>CM064487.1:114224129-114516629 GCA_032716605.1 Paralithodes platypus
TAAGATACTAAAAGGTTTCGACAAAGTCGATGGTAAAATTCACTATTCAACATTAAACCAATACTAATCAAACTCTGCGGAAAATGGCAATGAAATTTATATTATTAAAAACACCAAAAAGGCAAAATCCTAGGGGGGGATGTCACAAAGAGTTTCTTCACCTACAGTGTTGGCGACCACCCAGAAGTGGAAAATAAACTACCACGCGTAGAGAACTCTATTGGTGAGAGAGCGACACCAATAAAACGCCTTCAAGGGAAGGCTTGACCTTCTATCGGCAGAGGGTCCTGGGGAGTGATATGAATGCCAAAAAAAAAAAAAAAAAAAAAAAAAAAATAAAAAAATGTATGTATATGTATTCTGTGTGTTGTGCACTGTACAGTATGTATATATTATAACATGTATATATATGTGTGTAGTGTATGATGTATGTGTATATGTATGGGATATATATGTATATATATATATGTATATGTATGTATGTGTATTGTGTGTATTGTGTTATATATGCATATATGCATATTATTAGGTTTGTAAGGCCAGACTGCCTAGTAAGGACCTTGAGGTTTCTGTGTGGTTCTGTTGTTATCTATGTAGCTCTATGTAGCTCTCTCGCCTCTCTCTCTCTCTTCTCTCTCTCCTCTCTCTCTCTCTCTCTCTCTCCTTCAGCATCTCTCTCTCTCTTCTCTCTCTCTCTCTCTCTCTACTCTCTCTTCCTCTATCTCGCTCTCTCTCTCTCTCTCTCTCTCCTTCTCTCTGTCTCTCTCTCTCCTCTCTTCTCTCTCCTACTCTCCTACTCTCTCCCCTCTCTTCTCTCTCCTACTCTCTCTCTCTCTCTCTCTCTCTCTCTCTCTCTCTCTCTCTCTCTCTCAGCCTCCTCATCATCTCCTTACCCGGTCGGCTAGGTAAGAACTTATTTCCCCGACGCTGGTTAAAAGTTAATGTGTTCGGTTCGTGTTAACTGCGGTCGGGGCCACTTACCACTTCAACCTCTCTCTTCACACCCGGCACAGCACGCGATCCAAACTCTCTCTTATACCACTAAATATACTTTTATCCATTCCTCTCTCTTATGCCACTTATATACATGTATTCTTATTTCTATGTCTCCCTCTTTTCTTATTATCTAGTTTCGCGATCTTAATATTCTCGTTTTGTACGTTTGCTATGTCTATCTATCTATCTATTGCCTGACGCCGTGATCCCCGAAAGGGTGGCCTCAAACGAAACGCCCCAATGCACCTCTGTCCCCAGTCAGTCGACGCCCCTCCTCCCAACCAGCACCGCCTTCATCCATATACTTCTTCACTCCATCTTGCCACCTCTCATTCGGTTTACCTCTCCCTCTCTGTCCTTCCACCTCGCTCTCGTAGTCATTAGTCATTCTCTCGCTTATCATGCGTTCCATATGGCCGAACCATCTTAAGGTGTTCCTTTTCACACTTTCCAGCACATCTACCTCCACACCACACCTCCCTCTTACTTCCTCATTCGTCTGTCCATCCCTCCATGTAACTCAGCACGCACTTCTCAAGTAACTCATCTTCACACTCTCACTCTTGGTCTTGGAGCCTCTCTTTACCAAACGTCCATGCTTCAGCTTCCGTACAGTCAAGTGGTCGGGATTACCACACTGTCATACAAGGACTTCTTCACTTCCATGCTGACCACGCTATTTCTTGTTGTTACTGCTTTGTCAAAGCGTTTTCCTACAAACCTCGTCCCCTGTTGCACCCTCTCCCGCACTTCTTCATCCATTAGCCACAATCTTTACTTCACCCACACATGCCCTGATACTTAAATGAGACTGACAATTCTCCATAGCCTGACCGTTCAACTTCACCTCACACTCTGTGGCTTCACCCCTTTCGAAGACCATAACCTTGCTCTTCCCTGCATTTACCTTCAGACTCAGTTTTGTGCACACTGTTCCAAACATATTTACCAGAGCCTGCAACTCCAACTCATTATCGCTCATCCAGACACTGTATCATCAGCAAAACAAGCAGTATAGGTAGCTTCCACTCGTTTCCCCTCCCTTATCAGGCCATTACACTACACATCCACTGCCTCTTCCTTGTATTTCTTCATGACTCCAGTCCATAGTATATACAGTAAACAACCACGGGGACATCACACACCCCTTTTTCAACTCAACATTCAGGTCAAAGAACTCGCTCTGCTCATTCTCCACGCGTACTGATGCCTTTGCACCCTCATACATGCTCCTCACTGCTTTCAGCAACTTGCCATCTACTCCGTATATTCTAAGTACTTTCCACATACCTTCTCTATCGTATGTTTTCATCTTTTTAATTATACCTCTATATGTTGTGTGTGTTTTTTGGTGTATCTTTTTTAATGTTTTTTTTTTTTTTTTACTGTATACCTCTATGTATATCTCGTTGGTGTATTTCTCTTTATAACATACCGAACTTAATCGTCTGAATGTGTTTGTTTCTTGTTAGTTGCGGTCCAGACCATTTACCACTTCCCCTCCCTCGTCACACCCACCGCCTCATGCGAATCAACCTCTCTGGTATACCACTTATATATTTGTTTTTCTATGTGTATGAAGGAAACAAAAGGTAGGTTGCCTGTAACGAATGTGACAGACAGCCACATTCAAGGGACGGTGTGGTCAAAATGCTTGGACACACAAAGTTTAAAGCAGTATAAATTATAGGATGAAGGAAAGATTGGTTCAGGGAGAGAGTTCCAGAGTTCACTAGTTGAGTAGAAAAAAGACTGAGAAAATTTGCCAATTCTTGGATTGAAGAGTTGGACAGAATAGGAGTGGGACTGTGTTGAAAGGTGGGTGCCTCACACCCGCCACAAGGGAGGGGGTATGAACTGAGAGCTCTAAAGAATACAGCTTTTTGTAACAGCAATAGAAGAGTGAAAGAGATGCAACATTGCAGCGTGCAGAAAGAGATTGTAGGGACCAAGTACGAGGAAGTGAGTTGTTACACGCTCTGCCTCTATACAGAGCAAGAAGATGTGCGGGGGTGAAGAACCTACGGAGAAGGTTGAGCACACCTAACTTCTAGGAAGCTGTTTTATCAAGAGTGGTATTATGCTCCTTCCAAGAAAGGTTGGATGAAAAAGTTACACCAAGAATATTGAGAGTAGGTGGGTTGATTTGTGTATTGTTGAAGAGTAATTGATAGTCTTGTGGAGCATTGCGACGGGTAGATTGAAGGGAAAATTGGGTCTTGGAAGCATTGAAAGTAACAAGATTTGCTCTGCCCCAATCAAAAATAATTGATAGATCGGAAGATAGGCGTCATATTGCCTCGCCACGTGACTTTTGGAGTGATTGCATGCTGGGTTCTTATTGCTATGGCTCAATCTGCTATTTTCTCGTTTCGTATAATTATGTTCACCTTGTCTATAGATTATTTATATTGTTTACCTGGTTTTACTTTACATGTTTATTTGTTTCATCTTATAATATATATTTCTCATTTTAACTTACCAACTTAATCGTCTTAACCCCGGGGGGTCTCCTGCTTTTTTTTTTCTTCTTTTCTCTTTCTCTATTTCTTTGGCTTGTATCCATTCGGCCCCATTCAGCCTACTGTTTTAAGACGTTTATCCCCATCCAGGTGTCGATTTCTTCCTGGCGAGCGATAGCAAGCCAGCATTGTATGGAGAAATCCGGCTTCGCCGGACACATTTTTCTATCGAAAAACGTACAAATTTAGCTTGCTGTCAAAACAAAAATATATGTATATATGCTGGCTCGCTATCGCTCGCCAGGAAAATATTGACACCTGGATGGGGGTAAACGTCTTAAAATAGTAGGCTGAATGGGGCCGAATGGATACAAGCCACAGAGAGAGGGAGAGACAGAGAAAAAAAGCGAGGTGGGCTCCCTTAATTAACCCATTCTGTACCGGTGCTATTCTTTTAAGGGGAGGTTTTTAGTTTGGTCTCTAGATATCCATCAAGCTTAAGATTACACCCCCTTGAGCCCCTTTCAAGATAAATTTGTACATTTTTCGGTAGAAAAATTTCCCAGCTGAAAGCCGGTTCCTCTTAAATTACAGGCTCGCTATCGCTCGCCAGGATAAAATCGACACCTAAAATTGCACGAAAGGTCTTAAAATTGACAGAAATGGGGGCGAAAGTTCTTAAAATCGCCAAACTATTGGGCGACTGTCTTAAAATCTCAAAAGCAATGGGGCTAAACATGAGAGAAAAAGGGGTCCAGAAAAAAATCCCTCAAGTCGATATCTCCCCTTAACTTTATCACCACTACCATTAGCTGATTTTATTCCGTATTAAAAAAGGTCTCCAGCAATAAACAAGCTTCGAGGCATCTCCCTTACCTTTTATTACTACCACAGATATATCGAAAAGTGTACACGAAATCGTCTTAACCCTTTCAGACTCATATGACACAGAGGTTGCCAGATTAGTAATAAGAAATAGAGTTCTCTCACTCTTATAATTACCTCTCCAAAATTAGTTTTCTGCCCACAGCTAACTCAAAGACAACTGCAGAGGTTGAAGTAACTAAACTAAAAGGTTTCTAAATACCCCTGATGGTAACAAAGGTTTTAAAGTATCCCTAATAGGCTCAAAATCGCGTCATATGTCGGAGAGGGTTGATATCTCTCGAAAAGCTTTGAATAACGTCGCTGGTACAGAAGGGGATATCAATAAAGATCATCCCCTTAACTGTGCTAATTCATCCTTATTACAGGGTAGTGTTTTGGTCCCTATCTACAGGACCTACGACTCTATGATCGACGCGCACAAGCAATCTGTCAACTCAGCTTAATGGGGGTGACCTGTTTTTGTTCTGTCCTTTTCTATCTTTCTCGGGCTTGTATCCATTTGCCCCCATTCAGCCTACTGTTTTAAGACGTTATCCCCATCCAGGTGTCATTTTTTTTACTGGTGAGTGATAGCGAGCCAGCATATTTTTTATTTTTGTTTGACAGCAAGCTAAATTTGTACCTTTTACGATAGAAAAATTTCTCCGGCGAAGCCGGATTTCTTCATATAATGCTGGCTCGCTATCGCTCGCCAGGAAGAAATCGACACCTAGATGGGGATAAACGTCTCCAAATAGTTGGCTGAATGGGGCCGAATGGATACAAGCCAGAGAAAGAGAGAAAAGGACAGAAATAACAAAAAGCAGGTCACCCCCCTTAACCCTTTTGAAGATTATGCCGCATTTTGATAGTATATTCTGGCCTTCATTGGGCGATGGTATGCCATTTAGGAAGGATCTGTGGGAGTTATGAGGGTGAAGACTATGTTAATTATCCCTCGGCTTTCCATTTATTCTGCCTAATATTAAGGGGAGGTATTTAGTTTGTTCCCTAGACCTCCATCAAGCTTAAAATTACACCCCCTTGAGTCCCTTTCAAGATAAATTTGTACATTTTTCGGTAGAAAAATGTCCCGGCCGAAGGCCGGTTCCTCTTAAATTACAGGCTCGCTATCGCTCGCCAGGATAAAATTGACACCTGAATGGCACGAAAGGTCTTAATATGGGGTGAAAGTTCTTAAAATCGCTAAACTAATGGGGCAAACGTTGTATAATATCAAAAGCAATGGGGCTAAACATGAGGGAGAAAGGGGTCAAGAAAAAATCTCTCAAGTGGAGATCTCCCCTTAAATAATATAATGACATGGTCTAATAATAGCCAGAAAATAAGACAGACTTTATTAATAGTAACTTGGAAGGGTTAAGGGGAGCTTCTTCTTCCCTCCCCCTCCCCCCCCCCCCCCCCAACGAGATAAATGTTTACATTTTTCGGTAAACAAAAATATCTTCCTAGGTTTGCGTTTCGTTCGACCATCCCTTCCTTTCCTTCCACGATAACACCACGTTACTTCATTTGCCTGACTATTTATTTTCTTGCATGTGATTCGCGCTCTCTCTCTCTCTCTCTCTCTCTCTCTCTCTCTCCATGTTGCCCAGTAGCGCCTTGTGTTGTAGCCTTCCCCACCAGGAGCCGTCAGACCACTACCCCTCCCTCCCTCAGGATCTTCCCCCTCTCCCTCCTTCTCTCCCTCCTCGTCTTCCATCTCTTCCTCCCCTTCCTCCTCCTCCCCTCCTCCTTGAAGTGGTAATCAGGCCATTTGGATTCCCCTGCGCGCATGAGCCCCGCCGCGCCAAGCTTGTCAGCCTGTTTGGGTTGACCAGCTCTCTCGGGTTTTATGCGCGGGTAGAAAGTTGCCATACACGCATTATAACCCGGACCGGTGAGATACTATGCGATAAATAGGATGCTACAAGATGCTAGATACTCCCTTGATCGTGTAAGACCGGATTAGGAAGCTGGAAGGATGGATTTGGGGTGTATTTCGATGGGTTTTGGCGCTCGGATGATGTATGGCTGGAACATGAGGTCGTGACTCCACTCAGCTACCCTAGCCACAGTGCCTCGGCTATCGGGGTTTAAGGGCGGATGGTTCACTTTTTGGGCAATTTTTGCATGTATTCATTATTTTTCTAGTTTCCTCCCCAGACCTCCATCAAATTTAAAAAAAAAACATCCATTAGATCCCCCTTCTAGATTAATTTGTAATTTTTTTCGGTAGAATAATGTCCCGGCCGAAGGCCGGTTCTTCCAACATTACAGGCTCTCTATCGTTCGCCAGGGAAAAAATCGACACCTAAATAGCACGAAAGGTCTAAATATTGACGAAGAAATTGGGCCAAAGGTCTTAAAATTGGCTAACTAATGGGGCAAACATCTTAACATCTGAAAACTAATGGGGCTAAACATGAGGGAGAAGGGGTTCCAGAAAAACGGTCTGCCTCCCCTTAAGGCTGAGTCACACGAGTATATATTCCCGGCATCTTATTTCGGCAACTCGGGTCTGGAAGATTTTGAACTTGAGATTTACAATATTTCAGCCAATTCCAACAGGCTAATGCCAGTAAAGTTGCCGAACACATATGAAAGAGTCTCCAACAATGATGGTAGAAATAAATATGACCATCCAAAATCACCGGAGAGAGCACTTATGCGATTCGGCTCCCGGGGTTACAGTCACGTGACCTGCCGCGTCGCCGTACGAGCTGGAAAGTCGGCCTCTGCATACGAAATGACCTCCGCCCCGCGAGTGTTGCCATAATTTAACCTCCTTGACTTGGGTATTTTATGTTGCCTCCCGCTATCTCACTTAAGGGGGGTCACCGGCTTTTTTTTTATCTTTCTCTCCTTTTCTCTCTTTCTCCGGCTTGTATCCATTCAGCCTCATTCAGCCAACTGTTTTAAGACGTTTATCTCCATTAGGTGTCAATTTCTTCCTGGCGAGCGATAGCTAGCCAGCATTGTATGGAGAAATCAGGCTTCGCCGGAGACATTTTTCTATCGAAAAATTTACAAATTTAGCTTGCTGTCAAAACAAAAATATATATATGCTGGCTCGCTACCGCTCGCCAAGAAAATATTGACACCTGGGTGAGAGTAAACGTCTTAAAACAGTAGGGTGAATGGGACCGAATAGATACAAGCCAGAGAAAGAGAGAAAAGGAGATAAAAAAAGCCGGTGACCCCGCTTAATAACAGCTCTGAAGGCACCTGGAGATCAAATATTGGTGGTCTGGGTATTTGTGCTCGTTGGGTTTATGACTAACCCTTTCAAGATTCAAGACGCATTTCTTTTCAGTTTCTGGTAATTATTAGACGATTTTATTTATATTAGGAAGGATATATGGAAGTCAGAGGGTTGATTGCGAGAGCCTTTTAATACCCACAGATCCTTCCTAAATTGCATAAAATCGTGTAATGGTGGCCAAAATAAACTGCTAAAACGCGTCAGAGCTTCAAGGGGTTAATTTACTCGGAAAATCCTAATCTGTTCATCCCTCAAGAAGGCCAGTGGCAACTTTGGGGCCTGAATAAGATGTCACCGGGCTATGATAGGTCGAATCGTTTATAAGGAGTACTACGCTAGCTTCATTTGTGCATTGACTAGGAAAGACCTTTTTTGATATTAATGAAATCGTCTTGTGTTCACCATAGTGCATGAACACAAGGTATAATTGCACTGAAAGAGCTACTCGAGCTAGTTTTAAACTGCTTGATTATGAGGCATATTTCCCAAGGAGAGTACAATCATCGAGAATAAAAATAGCATCGGAGGGGCTGAAACAAACATACCCATGCTGTATAATTTTGAACCGTTGAATTTGTCCAGCGATATTATATCTTCCAAACTTCCCTTCTGTACGGGATATGCGGCACCAGACGGCAGAAGTAACACAACGAGAGGTAAACAATATGGCAAATATAGTAAGAAAGTGTTACTTACCTATAGAAGGCTATTATGTTGTTGTTGACTGAGCCCAAGAAATGTCCCGTGTCACAGCTCCCCAGGGGCTCTCTGTCACTCTGTTGGCTTTGGGGAGACACTCGTTATAGGCAGCTTGCCTTGTGTCTCCTTCATACACATAGAAAATAATAATATTATTATTATTTATATTATCATCATCATCGTCACCGTCATCATCATCATCATTATTATTATTGTTGTTTGGAAGCAAACAAATGCACGTGACTTATTGTTAGTATTACTATTTAGTAGTATTATTTGTATTACTTATATTATTATTAATAGTAGTAGTAGTAATAGTTGTTGTTGTTGTTGTAGTAGTAGTAATTGTTGTTGTTGTTGTTGTAATCCTGACAGAGAACAAGCATTTCATCCAACTTCAGTAAGAGATAATGCGGGATAATGAGAATAGAATAGCTGGGCCACAGATTAATGTTCCATAAAGAGTGGTTCTATCACCATGTTTTGTATTGCCTCACTTCATATTTTCCTGGTTCTGTGTTCTTTTATACTTTCCAGCGATTAATTGGGACTCCTCAGGCAAAATTACAAAACAAAAAAAAAACAAAAAAAACACACACACACACACACACACACACACACACACACACACACTCACACACTCACACACACACACACACACACACACACACACACACACACAGCCCGTAGCCTAGTAGGTAGAGCTCTCGTCTCACACACGAGGGGTTGGGGGTTCAATCCCCGGCCGGGCGGAGACAAATTGGGCTTGTCTCCTTTCATGTGTTAGCCTCAGTTCACCTAGCTGTAAATAGGTACCTGGAATAAGTGGACGACGTTGTGACGTCCCATCTGGGGTTGGCAAAAATGGTACAAGGCGAGATGGGTATCATATGGTTCACCTAAGCTGATGGCTACCTAAGCCTTCGGGTGAGACGGTACCGTCTATAGTGAGAATGGTACCATACAGATCCACCCTAAGCCTTCGTTTCCGATGTCGCCAATTGGCTAAAAATACAGACTACACACACATCCACAGCCATTCCAACGATACATATAACACCTACACATATAGGAGGCGGGAAATAACGAGCATGCTCACTCCCGCAATACAACTAGAGTAAGTACAACTAGAGTAAGTACACACACACACATAAGTACTACAGCTATCCACTGCTTGATTGTGATAATTTTCTTCTATTTGAATGAAGGAGACTAAAGGCCAAGCTACCTGTAACAAATGTGTCTCCCAAAGTTGAAAACAGTGACAGAGATCCAAAATCAAGGTACGTTAGAGTCAAAATGCTTGGGCACATGGCGCTTAAAGAAGTTTAAGTCATAGGATATGGGAAATACAGATTGAGGGATAGAGTAGAAGAAAGACTGGGAAAAATGTGTTCAGACATGGGTTTGACGTTCTTTGGTAACTCTAGTCCACCACAAGGAAGCGATAGAATATGGAGAAAGCTCACCTTACCTGTAACCCATTCAGTACCGGTGACATACTTTGCATTATATTCTGGCGACTATTAGAACATTTTATTAAGCTTAGGAAGGATTTATACCAATTAGAAGGCTACAAACTGTCTCAATTAATCATATTAGCTATCTACCTTTCAAGTACCGTTCAACATCCTTTCCAAGTTTTATGAAATCGTCTAAATGTAGCTGAAATCAAATACAAAATGACTTCACCGGTCCAGAACGGGTTGAATAAACACCCGCAGCCAGTATAATTGAGTTATCAGATATTTATATAACCACAACACAATGCAAGGGCTTAATTGAGTAGTACCAGATATATTGATTGTAGTGTCTTCTTTCAGTATTTATTGAGTAGCATCAGATATATTGATTGTAGTGTCTTCTTTCAGTATTAATTGAGTAGTATCAGATATATTGATTGTAGTGTCTTCTTTCAGTATTAATTGAATAGTATCAGATATATTGATTGTAGTGTCTTCTTTCAGTATTAATTGAGTAGTATCAGATATATTGATTGTAGTGTCTTCTTTCAGTATTAATTGAGTAGTATCAGATATATTGATTGTAGTGTCTTCTTTCAGTATTAATTGAGTAGTATCAGATATATTGATTGTAGTGTCTTCTTTCAGTATTAATTGAGTAGTATCAGATATATTTATTGTAGTGTCTTCTTTCAGTATTTGTGGGTTGTTTTAGTTTTCTAATACCATTGTCGTGTTCGTTGATTCTGCATATATTGTTGTCCTAAAAATGCTCCTAGTTATTTCCCATTCAACATAAACCCGTTGGGATTAAGACAAGAATCTTATGATGAACCAACATTATTTTCTACCAGAAAGCAGCAAAACACATATGGTCAAATTACTATGCAAGTCCACGCCAAACTTATTTTCCACCTTGCTGTTCACCCTTTTCTAACTAGAGGAAACATGCAAGCATGGACTTAGATATTCTATCTGTTTACTCTTGTTCAAAGAGATTTGCCAAGTAGAACAACATAACCGCTATTCCCACTTTTCTGAGGTACTCCCCCACCAACACCAACACTCGGCAGCTGCATGACAAGACACACCGAGGTTTTTACAAGGTGTCCGGTCTGTCTCTCCCTTGCCATCGCCAAGTTTGTTTACATTTTTTGTCGCGTTTAGTTGGTACACGCGCAGCAGATGAGGGGCGGGGTGTCCTGTGTCGCGGGCTAGCAGTCTTGTTCACAGTAGACCATAATATTTACACACATAGTTTTCCTTTTAGTGATTAGTCAGACAAGTTCGGTCTAGGTATTTCCTTGTTTTAGACAGTTTATGACTTAGGCTGGTTTAAACTTCGTGTTTCCAGGCATTTTGACCCCAACGTCCCTTGAATTTGGCTCTCTTTGGGCTTAGGCACTTTTTACAGGCAGCCTGCGTGTTGTCTCCTTCATACATATAGAAAAAGAATAAAGATAGATATAAGTCAAATATTCAGAAACGTTCAAGAAGAGGCTATTGTAATAAAATGTGTTGTGAATAATACATTACAAATAGGCTTCGGCCGGAAAAAAAATTCTACCGAAAAATGAAAAACAAAACAAAAATCATGAAGGGGGTCTAACGGGTGGTTTTTTTTAAGCTTGATGGAGGTCTAGTGAGGAAATTATATAAATACAAAATACAAATTGCAGATGTGTTCTTTTAAAACAGATCATCATTATAATTTGCGTTTGTTTGACCAGATATAAACTAGGTACTTCTGGTAAACGCCATTAAAGGGCTAATGGCTGTTTTTTAGTCTTCAAGATGCAAGAAAATATTACATTCCTAGTCTGCATGTCCATGACATATCCTATATGTTGCGATATAAAAATGAAAATTAACGTTTTTGTTAATGCACAGTATTCACAATAATTGGAGCATTACATACATAAACGACAATACAAATACGCACATATATATTTTAATAAGTAGCCATATTGATTTAAGCGAAATACGTATCCTTTGATTGTAAAGCATTTATTAAGAACACCCCGTTCTTAACACTAATCCTCCATTACAAACCCCAATGTACTTGAATTAATTAATGAAAGCATATGATCCTCCTGGAATTTGAACTCGGGACACCACACCCAGAACATAAACACCTAAACAATTACACCACCAACAAGAACGAAATATATGCGGTCTCTACAATTTAAAATAAAATGTATATATACACTTGCTTTTCAGTCAAAGGTTTCGTCAATAAAACCTTGCCTGCGTGCCCCCCGAGTTCCACCACCACCACCACGGGCCGCTAATAAGAGTCGGTAATTGACCACTTGCGAGTTTCGTTCTATAAGGAAGTTGGAGCCGAGAACATCGATATTAAACGGAAATGCAATTATATGCGTTTCTGATGGATAAATTAAATGTTGAATTGGGTTTTATGTATTTATATATGTACTACGACCGTATTTTAGCTGTAAATTCTGTTAAATATCGTTGTCTACAGCTCCAACTTCCTTATAGAACGAAACTCGCAAGTCGGCAATTTAGTGTGGTGTGATAGTGATAGCGGTGTGTTTATTATCATAGACGCAGGGGTCGGGGGGCCGCTAAGAGCATTCTGGTGTCGGCACAGGACAATTAGAACCCCCACGTCACTCTATAGGGAGAATCAAACACCAAACTCCTCTATGATATCTGCCATGGTGTGTACCCTCGTGGGGGCATCAACCAAGGAATCATTACCTTCATGGAATCGATCAGCTCCATTTGTTGTCTCTTGGATATCAGCACAATAATTCAGCAGAGATAAATTATTACACGCATTCATATTACGAAGCCCTGTACTTTCTTAAGGTCATTAGGCCTCCCATTATATAGTTATAGGTATATGTTAGAAGGGTAACATTTTAATGCCTGAACTGTACCTCTGTTACAAACCACCACTTCTAGAAAAAGTAGAGTCAAAAGCATTTCGCCTCATCAACTCGCTTCCGCTTATAATCTCTTTCTACACGCATCTCTTTCACTCTTCTATCGCTATTACAACAATCAGTGTTCCTCAGAGCTCTCTCAGTGCATACCCCCTCCATTGCGGCGAGTGCGAGGCACCCGCCTTTCAACACGGTCCCACTCCTATTCTCCAATGCAAGAATTGGCAAATTTTCTCAGTCCTTCTTCTACTCGTCTAGTGAACTCTGGTGGAACTCTCTCCCTCAATTAATATTTTCTTTGTCCTGTTACTAAAACTGCTTTAAACTTCGTGTGTCCAGGCATTTTGACCACAACATTCCTTGAATTTGGCTCTCTGTCACTCTTTTGGCTTTGGGGAGACACTCGTTACAGGCAGCCTGCCTTGTGTCTCCTTCATACACATAGAAAATAATTCCCTTAAGCAATGAATGCCTTCTAAGCCTTTCTTGTGCATTATATACAGTATATTGCTTCATGACGTACACTGCAGGGAACGTAAATGAAACACTGGCAGGCAGGCATAATACATCATCAAGCATTCAACAGGTCGCACAAACAATACAGATGACACAACTCTCCCCATAAATACTTCTGATTAACCCCAGCTGAGTCCTCCGTCGGCGCCCCCAGGATCTGTAAATGGGCTTCGATTGTATTAGTGGTTACACCAAATCCTTAATCTCGTTTTTTTTTTTAAAGACTTTGCAGATATTTTTGTTTTCTCATAATGCTTTGCATTTGTTTGATCAGATATAAACTAGGGACTTCTGGTGAACGCTATTAGTGTGTCCCTGTGAATGACCATTTGCCTGTCTATAGTCTGTTTAGGGTAAATTGATTCTTTAAGCATATGATTCCTCGATTTGTTATGGAAAAATATGATACTGCTATGTATCTGTGTAAAATATGATACTGCTATGTATCTGTGTAAAATATGATACTGCTATGTATCTGTGTAAAATATGATACTGCTATGTATCTGTGTAAAATATGATACTGCTATGTATCTGTGTAAAAAAAATATTCGTGTTCATTATTAGCAACATATTTTCCTACAATTTATTGGTAATAGCCAAGTAATCTGGCAATTAACCGGCGAAGCCGGATGTCTCCATACAATGCTGGCTCGTTATCGCTGGCCAGGAAGAAATCGACATCTGGATGGGGATAAGGGGGAGGTGTGGCGGAGTGGTCTTGCCACTGGCCTGGTAATCCAAAGGTCCCGGGTTCAAATCCCGATGTATCAATGGGAAGATATTATTGGGATGGAATTTGTGCTGTACCTAGTATCAGTGCATTACCACAAAGCCCACCGAAACGCTAATAAAATACCCTCATTGTTCCCTGATTAAATTGCACTGTATGAATATTCCCATATTCAAAATATGCTATAGGGGTGCAATGCCTGGTGAGTTAGCTGCTCAACAGGTGGCGTTGTGTGTGTGTGTGTAAGAGTGAGAGTCCGAGTGTAGGGGATGAGACAGTGAAGCACGGGAACGAGGTGGCTTCAGAGATGGGGTCGCTTCGGGCCATGAGTGAGCACCTTGCCTCATGTGAAGGCAAGATGGCAGGTGCTCGTTGTACTCTACGTGCTTCACATGTCTCACTCCCTAGACTGGAACAAGACCTCACGGGCTTCACTGCTCATTGTACAGCTGTGAATGTCCAGGCTCTCAGCCTATGCCCGAGAGGGAGTAAGTTGGAGTATAGAAAAGAAAAACAAAACAAAAAACGTCTTAAAATAGTAGGCTGAATGGGACCCAATGGATACAAGCCAGAGAAAGAGAGAAAAGGACAGAAAAAAAGCATATTACTCCCTTAAAGGAAATGTTTTAAGGGAAGATGGTGGAATTTTCTGGTTCCCTTCTCCCTCATGTTCAGCCCCATTAAGTTTGAGATTTAAGACGCCCATTAATTTGACAATGTTCAGACCTTTCGCCCCATTTCTTTTTCAACATTAAGTCCTTTCGTGCCTTTTAGATATCGAAGTTTTCCAGGCGAGCGATAGCGAGCCTGTAATTTAGGAGGACCTCTTTTCTACCGAAAAATGTACAAATTGATCTACAGTAGAAAGGGGATCTTGTTGTTGTTTTTTAAAAGCTTGATGGACGTCTAGAAAGAGACTATAAAATAAATGAATAGATCGACCAATTAATAAACCTTTCCCCCCTTAAAGAGAATGTATTAAATTAATTGTAGTACAGGGAAAGTATTAACAGTGAATGTTTAAACGGGAATGTCTTGAAAGGGAATTATTTAAGGGACTGTTATAAGGGAATTATTAACATTTAATTATTGAAAGGGAATTATTTAAGGGATTGCTTACACGAGAATGTTAACAGGAAATTATTGAAAGGGAATTATTGAAAGGGAATATATATAAGGGAATTATTTAGAGGGAATGTATTGAAAGCAAAGATTTAAGGGAATGCCTAAAAGAGAATAATTTTAAGGGAATGCTCAAAGTTTGAGAGAATGAATCAATGAATTACGTACCACTTATCACCGCAGGCGATTGTACACCCACAGACAAAAGTCCCACCTTAAATAACTCAATAAGTAATGTGGTTTTCTTTGTTTTAGGGGTGGTAGGGTTTATTTGTTGGTTTATTTATCTACATATATAATTTATTTGTATTGTTTTACTTTCCTCGCTAGACCTCCACCAAGCTGAAACCCCCCCTCCCCCCCCCCCCCCCCCAGACCACCTTTCGAGATTAATTTGCACATGTTTCGGTAGAAAATTTAATTAACCGGCCAAAGGCCGGTTTCTTCTAAAATTACAAGCTCGCTATCGTTCGCCATAAAAAAATTGACCCCCCCCTAATTGCACGAAAGGTCCTAATATGGACACAGAAATGGGGCGAATGGTCTTTAAATCGCCAAACTAATGAAATCTCAAAACTAATCGGGGCTCAACATGAGGGAGAAGGGGAGCCCGAAAACCCCCCCATCCCCCCTTAAGCTAACCATAATATGTTAAGTAGGTGTTTGTCATCCATCTCACTTCCTTCCTCATTGCAACATCTTTCTTCGTTTGTAATTAGTATGTCATAGTACAGTTCCCGCTCTTCCTACTGGCATTAAGGGGAGGTTTTTAGTTTGGTCCCTAGATATCCTTCAAGCTTAAGATTACACCCCTTGAGCCCCTTTCAAGATAAATGTGTACATTTTTCGGTAGAAAAATGTCCCGGCTTAAAGCCGGTTCCTCTTAAATTACAGGCTCGCTGTCGCTCGCCAGGATATAATCGACACCTAAATGGCACGAAAGGTCTTAAAATTGACAGAAATGGTTTGAAAGTTCTTAAAATCCTCAAAATAAGGGGCGAACGTCTTAAAATTAGAAAACAATGGGGCTAAACATGAGGGAGAAAGGAGTCAAGAAAAAAATCCCTCAAGTGGATATCTCCCCTTAAATCATTTATGAATGCTTAATGAGGGATGGATGTATTTATTTGGTCATTTATGTATTTATTTATTTATTTTTTTTTTTGTTTTTAAGTTTCCTCCCTAGACCTCCATCAAGCTTAATAAACACCCGACCACCAAGACCCTTCTTCAAGATCAATTTGACTAAACTTAGGTGATTTTATGCAGTTTAAGGGGAGATATCCACCTGGAGGATTTTTTTTCTGGACCCCTTTCTCCCTCATGTTTAGCACCGTTGCTTTTGAGTTTTTAAGTCGTTCGCCCCATTAGTTTGACGATTTTAAGAACCCTCGCCCCATTTAAGTCAATTCTAAGACCATTCGTGCCATTTAGGTGTCGATTTTTTCTTGGCGAGCGACAGCGAGCCTGTAATTTAAGGGGAACCGGCCTACGGCCGGGAAATTTTTCTACCGAAAAATGTACACATTTATCTTGAAAGGGGGCCTTGGGGGAGTAATTTTAAGCTTGATGGAAGTCTAGGGAATCAACTAAAAACCTCCCCTTAAGAAGGACTTATTTTACTAAGAGGGTTCATTGAGATCGTTTTTACCCATTTGAGTTGTATAGGTAGATTACAAATTATAGCAAATCTTCTAATGGCAGAATATGATGACAATTACGTAATGGTGGTGAAGGGGTTAATTAATGGTTTTGAAGGGGTTAATTAATGATGGCGAAGGGGTTAATTAATGGTGGTGAAGGGGTTAATTAATGGTGGTGAAGGGGTTAATTAATGGTGGTGAAGGGGTTAATTAATGGTGGTGAAGGGGTTAATTAATGGTGGTGAAGGGGTTAATTAATGGTGGTGAAGGGGTTATTTAATGGTGGTGAAGGGGTTAATTAATGGTGGTGAAGGGGTTAATTAATGGTGCTGAAGGGGTTAATGGTGCTGAAGGGGTTAATGGTGCTGAAGGGGTTAATGGTGCTGAAGGGGTTAATGGTGCTGAAGGGGTTAATGGTGCTGAAGGGGTTATTTAATGGTGGTGAAGGGGTTAATTAATGGTGGTGAAGGGGTTAATTAATGGTGGTGAAGGGGTTAATTAATGGTGGTGAAGGGGTTAATTAATGGTGGTGAAGGGGTTAATTAATGGTGGTGAAGGGGTTAATTAATGGTGGTGAAGGGGTTAATTAATGGTGGTGAAGGGGTTAATTAATGGTGGTGAAGGGGTTAATTAATGGTGGTGAAGGGGTTAATTAATGGTGGTGAAGGGGTTAATTAATGGTGGTGAAGGGGTTAATTAATGGTGGTGAAGGGGTTAATTAATGGTGGTGAAGGGGTTAATTAATGGTGGTGAAGGGGTTAATTAATGGTGGTGAAGGGGTTAATTAATGGTGGTGAAGGGGTTAATTAATGGTTTTGCCTCTGGCTTATTTCTCAAACTCGTATGTCACATTTTTATATAATTTTCCTGGAGACTTTATTGTTTATTTGTTTATTGTTTTAGTAATTTTTCTGTCAACCAATGTCATGTTTTTGTATCCTTATTCAAGAAAAGTATCGTGTGTGTGTGTGGGTGTGGGTGTGTGTTATACGATAAATATTTGATTGTATATATTTTTATATATCGTTTTTCATGTCACATTCTCGAAGAAGCCTTCCCATATTATATATATTTTAATTAAGTTTGATATGTTCTGCTTTCTTTCTTAATTTTCCCATTCAGATAATATATTCCAGATCTGTCGGAAAACTGTTCTCTCTTGATCATCCATCCTTACGAGTCATTTATCACTTCTTGTTTTATATTTGTTTATATTCTTACTGTTTTCTCTCCCTGTTTCCCCTTTCTTTCACGGTCAATCCATTTCCCTCAGTTTACCTCCAATTATAAACCACTTCAAATACGTAATCTTGTATAGTCACCATATTGTGTCTGTTGAGTTCAATCTGCCTTCTTGCTTAGTGTTTACATTTCTTTATATAGAAACTGTGGCAGGTCAAATACAAGACAAAAAGTAAAGCAGATTGACTCCACTTGAAATAGCTTACAATAATATTGAAACTGGCGTACGTACGTGTCACAGAATTTGAGCTAAAAATATGTTTGAATAAAATATTATTGTAAGTATGGTTTTCCACACTTTCATAACAAAATCAATAGGAAATGATAGCCCCAAACTTACTTGGTTTATTTAGTATTAACTAATGAAATAATGAAAATTCTGACCAAATGTTTTCACTTATAGCAGCTTAACCTCAGACTACGATATAAATTCGACACTTACCCTGCTTGATACCTTGCTTAAGGGGAGGTATTTAGTTTGTTCCCTACTTTTTCATCAAGCTTAAAATTACATCCCCTAGACCCCCTTTCAAGATAAATTTGTACATTTTTCGGTAGAAAAATTTCCCGGCCGGAGGCCGGTTGTTCTTAAATTACAGGCTCGCTATCGCTCGCCAGGAAAAAATCGACACCTTAATGGCACGAAAGGTTTTAAAATTGACAGAAATGGGGCAAAATGTCTTAAAATATCCAAACTACTAGGGCGATGGTCTTAAAATCTCAAAAGCAATGGGGCTAAACATGAGGGAGAAAGGGATCCAGAAAATAATCCCTCAAGTGGATATCTCCCCTTAACATAGCGCAATGTAAACAACGTGGCAGTTTACGTGAAGTAGTTGAGCTTCCCCTCTTCACTCACCCACCCTCTCGTCACCCCCAACTCGCTTCCGTCGTGAGCGTAATCTTTTTCACCTACACTTTTTATTCCTTCCTTCCCTCCTTTATTTAATCAGGGTATCGTTTCCCCCTCCCTCTCTCTCTCACTCTCTGGGGCTAATTTGAATAGTACCCTTCTCGCCTCGCCTCCTCTGTCTCCCCGTGAAGCATCTGCCTACGGGGTTAAAATAATTGCTTTGTTTGCCGTCACCCTTTTTGCTGCACTTGTTAGGGTGGCGGTGGCAGGGCTGTCAGGGAGGGGGTTAAGGGAGACATAGAACGTGAAGGGGTTTTTGCTCTCGAGTATGGCCACGTTCATAGTCTTGCTGCTTCTCCATAATCACAATTTAGTTTACGATGTAATGAAGCTCAGTGATAGCGAAAGAACTCGAACAAATGGATTCAAATTAGATTAATTTCGTTCTAGAAAAAAATATAGGTTTATATTAGTTTGGCAACAGATTTGTAGATATGTGGAATAGGCTACCGATTGTTTTAGTAGGATTTAGAACGATAGAGAGCTTCAAGATAAAATTAGATAGGCATATGGACGAGATGTGTTGGGTGTGAAAGGGATTTGCTGTGTGTGGGGGGCCGTGGGCTAATCGGTTATCTGCAGACTCCCGTTTTCTTATGTTATTTTGTACTTCCTACGATACCTTAACCAAGCATAAATATAAATGTATGCAGATTTATTAGAAGCATATACAGTATATCCTATGGCTAGAAAGCAGCTCAAGTTGTTTAGGTTTGACAAGCCCTTTGAACGTAATTCAATTTCATTTGTATTGTATTCACCAATTAAAGCAAGACACAGAAGAGGCCTGGATATTAAAAGGAGATGGGTCATTTTTCTGGTCGCCCTTCTTCCTCATGTATAGCCCCATTAGTTTTCAGATTATAAGACGTTCGGCTCCTTAGCTGGGCAATTTTAAGACATTTTGCCTCATTTCTTTGTCAATATTAAGACTTTTCGTGTCATTTATGTGTCGACATTTTCCTGGCGAGCGATAGCAAGCCTGTAATTTAAGAGAACCTTGAAAGATTTTTTTTTTTTTTTTTTTAAAGAGACAATGAACGGAGGAAGGAAAAACACAGATAAAACAAAAAAGGTCTATGTGCCTAAAGGCATCATCCATTCATAAAATGTTGTAACAACTGGATTTGAACTGTTGTAGATTGTAAGTTTGTGGAAAGCAACTCGAGGGAAGTGAATTCTAAAGAGTAGTACTTCTGGGGATAAATGAATTTTGATAAGCAGAAGTTCTGCATTGTGGAGGAGAAAGTGTAAATTCATGGGCGCTCTCAGCTGCCCTAGTTCTACGGGAAAGATGTGGAGAGGCGGCGCAATTGAAGCAAGTTCCTCGGAACAATTGCTTTGAAAATATCTGTAGAATAATGCAAGGGATGCAACGTTTCTTCGTATGGATAATATGGGAAGGTCCTCTGTGATTGCAGGGTTATTGATTAATCTAATAGCTTTGTTTTGAATTTTGTCCAACTGCCTCAATGCAAGTACTCCACTTCCACTCCACAGAGGTGAACAGTAATCCATCTGAGAACGCACATGACTTTTATATATCACGGCCAACTGCTCGTCAGTGAAGAATTCTCGAACTCTGTACAGGAGTCCCAGTTGTTTTAGAGGCATTCTTAGCAATGCTTCTAACATAATGTGTCCAGCTCAGTTAGTAGTTAATGTTACACCGAGAATATCAATACTAGGAGAAGTGGGAATATTTACATAATTCAAATATATATGGGAGTCAGTGAGATTCTGTCGGTTAGAAAATTGAATGTACTTGGTTTTCTGTGCATTAAATGAAACTAGATTTTTTTGTCCCCATTCATTGTTTCTAGAAAGGTCCTGGTTCAGTGAGAAATTGCAGTGTTTATTTTTGACTTTATAAGATCGGGCTGGGTGAAAGAATTGGTAAATGTGAAGGAACTGTGGAGTGTTGAGTCATCTGCGTAGGAATGTATTGGATTATGAGTGGTAGATATGAGATCATTGATATGAATGAGGAACAGAGTTGGGGCCAACACTGATCCCTGGGGAACACCAGCATTTATTGAGTGAAATTGAGAATATAGGCCATCTACCATTACACGTATTTTTCTGTTATGAAGATAAGAAGAAATTAGTGGAACTAATGATGCAAGGCCGTAGTGTGACATCTTCGACAATAAGGATTGATGCCAGACTCCATCAAATGCCTTTGATATATCCAGTGCTATTGTATGTGCAGGCTTTAGCAACTTACAAAAAAATGCATTCGTATATTAAATGTGCGATTAACTCTGTGGATCATGACGCGTTGACAGTTTATTCTGGTTAACTTTACACAATGTTATGCTGCTCAGGACGGATCTGTGGGAATTATAAGGGTAAAGACTGTCTCAATGAACCCTCTGACTTCAAAATACCCTTCCTAATCTGAATATAATCGTCTAATAATAGCCATAAAAAATAACAAAACATAAATTAAGGCGTATCGGGTCTTGAAAGAATTGCCGCACTTCTGTTCTGTTTTCTGGCTATTATTAGACGATTTTATTCAGATTAGGAAGGGGATATGGAAGTTACAGGGTTAATCTATACCCTTTTAATTCCCACAGATCCTTCCTAAGCTGCATAAAATATATTCAATGTCTTGTTATAGAGCTGGTGGCTGTGCTGTCAGGGGGGCCCATTAGTTTTCAGATATTAAGACGTTCGGCCCATTACTTTGACGATTTTAAGATCTTTCACCCCATTTTCTTGCCAATATTAAAACCTTTCGTAGAATTTAGGTGTCGATTGTTTTTCCTGGCGAGCGATAGCGAGCCTGTAATATACTGTAGTAATAAGCGGCCTCAGGTTGGGACATTATGCTATCGAAAAATGTATAAATTTATCTTGAACGGGGGTCTTTGGATGGTGTTTTCTAAGGTTGATGACCAGTAGGTCTAGGGAGGAAACTAAAAAAAAAAAAAAAAAAAAATTAAAAACAAGAAAAAGTTTAGCGGGGGAGGATTCATGGACGAACTATTTATTTATATTTGTATATATTATATTATGTTGTATTCATATGCTTGGTCAGTTATATTTTAGCTGACAATAGTTTGAATCTCTTAGCAGCTGATTTTTCGACACTTAAGGGGAAATCTCCACTTGAGGGATTTTTTTCTTGACCCCTTTCTCCCTCATGTTTAGCCCCATTACTTTTGATATTATAAAACGTTTGCCCCATTAGTTTAGCGATTTTAAGAACTTTCACCCATACTAAGACCTTTCGTGCAATTCAGGTGTCGATTTTATCCTGGCGAGCGATAGCGAGCCTGTAATTTAAGAGGAACCGGCCTTTGGCCGGGACATTTTTCTACCGAAAAAATTACAAATTTATCTTGAAGGGACTCAAGGGGGTGTAATTTTAAGCTTGATGGAGGTCTAGGGAACAAACTAAATACCTCCCCTTAATGACAATATAAGAAACTGCTATATCTCTGCCTCGTATTTATGCCAGGTTTTCATAATTAACAACCTCTTCTGTAACAATATCTTCGTAATAGTGGAATAATCCAGGTAGGAACATATTTATTATTTTACTGAAAATTACTAATTACCACACATACTGTAGCTATTAAGGGAAGATGGGCGTGTTTATTAAGGGAAGATGGGCGTGTTTATTAAGGGAAGATGGGCGTGTTTATTTGCGCATTTATGTATTTTTATTATTGTTTTTAGTTCCTCCCTAGACCTCCTTTAAGCTTAATAAAACACGCCCCCCAAGACCGTCTTTGAAGATAAATTTGTACATTTTTCGATAGAAAAATGTCACGGTTACTCTTAAATTACAAGCTCGCTATCACTCTCCAGTAAAACATCGACACCTAAATGACACGAAAAGTCTTGCTATTGACATATAAATGGGGCGAAAGGTCTTAAAATCGCCAAACTAACAGGCCGAACGTCTTAGAATCTGAAAACAATTGGGGGCTCACCATGAGGAAGAAGGGGGACCATAAAACGACCATCTCCCCTTAATATTGCTCTCACAATGGATCACAGTTGTCTGATAATACGTAGCATAGGCCAAGAGCTGAATTCAAGGGGAGATGTCCACTTGAGGGATTTTTTTCTTGACTCCTTTCTCCCTCATGTTTAGCCCCATTACTATTAAGACTTCTAAGACGTTTGCCCCATTAGTTTGGAGATTTCAAGAACTTTCATCCCATTTCTGTCAATTTTAAGATCTTTCGTGTCATTTAGGTGTCGATTTTTTCCTGGCGAGCGATAGCGAGCCTGTAATATAAGAGGAACCGGCCTTTGGCCGGGAAATTTTTCTACCGAAAAATGTACAAATATGTCTTGAAAGGGGGTCAAGGGGGTGTAATTGTAAGCTTGATGGAAGTCTACGGAGAAAACTAAAAACCTCCCCTTAAAGCATCGTAATCATGATACAAATAGCGAAGACATTAACCCCTTCAGACTCATATGAAGCAGAGGTTGTCAGATTAGCAATAAGAAATAGAGTTCTCTCACTCTTATAAATACCTCTCCAAAATTAGTTTTCTGCCCACAGCTAACTCAAAGACAACTGCAGAGGTTGAAGTAACTAAACTAAAGGTTTCTAAATACCCCTGATGGTAACAAAGGCTTTAAAGTATCCCTAATAGGCTCAAAAGTGCGTCATATGTCGGAGAGGGTTAAGAGGAAAACACAGAGAGAGTGAGTGAGTGAGAGAGTGTGTGTGTGTGTATGTGTGTGGGAGTGAGATAAAGAAAGAGGGAGAGAGAGAGAGAGCGCACACTGAAAAAAGGGGGTCGAGTTTCATTTGTTTACTGATGGACTCACTGTGATAAGATTGTTTAAGGAGCGACCTTAAGTTGAATTACTTGTCATTGTGAGATAGTTCAAGATAGGAAAATACGTTTTAACCCCTTCAGTACCGGTGACGTACTTTTAATTTGACTTCAGCTACATGTAGACGATTGTATGCAGTTTCAAGATATACAGTATTTGTACATTTTTCGGTAGAAATATTTCCAGGCCGAAGGCCGGTTCCTCTTAAATTACAGGCTCGCTATCGCTCGCCAGGAAAAAATCGACATCTAAATTACACGAAAAGTCTTAATATTGACAAAGAAAAGGGGTGAAAGGTCTTAAAATCGCCAAACTAATGGAATGAACGTTTTACCATCTGATAACTAAAGGGGCTAAGCATGAGGGAGAATGGTGTCCAGAAAAACCGACCATCTCCCCTTAACAGACAGACCCAAACAGAAATAAACAGACCATAACAGAAAGGCCCTAACAGACAGACCCAAACAGAGAGAGAGACTGAAGAGTTGGGTGCTATAAGTGTGAGGCTAGGCTAATGAAAGAGAACCAGGACAGACCCTAACAGACCCCAACAGAACCTAACAGACATACCCTACTAACAGACAGGCCCTAACAGACAGACCCTAACAGACAAACCCAAACAGTCTGAAGAGAGCGGTGCCTATAAGTGTGAGGCTAGGCTAATGAAAGAGAACCAGGACAGTCCCTAACAGACCCCAACAGAACCTAACAGTCATACCCTAACAGAGAGAGAGACTGAAGAGTGGGATGCTATAAGTGTGAGGCTAGGCTAATGAAAGAGAACCAGGACAGACCCTAACAGACCCCAACAGAACCTAACAGACATACCCTACTAACAGACAGGCCCTAACAGACAGACCCTAACAGACAAACCCTAACAGACAAACCCAAACAGTCTGAAGAGAGCGGTGCCTATAAGTGTGAGGCTAGGCTAATGAAAGAGAACCAGGACAGTCCCTAACAGACCCCAACAGAACCTAACAGTCATACCCTAACAGACAGGCCCTAACAGAAAGAGAGACTGAAGAGTGGGGTGCCTATAAGTGTGAGGCTAGGCTAATGAAAGAGAACCAGGACAGACCCTAACAGACCCCAACAGAACCTAACAGAAATACCCTACTAACAGACAGGCCCTAACACAGACCCTAACAGACAAACCCACACAGACTGAAGAGAGCGGTGCCTATAAGTGTGAGGCTAGGCTAATGAAAGAGAACCAGGACAGATCCTAACAGACCCCAACAGAACCTAACAGACATACCCTAACAGACAAACCCAAACAAACTGAAGAGAGAGGTGCCTAAGTGTGAGGGTAGGCTAATGAAAGAGAACCAGAACCGACCCTAACAGACCCGACCATAAAGTTAAGACGTAAAGCAGCCTCACACGCACAACCACACCTGCCCCTTACTACAGGTACCAGGCGCCCGTACCAAGCTCTCAACCACACCTGCCCCTTACTACAGGTACCAAGCGCCCGTACCAAGCTCTCAACCACACCTGCCCCTTACTACAGGTACCAGGCGTCCGTACCAAGCTCTCAACCACACCTGCCCCTTACTACAGGTACCAGGCGCCCGTACCAAGCTCTTCACCACACCTGCCCCTTACTACAGGTACCAGGCGCCCGTACCAAGCTCTCAACCACACCTGCCCCTTACTACAGGTACCAGGCGCCCGTACCAAGCTCTCAACCACACCTGCCCCTTACTACAGGTACCAGGCGCCCGTACCAAGCTCTCAACCACACCTGCCCCTTACTACAGGTACCAGGCGCCCGTACCAAGCTCTCAACCACACCTGCCCCTTACTACAGGTACCAGGCGCCCGTACCAAGCTCTCAACCACACCTGCCCCTTACTACAGGTACCAGGCGCCCGTACCAAGCTCTCAACCACACCTGCCCCTTACTACAGGTACCAGGCGCCCGTACCAAGCTCTCAACCACACCTGCCCCTTACTACAGGTACCAGGCGCCCGTACCAAGCTCTCAACCACACCTGCCCCTTACTACAGGTACCAGGCGCCCGTACCAAGCTCTCAACCACACCTGCCCCTTACTACAGGTACCAGGCACCCGTACCAAGCTCTCAACCACACCTGCCCCTTACTACAGGTACCAGGCGCCCGTACCAAGCTCTCAACCACACTTGCCCCTTACTACAGGTACCAGGCGCCCGTACCAAGCTCTCAACCACACCTGCCCCTTACTACAGGTACCAGGCACCCGTACCAAGCTCTCAACCACACTTGCCCCTTACTACAGGTACCAGGCGCCCGTACCAAGCTCTCAACCACACCTGCCCCTTACTACAGGTACCAGGCGCCCGTACCAAGCTCTCAACCACACCTGCCCCTTACTACAGGTACCAGGCACCGTACCAAGCTCTCAACCACACTTGCCCCTTACTACAAGTACCAGGCACCCGTACCAAGCTCTCAACCACACCTGCCCCTTACTACAGGTACCAGGCGCCCGTACCAAGCTCTCAAGCAGGACCACAGCTAGAAAGAATAATACAAGAAAGACCAAATGAACACACCGACCTCTCTATCAGACCCACAGCTAGATATAATAATGCAAGGAACAACAAACGAACACACCCAGCTCTCAATCAGAACCACAGCTAGGGAGAATAATGCGAGGAAGATAAGGATGTGGTTAAGGGGAGGTTTTTAGTTTGGTCTCTGGATATCCATCAAGCTTAAGATTACACCACCTTGAGCCCCCTTTCAAGATAAATTTGTACATTTTTCGGTAGAAAAATGTCCCGGCTGAAAGCCGGTTCCTCTTAAATTACAGGCTCGCTGTCGCTCGCCAGGATAAAATCGACACCTAAATGGCACGAAAGGTCTTAAAATTGACAGAAATGGGTCGAAGGTTCTTAAAATCGTCAAAATAATGGGGCGAACGTCTTAAAATTAGAAAAGCAATGGGGCTAAACATGAGGGAGAAAGGAGTCAAGAAAAAAATCCCTCAAGTGGATATCTCCCCTTAATGTCCTAATCAGAGTAAATCCGTCATATTAAGTATAAACTGTCCTAACGGAAACACGAAGTCATCTGCGACTTATTTGGTTGGACAGGATCTCTTAACATAAATGTGTGCAAATGCCTTGGCCGAAGGCCGGATCCTCCTAAATTGCAGGCTCGGTATCGCTCGCCAGGATAATATCGACACTTAAATGGCATGAAAGATGTTCAAATTTCCAGACTAACGGGATGAATGTCTGAAATATCAAAACTAATAGGGTTAAACAAGAAGGAGATTGGGGGTTCAGAACCTCCCCCCCCCCCCATCCCCCCCTCCTCACCCAGGGTTCAGAACCTCCCCCCCCCCCCCCACCTGAACATAAAGACCTTCGGGCAACAGACATAGTGTGATGTTATTTCAATATTGTTTGGGCTGTTAGGGAACGTCATTTTAAATCACTTACTAAGGAACTATAGGAATGACTGAGTGTTTGCTATATTTATGCAGAGATTATTCTTAAGCTTTAGGGGTGATTTTCACTTGAGAGGGTTATTTTCTGGATTCCCTTCTCCCTCGTGTTTAACCCCATTAGTTTGGTATTATAAGATGTTTGCCCTATTAGTTTGCCGATTTTAAGACCATACGCCCCATTTATGTCAATTTTAAAACCTTTCGTGCCATTTAGGTGTCGATTTTTTCCTGGCGAGCGGTAGCGAGCCTGTAATATAGGGGGAACCGGCTTTCAGCCAGGAAATTTTTCTATCGAAAAATGTACAAATTTATCTTGAAAGGAGGTCTTGGGGGTATTTTTGTAAGCTTGATGGAAGTCTAGGGAGCAAACTAAATACCTCCCCTTAATACACAAATAGTTTGACGGTAGCCACATCAAAATGAAAATTATACGTATTGAAAGCCTTTGAAATAATTATGAAAAGACAGGCATCCTCAGACGTTTTATCATCGAATCATTAGAGGTCAAGAATTATCATGAAAGACATAGTTATTTTTAATTATTTTCAATACTTTTTATAATAGGTCTTATGGTTAAATATGCAACCTGTAGTCAACCCTTTAAGGGGAGATTTTTAGTTGATTCCCTAGACTTCCATCAAACTTAAAATTACTCCCCCTAGACCCCCTTTCAAGATAAATTTTTACATTTTTCGGTAGAAAAATGTCCCGGCCGAAGGCCGATTCCCCTTAAATTACAGGCTCGCTATCGCTCGCCAGGAAAAAATTGACACCTAAATGGCACGAATGGTCTTAAAATTGACAGAAATGGGGCGAGGGTTCTTAAAATCGCCAAACTAATGGGGCGAACGTCTTAAAATCTCAAAAGCAATGGGACTAAACATGAGGGAGAAAGGGGTCAAGAAAAATAATCCCTCAAGTGGAGATCTCTCCTTAAAGCTACGATGACGCATTTATGTTGTGTGTTCTGGCCATTGTTATACGATTTTATTCACATTAGGAAAGTCAGAGGGTTAATTGAGAGAGTCCTTGTCCTTTCCTCAGATCCTCCCTAAGCTGTATAAAATCGTCTACGGATAGCCAGAATAAACGCGTCATGAACTCCTAAAATATGTACAGTCGTGGTCTAGTAATTAATCTAGTAATTTCACTTAACCCCTTCAGCACGATGACGTCCTTTGAGCTTTTATTCTGGCTGTATTTAGAAGATTTTATTCAGTTTATGAAGAACCTATTATATTCTGAGGGTTTCTTAAAATTGTATTTACCCCTTTGAGTCCTAGCGGCAGATTATGAGCTAAATAAATGGTCTAATGGTAGCTAGAATAAGATGAAATTTACGTCATCATGCTGATGGGATTAAGGGGGAGTTTTTTTTGTGGACCCCCCCCCCCCTCATGTTTAGCCCCATTAGTTTTGAGATTTTAAGACGTTCGCCTCATAAGTTTGTCGATTTTATGACCTACTGTACATCTCTATTTTGTTTTCAATTTTTAGGTATCGATGTTTTTCCTGGCGAGCGATAGCGAACTTGCAATTTAGGAAAAATACGGTCTTTGAATGGGGCTTTTTGTTACCGAAAAATTTACAAATTTATGGTGGAGGCGGAGGGTGGAGGAGAGGGGGAGTAGGGGCTTTTTTTCCAAGCTTGATGTAGGCTAGGGAACAAACTACATGTTTATGATGACAAAAGGAAAGGAGTATTACATACTTTGTTGTGTATGGCAAGCTAACCCTTCCAGTAGGCCGTCACGGATTCTTTCACTTTATTGTGGTTAGCATTAGATGACTTTATGCTGCTTGGGAAGGAACTGTGGGGTACAAAGATGAATTGGGATAGTTCGCATCTATTTTCATTCCTAGAGATCTTCCATAAACTGAATAAAATGGTCTGATTACATCCATAATCGAAGGACAGAGAAGGTTACGGTATACAGAAAGGGTTAACAGTTCTTTCTATATATTCCAAAGGGTGTGTATACAGTAGGCTGACCTAATAAACCCTACTTAGTCGCGGTCCCCTTATAAACACGGAATTCCTTCAAGCCTTTTGTTTTATACTCTCTCACTCTATTTTGTTTTATACTCTCTCACTCTATTTTGTTTTATACTCTCTCATTCTATTTTGTTTTATACTCTCTCACTCTATTTTGTTTTATACTCTCTCACTCTATTTTGTTTTATACTCTCTCACTCTATTTTGTTTTATACTCTCTCACTCTATTTTGTTTTATACTCTCTCATTCTATTTTGTTTTATACTCTCTCACTCTATTTTGTTTTATACTCTCTCACTCTATTTTGTTTTATACTCTCTCACTCTATTTTGTTTTATACTCTCTCACTCTATTTTGTTTTATACTCTCTCACTCTATTTTGTTTTATACTCTCTCACTCTATTTTTTAGGTGTTGTTTCCTGCATTCCTCGCTACCATGACCCTCTCCCCTTAACCCCTTCACCACCAAGACTCTTTTTTACCTTTGATTCTGGCTAAAATTAGATTATTATATACAGTTTAAGGAGTACCTATGTTACTAAGAGGGTTTATGGAGATCGTATTTACCCATTTGAGTCGTTAGGTAGATTACAAATTACAGAAAATCGTCTAATGGTAACCAGACTATGACGAACATTACGTAATGTTGGTGAAGGGTTTAAAGTCAGATGACTGTATTACTAGAGTTATGGCTACCTCTGTTTGAATTCATTCAACTTAGGATGGGAATTTCGAAATCAAAGGCTTGAAATTAACCTTCTTAGACCCTTGCAATGAGTTTCATGTAATCGTTTGTGGGTAGCCAAAATAGTATTCAATCTGAAGGTTTCCCATTTTGTTTTCCACCTTCCCGGAATTCGAATTGGATTCCTCTTGGTTGTGAGCCAGGCGAGCTACCGTTTACACTACACACCTTCCAGAAATGTTGTTACTATACTACAAATGTGAAGCTACTATAGTCTATTCGCTGTAAGTCGGCGAGAAAACACGACCTCTAACCTCTGTAACTCAAAAAACGACTAGACTAATCGAACTAATATTTCTACCATTTGGGAAGAACCAGTCTAGGAATAGATGAGGAAATTTACAGCCAATTTGCTCTAGCCCTTTTTGAGTTACAGAGGATAGAGGTCATGATTTATCGCCTAATTACAGCGAATAGACTATACAGGTAGCTATGTCTATTACAGCGAATAGACTATACAGGTAGCTATGTCTATTACAGCGAATAGACTATACAGGTAGCTATGTCTATTACAGCGAATAGACTATACAGGTAGCTATGTCTATTACAGCGAATAGACTATACAGGTAGCTATGTCTATTCATAGACTATACAGGTAGCTATGTCTATTCATATTTTTTCCACCAACCAACTTTATTTCTAAGCACAATTAATGAAATCAACAAATACATGTGGCACTCCAAGGACTCGAACCTAGGATACTCACACCGAAAAACCGCGCATTTATGCATTACGCTATCAAGACAATTTGCCAACTTCCCATATTTAGCAACACATTTAACTGCAAAATCTTTATAAGAACTTAGTAATCAAGGTGTACTCATGGCAATTTACCGTCAGCTAAAAAAAAAAAAATATCACTATAGTGTGTCTGGTCTGAGGCTGGTCACTTCTGTCGCGTTAATACCCTAAAGTATGCGCGGGTCTACCTTCCCGTGTACAAGCTGACAGGTGTACAGTGGCGCTAATAAGTTATGTCTCAGCTGGCATTACGTTTGCCTAGCTCTGTACTGCATTGATGTCCGTTAGTTATTGAATAGGGTGGGTAAGTGTAGGATCAGATTTGTATATCTCACTCGAAACGAATAAATCAAGTTTTAGATATTACTCATACCAATTATTTATCAAAATATACTTGGTGCCGAAACATCACTTATTAGGCCGACTGTACATGAGACAGGTGTACTGAAGTATGAGGCAGCTTGACATACCTGCGCAAACACTCTATTATCTTTATTCACAGCCGAGAGCAAAATATCCCCTTCAGATGAGATGAGAAAGATTGCAGTTTAACCTCTTCAAAATGATGACGTAATATTCATCCTATTCTGGTTACCTTTAGGCGACTCTCTTTAGCTTATAATAAAACTCGAGGACTCAAATGGGTAGAGGCGATCTTTTATAAACCCTCTGAATAACCTAGAATTTTCGTAAACAGCATAAAATCGTCTAATTTTATCCAGAATAAAACGTAAACAGGTGTCATCGTGGTGAAGGGGTTAAATATAACCCCACCGTACCATGGCAATCATTTGTTATTAAACATTTTGGCTGATGCTGCTTGCTTTCTAAATTAAAGCTTTGCTACTTCAGTGATAACATGTGTTTATCAAGCATGTTCGCATACTTATGAATTCAACTGTTCCTTAATTACCGAATAATTATCCATAATTGCCTGTTCATTAAGCGTGGGAAACAGTCCTGGTTGTAAATTGCCATGCGATGATTATATAAATGATCAATGCTTCCTCGATTATTCACTCATAATTGTTGACATTATCAAGAATGGAATTGGTGTCAATGATTAATGAAAGTAAATCTTGATAATAAAGTATATGTTTGAGAGAGAGAGAGAGAGAGAGAGAGAGAGAGAGAGAGAGAGAGAGAGAGAGAATGATTTAGGAGCGGAAGAAGACTGGCAGTAAATGGATGTAGATAAGAGGCAATAAGACAGTAGAAGGATGTGGGAATTGCGAAATTATAAGTTACAATAAAATCAATTATTATAATAAATGGAAGAACGAACATAAAAGGGAAAGTAAGGGAGGGACACACATGGAAAGAGAGAGAGAGGGAGAGAAAATGAGGGGGGTGGGTAGAAAGAGAGAGAGAGTGTGTGTGTGTGAAGAGCATGGTGTTAACCCTCTCCGACATATGACGCGATTTTGAGCCTATTGGGAGAGAGAGAGGGGGGGGTAGCAAGACAGGGGGTGGGGTGGTAGGTAGTTGCAGTCACTTTACATAGGGCATTCATCTCGGGGTAAATAGAGTAGGCAAGAAAGAATCACATACATACAGAGAGAGAGAGAGAGAGGGGGGGGGGGGTAGCAAGACAGGGGGTGGGGTGGTAGGTAGTTGCAGTCACTTTACATAGGGCATTCATCTCGGGGTAAATAGAGTAGGCAAGAAAGAATCACATACATACAGAGAGACAGAGAGAGAGAGAGGGGGGGGGGAGGCAAGACAGGGGGTGGGGTGGTAGGTAGTTGCAGTCACTTTACATAGGGCATTCATCTCGGGGTATCTGAAGCAACATCTGGGCCCCTCCGGCCACGATCACACACTGAATGTTAACTACTTAGGTCTCTTCTCTAGACTACGACGATTACTACTACTACTATTATTACTACTATTATTACTACTACTATTACTACTACTACTATTACTACTAATATTACTACTACTACCACTACTACTACTACTCTCTAACATATACGCTCTCGCTCATATTGTCTCTCTCACCCTCTCTCTCTCTCTCTCTCTCTCTCTCTCTCTCTCTCTCTCTCTCTCTCTCTCTCTCTCTCTCTCTCTCTCTCTCTCTCTCTCTCTCTCTTTATCTATCTATCCATCTATCTCTCATTTATCTATCCTTCCCTCCCTCCTCTCTCTCTCTCTCTCTCTCTCTCTCTCTCTCTCTCTCTCTCTCTCTCTCTCTCTCTCTCTCTCTCTCTCTCTCTCTCTCTCTCTCTCTCTCTCTCTCTCACCATTATTAGATTGAGGATAACAAAATGTTTTGCCCCGTTAGTTTGACAATTTCAAGGTGCTTCGCTCCATTCAAGTGTCGATTTATTCCTGGTGAGCGATAAAGAACCTGAAATTTAAGAAAAAACAATAGTGCAGAGAAAGGTTGGTAAGTTAGGTAGGTATACAGGTAGGTTAGATTGGTAGGTAGATAGGTAGGCAAGTAAGATAGTTAGTTATAGGAAAGATAGGTAGATAAGGTAGGTAAGGAGGATAGGCAGGTAGGTAGATACGACCAGTAAGTAGGCAACACAAGGGAAGGTAGGTAGGTAGGTAGGTACGGAGGATAGGCAGGTAGGTAAATATGGTCAGTAAATAGGCAAGACAAGGTGAGGTGGGTAGGTAGGTAGATACGGCCAGTGAGTAGACAAGGTAAGGTAGGTACGTAGGTAGGTAGATAGATAGATACGGTTAGTAAGTGGGCAAGGTAAGGAAAGGTAGGTAGGTAGGTAGACACGGAGGATAGGCAGGTAGGTAGATACGACCAGTAAGTAGGCAACACAAGGGAAGGTAGGTAGGTAGGTACGGAGGATAGGCAGGTAGGTAAATATGGTCAGTAAATAGGCAAGACAAGGTAAGGTAGGTAGGTAGGTAGATACGGCCAGTGTGTAGACAAGGTACAAAGGAGTACAAAGGAGTACAAAGGAAATCAAGCAACAACAAATATAGTGACCCTTCTAGGCTGCTTCTCCTCCAAAACACTGAGGATCAAGTGTCCAAACAGTGATTTAGAGTGGGTAAGGGAACATTGGAAAGGGAACTACTGCCCTGGAACTAATGTCCGTGGGAGGACTAGGAAGTTAGTAGGGGACATATGGGTTAGTAACTGAGGGGAGGATAAAATAAAGTTATTAATTTACAAACGCAGTCAGTCGCGGGTTTGATGCGAGATATTTGTCTAGGCGGAGTTTAAATGAATCAACGGTGCTGCAGTCTATAACGTCTCGGGGAAGCCCATTCCACAAGTTGACAACTCGATTGAAGAAGAAATTCTTAGATTCGTGCGAGTTAAAAGATTTACCAATAATTTTGCAACCGTTTCCCCACGTGTAATTAGATTGGTCGATAGTGAAGTACTTACTATAGTTCATATTGTCGATGCCTTTGATGATTTTGAACACTTGAATTAAGTCACCTCTTAATCTGCGCTGGGATAAAGGAAATAGATTTAATTCTCTAAGACGTTCTTCGTATGGTTTGTTCTTTAGGCTAGGTATAATTTTGGTAACTCTACGTTGAACTCGTTCTAGCTTGTTTATGTCTTTTTGGTAATAAGGGCACCAGCATTGAACGCAGTATTCCAGAAGAGGGCGGACTTAGGAATTGTAAAGGGTTAGGATAACGTCTTTGGATTTATGCTCAAATGACCTGCCTATAAAGCCAATTATTTTGTTTGCCTTCTTAACAACTTCTGAACATTGTTGACTCGGTTTTAGGTTACTCGATATTGTTACTCCCAGATCGGTTTCTCTGTTTACATTCTTAAGCTGAGTGCCATTCATCGAATAGTTTGCTTTCTCATTTAGGTATCCGATATGTAGTACTTTACATTTATCCGCATTGAAACTCATTTGCCAAATTTGGGCCCAATGTGACAATTTATCTAGATTGTGTTGCATATCGTCAACTTGTTCTTTTGAGAGTACGCTATTTGCAATTTTTGTATCGTCAGCAAATTTTGAGATTGTACAGGTGAGACCCTCATCTATGTCGTTGATGTAAATTAGAAAGAGAATTGGTCCTAGTACCGATCCCTGGGGTACCCGCTACTTACATTGGTCCATTTAGATGCCTTACCGTTTATGACTACTCTTTGCTTTCTGTTGCTGAGCCAATTTGCTATCCATTTCAACACACCGTCTTGTATTCCATGCGCTTTTAGTTTTAGCAGTAAACGTTTGAAATATCTTTATTCCACCATTTGGGCTTATTATTATGGCCTGGACGTCGTATTTTCGATGGTATGCAGTCTTGCACTGCTTTTAGGTAAGTGGTTTCGAATAACTTCTAAGATGTATTTATGTTGTTATTGTTAATTAAAAGCTCCAGTCAGTTTCTTTAAACATAGCTCTAAGTTTATGAAAGTTTGCTTTCTTGAAATTAGGGACTTTTCGATGCTACTATTTGGTTCGTTACTAGTAAAGTTTAAAGTGAAAGTTATCGTACGATGGTCGCTGTTACTGAATTCATCACCAACATTCAAATTCTCTATTAACCCGTACAGCCCCAGCGACGCGCCTGACGCGTCGGCGATGTATGTAACGCACAGCCCCAGAGACGCGCCTGGCGCGTCACCCTAATTGCGCCGACCGTAACCTCAGGTGTAGCCACTCAAGAGGGCTCAGATTTGTATGGGAACTGTGTACGTATCCCACGCAACCGTGCCGATGGTTAAAAACTCTCAAAGTCCACATGCGTGCGCGTGAGCGCGCAATAACCTGTTTTTTGGGGGTAATTGCCTTAAATTTTTTACTCTTGTAAAATACGTTTTCGGGGGCTCTGTAGGACCATTCTTTAAGCTTTTTGAGCAGTTTTTCGTGGTTTTTCCTTCATTCCTAACCGATTCGCTATTGTTTCTGGAATAAAACCATTTTTTTGAAAACCGGCCGGGTTCTGGTGAACAAACATTACAAAACTAGCCGGGGCTGGACGGGTTCTTCTTTTGTTGCAAGTACAATGTCAAGAACGTTATTACCACGGGTCGGTGTTCTAACAAATTGATAAAGCGAACTCTCTTGCAAGTTCGTATACAAGTCAGGTCCAGAGTGTGAAGTAAGAGTATCGCCCCACTTGGTCACAGGTAAATTAAAGTCGCCAAAAATTACGGTATCTTGTGAGTTACTTACATCTGCAATTTGTTCGTAAATTTCTCGGTCAGTTTGCACTGATTGAGCTGGAGGTCTGTATATTAACGCAAGTATAATTTTGTACCTTTATTATTCTTTATTAGCACAAAAGATGTGTCGACGTTCACAATTTGAGGTTTTGACAAGAGGGTAGGGTTAAGACTTTCTTTGATATAAAGTAAAACGCCACCTCCATCTCGATTTATTCGGCTTTTCTCAAACATTACATAACCGGGAAGTGAATACTCTGCTAAAACGTCTCTATCTTCTGTATTGAGCCAAGATTCTGTTATACCAATCACATCATAATTTTCTGTAAACACTAGCTCCTCTAAATCTGAAAATTTATTGCGTATGCTACGAGCGTTTGCATAGAAAACCTTTAAATTTGTTATTTTAGAACTCACGGAACGCTCTTTAATAATATTGTTGGTTCTTGTGTTGTTCTACATGTATGTTCATGGCTGTCCTCGGTCCTCGCTGTCTTCGGTCCCTATCGCTGGTGGTCCTCTGTTGCCTCTGTTTTTTGCTTGGTGTTGGATGATTTATGTCACTGCTGCTTCTTCTCGGATGGCGTTTTTTGATCCATGGCTGCGGACTGCTTCGTGTAGGAGACGACCCATGCGTGCTGAACCCACAGGGTTTAGATGAGTGCCATCCTTGCGGAACAGAGTAGGCTGGTTATAGAAATTATCCCAGAGGTTGATGAATTCAACTTCTTCCTTCAGACACAAATATTTTAGTCGGCTATTTGTGCTGAAGGCCTTGTCGTAGAATTTGTCAGGTGCGTCGATCTTGGGGAGAATGCCTGAGATGATGATATTCCTTGACTTGTTTTTGTAGTGCTGGATCATCTTGCGATATTTCTCCATCAACTCTTCGGATCTGGTGCGCATGATGTCATTTGAACCAGCATGGATGACAAAAAGGGTATTTTCGTTTGCATCCTTTGTGGTATCTTCGAAGGCTTCCACAATGGCGTTCAGTCCAGCTCCTGGGATGCAAAATCTTTTTCGTCGATTTGGGACTCTGTCGCAGAACTCTTCGACCTGTCCTCGTAGGATGGAATCCCCAACGAGCCTGGTCTCTTCTGGTTCGTCTTCCATCTCTACCAAGATCTCAAATCTGTTTGACATTGTGACTGGTAGATGAGACCTTTTCTGCGTTGGTCGTGCACCGTTCCTCACTGGTGTAAATCCGGAAATCTGTGGTGGCGAGACTCTGCGTACAAGTCGGGGAGAGGAGTGGTTAGAACGGGGGCGAGGGGTTGGTACTGTTTGTGCTAGCAGGCTTCTTGCACGAGAAGTGGGGGAGAGACTAAGGTGAACAGGGCGGCTGTCCTGGTTTGATGTCAGCTCAGGTTCATCAGAAGCATCTGTTGCAGTGGCTACTGCAGGTGTTGGATTGTTGGCAGATGACGTTGGGGCAGTGGTGGATGCTGGAGTTGAAACAATTGGAGTTAGTGATACTCCAACATTGAGTGTTACAAATTCTTGGAGTGATTCCAGCTTCCTGGTGAGGGCGTTGATCTTGTTGTGGGCTTCATCCAATTTTGCTGTCAAATCCTCTCGTTGCTGGCAGAGTCGGCAGACTTGTGGATCGGCAGGAGCAAACATGGAAGCACCAAACCTACCGGCGCAGTTGGTACAGGCACGAGGCATGGTGACGATCACTTTCTTCAGATCACTTCACTCACTTAAAAACACTTAACTCACTTTAAAAACACTAAACTCACTTTGAAAAACACTTAACTCACTTCAGGTCACTTCACTTACATAAATAGGCCTAACCGAAAACAAAAAAATTGAAATACGCACAAATAGGTTATCAGCGTGATAGCATAACCGAAAATTAAAACAAAACAAAATTAAATTTAAATACGCAGTGATAACCGAACCGAAAACAATTTTATTTTTATTTAAACAGAAATAGGCCACCAGGGGTGATAGCCTATCCTAACCGAAAACAAAAATAACCAAAAACAAAAATTATGAAATACCGGTACACAGAAATAGGCCACCAGCGGTGATGGCTTAACTGAAAATTTAAACATTTAAGTACGCAGAAATAGGCCACCAGGGATGATAGCCTAGACTAACCGAAAACAAAAATAACCGAAAACAAAAATTATGAAATACCGGTACGCAGAAATAGGCCACCAGCGGTGATAGCCTAACTGAAAATGTCAAAATTGAAGTACACAAAAATAGGCCACCAGGGATGATAGCCTAGAGGCTCTAGACTAACCAAAAACAAAAATAACCTAACCTTAAACAAATATATATATAACAAAATATACAATTCACCAAATAGAGATTATATAAAAATAAAGTGTGACTGCACACAGGGTGTTAATATACTGTGTCAACAGATGGACCTGGTGTCGCTGTAGCCTAGTAAAGCAGTAGCCTACTCTTTTTAGATAAAAAAGTGTATCAGTCAAAGGTTACTACAAGATCGTGCAAGCAACAACTAAAATTACAGATATATATACAGTAGCTAGAGTAGGATACTAAATACAATATCTACAAGAGTTAATAATAAAAAACAGATTGGCTGGCTATAGGCTAGGCTAGGCTTGGGTTAGGTTAAAAGCTTGGCAGGTTGGGTTAGGCTAGGTTAGTTTGTACAAATACCACCCTTAGCTTAAAGTAAAATCAGTGAGGAGAAAAAGTCAAGAATATATCTCGGGGGAAAAGATAAATGAATGCACTTAGATTTGGTACAAAATTGGCTGGAATTTAATATGTATAATCCCCCCAAAAAAGTTTGTTTACAAAATGGCGTCGTCGTTAGTCCCTGTAGGCAGGTTAGTTAGTAAACAATATTGTTTATTAGCAAATTAATATGCAAAGCTTTACTTACATACAAGGCAGTTAAATAGATACTTACTACAGTAGGTAATGGATAAAATTAGGGGGCTACGATTTGATATAAAATAGTAAGAGAGCGTTTGTTTACAAAACAAAACAAAACAATAGATGGCGCTAGTGGCGCCCTGTCCGAGCAGGAGTCTTGTGATAAACACAAAGTTTATCAGTCAATACGCAGCGAAATATCGTGCAGTGTTACTTACTAAGCTACAGGATGGTTAAACGTGCTCTTAACCACCTTTCATGCACAAGAATGAAGAGGAGAGTAGTTAATACTCAAATTATGATCGATATCGTGAGAGCGTTGACTGTACGTATCGTCTGCAGCGTCTGGCGGTAGCGAGGTAAGGTAGGTACGTAGGTAGGTAGATAGATAGATGCGGTTACTAAGTAGGCAAGGTAAGGAAAAGTAGGTAGGTAGGTAGACACGGAGGATAGGCAAGTAGGTAGATACGGCCAGTAAGTAGACAAGGTAAGGTAAGTAGGTAGGAAGGTAGAGGCAGCCATAACCATAAATTCCTTGAACTCCCTGATTAAGGGGACAGTGGTTATTTTTGGGGGGTCTATTTAGTTGTATATTAATTTTTTTCAGTTTTCTCGCTAGAACTTCATCAAGCTTAATTTAACAACACTCCCTTGACCCTCCATCATGATAAATTTGTAAATTTTTCGATAGAAAAATTTCTCGGCCGAAAGTCGGTTTCTCTTAAAATTACAGACTCCCTATCGCTCCCCTGGAAAAAATCGACACCTAAATGGCACGAAAGGTCTTGATATAGAAATGGAACGAAAGGTTTCTAATCGATAAACAAATGGAGCGAATGTCTTCAAATCTGAAAACCAATGGGCCTAAACACGAGGAAGAAGGGGGACCAGAAAACCGACCCATCTCCCCTTAAGGTAGCTGGAGGAACAGTTATATATCCCTCCACAACCCTTTATTGTTTTCCTATGGCCTACTCCTTCAACCAGGTACAGGCATCTATAAACATTCGTGGACCCCCTATGTTTTTATTTGTATAATTATAACTATCTGGATTGTTTTCATTACTGGAACTTGCTTTTCAATAAAGAGTGTATATTGTTTTCTACTTGATGTGTAGAAAATTATATTCATAAATTCGTTTCCAGAGATATACTTCCATTATTAGAAATAGGTGAGGTCCACGAATGTTTATGAGTGACTGTACCTCATAGACCAAGACTGTCAAGGGGTTAATTCCTTAGCACGTGGAGAGGTTGTTGTCTAGACCATAGCAAATTAAGTTACCCCATTCAGTACCAGGGTCTTCCTTTTCATCACATTCTGGCAACTATTAGACGATTTTATTCAGCTTAAATATGACCTTTGGCAATATTTAAGGCTTCAAACTATTTCACCAACCTTTTTTAACTACCACAGATCGTTCTTAAACTGCACACAATTGTCTAAATACAGCTAGAGTAAAATCTAACACACGTCGCTGGTACTCAAAGAGGATAATAATATTATTAAGGGAAGGTTTTTGGTTTACTCCCTTGAGCTCTATCCATTATATAATAGCACACCCAAGACTTGTAGTTTTGTATATTTTTCGGCAGAAAAATTTCCCGGACGAATGCCGGTTCCTCCTAAATTACAGCTGGCTTCCTATCGCTCTAGGAAAAAATCAATACCTAAATGGCACGAAATATCTTGATATTAACAAAGAAATGGAGGCGAAAAGTCTTGAAATCGCCAAATTAATGCGGCGAACTTCTTAAATTCTTAAAATTAATGAGGCTAAACATGAGGGTGAAGAGAGGCCAGAAAATACAGAACTTCCCCTTTAAAAAAAAAATGGTAATTTTTATCCAGCTTCCTGGGTTAGTAATTTATTTATCTATATATCTCTTGCTAAGGCGATTTTTTTTTTCTTTTTTGAAGCTCTGAGAAATTCCCAATGGCCACACACACACACACACACACACACAAGAAACGGTCATACGAGACAGACTCGTAAATCACTTAGAGGAAAATAACATATGGCAGGGTAGTAGTTCCCTTTCCAATGTTCCCTTACCCACTCTAAACCACTGTTTGGACACTTGATCCTCAGTGTTTTGGAGGACAAGCAACCACTCCTTTGTACTCCTTTGTACACCAACCAATCTACATAACAGATGAGGTCAAGCACGTATAAAGGAACACAAGAATATCTAATCTGTTTACATTATTATTACATTGCACTTTCATAGCTTCAGTTCCCATCATAATTTGTTGCCGGGTGACTTTTTGTGAATTGTGTGTTACTCAGTTACTCAGTTACTTGTTCGTCAAGGGGAATCCACGCAATGCGAGCTAAGCTCATTATTATTGTGTGTGTGTGTGTGTGTGTGTGTGTGGGTGGGTGGGTATGTGGGTATGTGTATGGGGGGGTATGTGTATGTGTGACTGTGTGTGTGTGTGTGTGTGAATTGAGTATGCATCAAGCCTGTGAGGCAACTTTCTTTCCTCTTCTTCTTCCTGTATTTCTCCTCTTCCACCACCTCTGAAGCTCTCCTTCTTCTCCCATCTTCTCTTAATCTTCCTCCTGCAACTTTCCTTCTTCTTCTCCCATCAATTTCTCCTCTTCCTCCTCCTGCAACTTTCCTTCCCTCTTCTTCTCTCATCTTCTCTTTCTCTGCCTCCTCCTGCAGCTCTCCTTCCTCTTCTTCTTCCTTCTATTTCTCCTCTTCCTCCTCCTACAACTTTCCTTCCTTCTTCTTCTATTTCTTCTCTTCCTCCTCCTGCAATTTTCCTTCTTTCCTCTTCTTCTGCCATATATTTCTCCTCTTCCTCCACCTGCTACTTTCCTTCCTCTTCTTCTCCCATCTATTTTTCCTCTTCCACCTCCTGCAACTCTCCTTCCCTCTCTTCTTCTCCCATCACCTCTTCCACTTCCACCTCTGCAGTTCAAGCAAATTATCTTGGGCAGGCAGGTATTACTAAACTCTCTCTCTCTCTCTCTCTCTCTCTCTCTCTCTCTCTCTCTCTCTTTTCTCTTTCTTTTTTTCTCTCTCTCTCTCTCTCTCTCTCTCTCTCTCTCTCTCTCTCTCTCTCTCTCTCTATATATATATATATATATATATATATATATATATATATATATATATATATATACTGTATATATAATTCAAAAGTATGTGCGGGGGGGGGGGGGTCCTCGCATTCCTAAAAACTTTAAGTCAAATTCTTCTCTCACGGTGTTACTGTTTCCCATTTTCTTCCTTGGGATTCAAGATAGGCTATTGACTGGTTTCCTCCATTGCTTTGATTATTCATCATTGTCTGTTATGTTCACCTTTATGTCATTTACTTGGCTCGCATTTCTGTTACTTTGTTACTTGATTGACTGCTTCATTTACTCCCTCGTCATCTCCTTTCCACCTCTCTCATTCTCACCTTCTATCCTATTCCTATCTTTCCTTCATATTCTATCCTATCTCCATGTGTCCTTCATATTCTGTCCTATCTCCATCTTTCCTTCACATTCTATCTTCTCTATCTTTCCTTCATATTCTGTTGTATCTCCATCTTTCCTTCATATTCTATTCTATCTCCATCTTTCCTTCATATTCTAATCTATCTCCATCTTTCCTTCATATTCTATTTTATCTCCATGTTTCCTTCATATTCTATTCTATCTCCATCTTTCCTTCATATTCTATTCTATCTCCATCTTTCCTTCATATTCTACCCTATCTCCATCTTTCCTTCATATTCTAACCTATCTCCATCTTACCTTCATATTCTATCCTATCTCCATCTTTCCTTCATATTCTATCGTGTCACCATTTTTCCTTCATATTCTATCCTATCACCATCTTTCCTTCATATTCTATCCTATCTCCATCTTTCCTTCATTTTCTATCCTATCTCCATCTTCCTTCATATTCTATCCTATCTCCATCTTCCTTCATATTCTATCCTATCTCCATCTTTCCTTCATTTTCTATCCTATCTCCATCTTCCTCCATATTCTATCCTATCTTCATCTTTCCTTCATTTTCTATCCTATCTCCATCTTCCTTCATATTCTATCATATCTCCATCTTCCTTCATATTCTATCCTATCTCCATCTTTCCTTCATTTTCTATCCTATCTCCATCTTCCTCCATATTCTATCCTATCATCATATTTCCTTCGTTCCTATTTACTGTTTTCGCTACCCTCCCTGTTTCTCTCTCTTCTGCCTCCCTCATCCTCACCCTCTATCCCATTCCCCTTATTCCTTCAATTTTCTATCTTACTTCCATCTTTCCTTCGTTCCTTTTCCATCGCCCTTTTATAATACTATTTCCTTTAACCCGACTACATCGATCTCGTACTTCCCTCATTCACACCTCAATTCTTTTCCCGTCTTTCCTTCCTTCTCTATCCTATTCCCATCATTCCTATCTCCCTGCCCCCATTGTCTTACTGTTTTCATTACGCCCTCTTCTATCTCCCTCATACACACCTTCTTCATCACAATCCTACCTTTCCTCTTTCGGTCGCGTTCCACTGCCATTATATTAACTACTGTACTTTATATATATATGTATTTGTTATGTTTTTATTTTTTTATTTTTTTATTTTGTTTTCGTTTCCACCTCTTCATCGCTTTTTGGCTTCCCTCATTCTCACCTTTTCTATCCAATATCCATCTTCCTTCTCTCCTGTCCCGTCTCGATCGATTTAGATCTAGGTGTGTTTGTTAGCAATGATTTGAAGCCTAGAAAACAGTGTATAAGCGTTCGTAATAAGGCAAACAGGATTCTCGGGTTCATCTCTAGGAGTGTGAGTAACAGAACTGCTGATGTTATCTTAAAACTTTACTTGTCATTAGTGAGACCCCATATGGATTATGCTGTCCAATTTTGGTGTCCTTATTACAGAATGGACATGGATTCATTGGAGAGAGTACAGCGTAGAATGACAAAAATGATCCATAATATTAGAAATCTTTCGTATGAAGAAAGGTTGAAGAAATTAGGTTTACATTCGTTAGAGAGACGCAGAGTTAGAGGGGATCTGATAGAGGTGTTCAAGTGGGTTAGTGGGATTAACAAAGGGGACATGACAAATGTACTAAAGCTCAGTGATAGCGAAATAACTCGCACCAATGGTTTCAAATTAGATAAATTTCGTTTCAGAAAAGATATAGGCAAATATTGGTTTGGTAACAGAGTTGTAGATGGGTGGAATGGACTACCAAGTGCTATAGTGGGATCTAAAACTGTAGGGAGCTTTAAGATAAAATTGGATAAGCATATGGACGAGAAGGGTTGGGTGTGAAGGGGGATCAGCCGGGTTGGGCCAATCAGCGCTCTGCAGACCCCCATAATCCTGCGTTAATCTCTAACCGTTTTGGTAAGATGATCCTCAGGGTATTAGAGTGTGAAGCCTATAATTGGGCTTTGTAATTGAATTGGGGTTGTGGGACAGGGATCTGCCTTGCTTAGGCCAATCGGCTTTTTGCAGACTCCCATTTTCTTATGTTCTTATGTCTCCTTTTACTAACTTTTGCTATTACCCCCTCTTTACCCCTTATTTGCTCCCCTCTTTAGCACCTTTATCTTATCTCCATCTTTCCTTCGTTCCTGCTCCTCCTCAATTTACTTCCTTCTGTCATTACCCCCTCTTTATCCTTCCTCTACCTCCCTCTTTAGCACCTGCCTTCTATCTCCATCTTCCTTCCCTTCCTTCTGTCATAACCCCCTCTTTATCCCTTATCTACCTCCCTCTTTAGCACCTCCCTCCTATCTCCATCTTCCTTCCTTTCCTCCTGTCATTACCCCCTCTCAATATCTCATCTACCTCCCTCTTTAGCACCTCCCTCCTATCTCCATCTTTCCTTCGTTCCTGCTCCTCCTCAATTTACTTCCTACTATCATTAACCTCTCTTCATTTCTCATCCACCCCCCTCTTTAACACCTCCCTCCTACCTCTCCCTCTGTCCTTCCCTTCTTCTGCCTTTAAGGGGAGATGGGTCGTTTTTCTGGCCCCCTTTCTCCCTCGTGTTAAGTCCCATTTGTTTTGAGATTATAAGTCGTTCGGTCCATTGCTAGTAAAATTAGAAACCACTTAGATACATTTAATTTAATAAATTCTTCTCAGCATGGATTCACTCAGGGACGTTCTTGCCTTACTAATTTGCTTAGTTTTTTCTCAGAGGTATATGAAGCAGTAGATAATGACAAGTCATATGCTTTAATATATTTAGATTTCAGTAAAGCTTTCGACAGAGTCCCCCATGAGAGATTGATGAGAAAGGTTGAGGCGCATGGAATTGGTGGGGCGTTGTTGGAATGGATTAGGTCATGGCTAATTGGTAGGAAGCAGAGAGTCAGCATAAATGGTACGAAGTCAGAATGGGGAGCAGTCAAAAGTGGTGTCCCCCAGGGATCTGTATTAGGTCCTCTGTTGTTTGTTATATACATAAATGACCTTGATTTAGGTATAACTAGTAGGATCAGTAAATTTGCAGACGATACCAAATGGGGAGAACAATTGATTCAGATAGAGATATAGAGTGCCTCCAAAGGGATCTAGATACCTTACACGAATGGTCAGTAAATTGGCAGATGAAGTTTAACATTGACAAATGCAAGGTATTAAAGATAGGGAAGATGCATACAAATGTTAAATATAAACTAGCTAATATGGAATTAGAAAACTCGAATTGTGAGAAAGATCTAGGTGTGTTTGTTAGCAATGATTTGAAGCCTAGACAACAGTGTATAAGCGTTCGAAACAAGGCAAACAGGATTCTTGGGTTCATCTCTAGGAGTGTGAGTAACAGAACTGCTGATGTTATCTTAAAACTTTACTTATCATTAGTGAGACCCCATATGGATTATGCTGTTCAATGTTGGTGTCCTTATTACAGAATGGACATAGATTCATTGGAGAGAGCACAACGTAGAATGACAAAAATGATCCATAATATTAGAAATCTTCCGTATAAAGAAAGCTTGAAGAAATTAGGCTTACATTCGTTAGAGAGACGCATAGTTAGAGGGGATATGATAGAGGTGTTCAAGTGGGTTAGTGGGATTAACAAAGGGGACATGACAAATGTACTAAAGCTCAGTGATAGCGAAAGAACTCGTACCAATGGTTTCAAATTAGATAAATTTCGTTTCAGAAAAGATATATGCAAATATTGGTTTGGTAACAGAGTTGTAGATGGGTGGAATGGACTACCAAGTGCTATAGTGGGATTAAAAACGATAGGGAGCTTTAAGATAAAATTGGATAAGCATAAGGACGAGAAGGGTTGGGTGTGAAGGGGGATCAGCAGGTTGGGCCAATCAGCGCTCTGGAGACCCCGTAATCCTGCGTTAATCTCTAACCGTTTTGGTAAGATGATCCTTAGGGTATTAGAGTGTTCAGCCTATAATTGGGCTTTGTAATTGGGGTTGTGTGGGACAGGGATCTGCCTTGCTTAGGCCAATCGGCTTTCTGCAGACTCCCATTTTCTTATGTTCTTATTAGTTTGGCGATTTTAAGACCTTTCGTCTCATTTCGTTGTCAATTTTAAGACCTTTCGTGCCATTTAGGTGTCGATTTTTGCCAGGCGAGCGATAGCGAGCCTAAAATTTTAAGTGGAAACGGCCTTCGGCCGGGACATTTTTCTACCGAAAAATGTACATATTTATCTTGAAGGGGGGTTTAAGGGGGGTTTTCTAAGCTTGATGGAGGTCTAGCGAGGAAACTAAGAAATACAGGTATAAATTAATTAATAGACAAAAAAAAAAAACATTCCCTTAACTCTTCATCTCTCATCCACCTCCCTCTTTAGCACCTCCCTCCTACCTCCCTCTTTCCCTTCTCTCTCTCTCTCTCGCTCTCGCTCTCTCTCTCTCTCTCTCTCTCTCTCTCTCTCTCTCTCTCTCTCTCTCTCTCTCTCTCTCTCTCTCTCTCTCTCTCTCTCTCTCTCTCTCACTCACTCCCATTAAGACAAAGGAAAGGTACCAGCGAGGAGATTTATGACCCCACTATTATCTTTTATGCGTTCTGGTAATATATCGGCCTCTGGAACCGATTTGCAGGCGCACTGGGTTTCATTAGCCAATCTTACACCATCGCCCAGCTCCTCAAATGTGATCCCATGTGTCTAACCCGGCCCGGCCCTCTTCCTTCCTTGCAACCCACAATTATTATCACCGAGGAGCCCACTGTCCATATGGGGCGCGGAAAAAAACTCATCGGACTAAAATACATCGGACAAAACTAATCGGACAAACTCGTTCGACAAAAACTCATCTGACAAGAACTTATCGGACAAAACTCACGAAATAAAAATTTACATGACAAGAACCACTGGACATAAACTCATGGGACATAAACTCACCGGACAAAAATTAATTGGACAGAAACTCATCTGACAACAATACGCTCGACAACAACTCACCGGACAAAAATGTATCAGACAAGAACTCATTGGACAAAAACTCACAGGACAAAACTCATTGGACAAGAAATCCAGGCCCAGAGTTAGAGGGGATATGATAGAGGTGTTCTAGTGGGTTAGTGGGATTGATATAGGGGGCATGAAAGATGTACTGAAGCTCTGTGATAGCGAGAGAACTCGAACAAATGGTTTCAAATTGGATAAATTTAATTTCAGAAAATATATATGCAAATGCTGGTTTGGTAACAGAGTTGTAGATATGTGGAATAGGATGCACTTCAGGATGAAATTAGATAACTGTATGAACAAGATAGCTTGGGTGTGAGAGGGATATGCCTAGTATGGACCAATCGCCTTGTTGCAGACTCCCATTTTCTTATATTCTTATGCAATGCTTCGATTCCCATTACATCATAATATATGAGCAATGAATCTATGTAAATCCGATTTATAATGCACAATGAATATATGAGCAATTAATCTTTAGCAGTTGTTGTTATTGTTCCCCAAGCTGCCTGGCCGAACAGCCCCAAGGCCCCGAACAATTCCAAGGCCACAACCGAGCGCCCCCACAGAACCCTCCCTGCCGACCACAATAAAGCCTGGGTGACCGAAGCCACTCCATGGCGGGGAGCTGAGGAGGGTGCGGAAGCGCCCGGGAAACCAAAGCCCCACCCAGGGCCCTGTGCCCCTCAGCAATTATGAAGAGAAAGTTGAGGGGCAAGGGAAAAATGTGACGCTTTGGCTTCCAATCTTGGTAGATTGGGAGGTCAATCTACGGAAAAGACGCCGTCACTTGAGATCTAGAAAATATATAAGTTAAAGGAACAGTCAGAGTAAGCTATGGGTATGGCAGAGATCGCTCAGTTCTCACTCTGATAGACCAGCCCATCACCACATGACTAGAACCCAATCCTCTCAGCATCAGCTAGGAAAGGCCCTAGAAAGCCGCCTTTGGCGGGGGGATAGCTCCCCTATTTCAACCCCTTTCGGGGTCGGGCACCCGTCCCCGGATTTCTCCATAAAATGCTGGCTCACTGTCGCTCGCCAGGAAGAAATCGACACTTAAGAACATAAGAACATAAGAAAATGGGAGTCTGCAGAAAGCCGATTGGCCTAAGCAAGGCAGATCCCTGTCCCACACAACCCCAAATCAATTACAAAGCCCAATTATAGGCTCAACACTCTAATACCCTGAGGATCATCTTACCAAAACGGTTAGAGATTAACGCAGGATTATGGGGGTCTGCAGAGCGCTGATTGGCCCAACCCTGCTGATCCCCCTTCACACCCAACCCTTCTCGTCCATATGCTTATCCAATTTTATCTTAAAGCTCCCTACAGTTTTAGATCCCACTATAGCACTTGATAGTCCATCATCACCCATCTACAACTCTGTTACCAAACCAATATTTGCCTATATCTTTTCTGAAACGAAATTTATCTAATTTGAAACCATTGGTACGAGTTCTTTCGCTATCACTGAGCTTTAGTACATATGTCATGTCCCCTTTGTTAATCCCACTAACCCACTTGAACACCTCTATCATATCCCCTCTAACTCTGCGTCTCTCTAACGAATGTAAACCTAATTTCTTCAACCTTTCTTCATACGGAAGATTTCTAATATTATGGATCATTTTTGTCATTCTACGCTGTACTCTCTCCAATGAATCTATGTCCATTCTGTAATAAGGACAACAAAATTGGACAGCATAATCCATATGGGGTCTCACTAATGACAAGTAAAGTTTTAAGATAACATCAGCAGTTCTGTTACTCACACTCCTAGAGATGAACCCGAGAATCCTGTTTGCCTTATTACGAACGCCTATACACTGTTTTCTAGGCTTCAAATTATTGCTAACAAACACACCTAGATCTTTCTCGCAGTCTGAATTTTCTAATTCTAAATTATCTAGTTTATATTTAACATTTGTTTGCATCTTCCCTATCTTTAATACCTTGCATTTGTCAATGTTAAACTTCATCTGCCAATTTACTGACCATTCATGTAAGGTATCTAGATCCCTTTGGAGGCACTCTATATCGCTATCTGAATCAATTGATCTCCCCATTTTAGTATCGTCTGCGAATTTACTTATCCTACTAGTTATACCTAAATCTAGGTCATTTATGTATATAAGAAACAACAGGGGACCTAATACCGATCCCTGGGGGACACCACTTTTGACTGCTCCCCACTCTGACTTGGTACCATTTATGCTGACTCTCTGTTTCCTACCAATTAGCCATGACCTAATCCATCCCAACAACGCCCCACCTATTCCATGTGCCTCAACCTTTCTCATCAATCTCTCATGAGGGACTCTGTCGAAAGCTTTACTGAAATCTAAATATATAATATCGTATGCCTTGTCATTATCTACTACTTCATATACCTCTGAGAAAAAACTAAGCAAATTAGTAAGGCAAGAACGTCCCTGAGTGAATCCATGCTGAGAAGAATTGATTAAGTTAAATGTTTCTAAGTGGTTTCTCATTTTTCTAGCAATAATTGACTCTAGTAGCTTTCCTATGATTGAAGTGAGACTAATGGGACGGTAATTGGATGCTATTGATTTATCACCTTTTTTGAAAATCGGAACTACATTTGCAAGTTTCCAAGCTTCTGGAACTATACCTGTTTCTAATGAATTGTTAAAAAGAAATGTTAATGGGTAACTTAACTCATCTCTGCATTCTTTTAATACTGGCATATACCTCATCGGGGCCAGGCGATTTCTGAGGTTTCAGTCTGTCAATTTCCTTAAGCACATCATTTCTACTTATAGTAACCGTACTTAACCTATTTTCTATACTATCGCTATATACCTTACGGACTTCTGGAATCTGTGCCAAATTTTCATTAGTGAAAACGGATAGAAACTGACTATTTAATGTACTGCACATTTCTAAATAATTTTCTGTCATTTCTCCTATCGAAGTTTTAAGGGGGCCTATTTTATCTCTAACTTTAGATTTATATAGCTGGTAAAAAGCCTTAGGGTTATTTTTTGAGTCATTGGCTATCCTGATTTCATAATTTCTTTTGTCTGTCCTTATACATTTTTTAACCTCTCTTGATAGATTCTGATAGTAAGCAAGTAGGTGAATTTCGCCTTTCTTAATTTTTCGATATATTCCTCTCTTTTTTCCTAGAAGGTCTAATTGTCTATTATTCATCCATTTGGGTTGGTTCTGTGTTGATCTAAATTTTCTTTTGGGGCTATATTTATTTTGCGCATTGTGGAGTGAAGAAATAAAATTCTTATATGTAGCTGTCAAATTATCCTGAGTTAAGACAGGTATCTGAGAGAGAGTATGTTCATTAGCGCACCTGGGTCCACTTAATAGTTTAACCATAGGATCGACTCTTAAGGCTCGTCTTAATCCACCATAATTGGCTTTTCTGAAATCTGGGATAAGTGTTGTATTCTCTTTAGCCTTTCCTGTCCATTGTATGTTAAAATAAATTGATTTATGATCACTATTTCCTAGTTGGTCTCCTATCTCTACATTATTTATCATTTGTTCATTATTACTGAGAACTAAATCGAGGATATTATTACCTCTAGTAGGCGAGTCTATGAATTGAAATAAAAAACTATCCTGTACCGCCTCAATAAACTCTTTTGAATCTGAGTCGCCGATTTGATGCTGCCAATCAATATTCGGAAAATTAAAATCCCCCATAATACACACATTGCTAAACCTTGATGCTATTTTCACTTCCTGCCATAAAGCTGTACCTTCGTTTCTACTCATATTTGGTGGTCTATAAATAACTCCAATAATTATGGTCTCACTACCTTCGCTAACCTCAACCCAAACACTTTCGTTATCAGTATTTAGTCTAATACCTGATTTAATACAACTTTTTAAAGAACTCCTGACAAACACTGCTATTCCGCCGCCCCTCCTACTTGTTCGGTCGCGTTTAAACAAACTATATCCTGGTATATGGAATTCTGCTAAAAAAAATCTTGATTCTGTATTAATCCATGTTTCAGTCAGTGCTATAATGTCTATATTTTCGTTGCTAACAAGTGCTCTAAGTTCATCCATTTTGTTACATAAACTCCTACAGTTTGTATAATATAATCGCAATGAATTTATTTTACTGGTATCGGATTTACCTTTATTTCTAACTGAATTCCCATCTTCTGTTACACCTTTAATATTTCTACTAGCAGTACAATTAAAATCCTGTGACTGATATTTTCTATTCCTATATGATGTACCAGTACGGCAATTTACCCTATCTAGACAATTATTCTTACTCATATTCTCAGGCTTTATTTTCAGCGAAACCCCGCGACAATCCTATCTATTGACCTAGCTAAATTTGCCACCCCTAGTCGAGAAAGATGAACCCCGTCCTGTGCGTACAACTGATTTTTACCATAGAAACGGGTCCAGTTATCAAGGAATGGTATTGCATTTGCATTACAGTATTTTTCCAGCCGACAATTGATACCAATTGCCCTAGATGACCATTCCTTGCTGACCCCTCTCCGTGGCAAGATACTGTGTACTACAGGTATGCCTCCCTTCCTCCTAACTTTATCTAACACCTCCCTGTACTGCCGAAGCAGTACTTCCGTCCTACCTTTACCAACATCATTGCTCCCTGTACTGAGACAGATAATGGGGCTATCTCCAATATCTTTCATGATGTAATCAATGTCCTCTAACACCTTCCCAACCCCGGCACCAGGCAGACAGACAAGCTTCCTAATATCAGTACAGGTGGACCTAGCTAAGTGTCTGACCATGGAGTCCCCAACAATTGAGAAGGACTTGCCTCTCCTTGTCGATGACTTGGTAGCAGCTGCGGCAGCGGCAGGAACTCCTGGGGCAGCAGTTGAAGGTACTCCTGGGGGGGCAGCAGTCACAGCATTCCCTGTTGGAGGCAACTTACTTACCTTTCTCCTGGTTTCCTCGCCGAAGGAAGCACTCGCAGCCTCACCATCACATTCGTCATCCAAGGTGATGAACTTGTTGCTGAGGGCAACTGGCCGCCGTAGAAATTTGCAGGTTGTTGCACTTGTTGGAACAACTGTCCAGGGAGCATCACGATCCCTAACAGCAGTTGCACTATCCTCACTTTTCTTGTCAGCCAAAGACAGCTTTAAGGCCAAATTCTCGTCTTTGAGAGACTGCACCTCTCTCTCCACATTGTCCATCCTTTCTTGCAAAGCAAGACAAAGCTGGAGAATATGAGAGGAGGTAGCAATCTCGTCAACACCAGCCATTTTAAGAAAGCGTTAATATTATCACCACACTATGGGCAAAGATATTCACTGGGAGTCACTAGGGACAGGTCCTCACTCAGCAAAGGTCAGGCAGGTGAAGCAAAGGTCAGGCAGATGGGGATAAACGTCTTAAAACAGTTGGCTGAATGGGGCCGAATGGATACAAGCCAGGGAAAGAGAGAAAAAGAGAGAAAGATAAAAAAAAAAAAAAAACGGTGACACTTTAAACAGCACCTTCGACATACCTGGGCATTTACCTACCCCTATAAAGCCCCATCAAAGTTAAACATTGGCTGAGAAGAAAAAAAACGTATACATTGAGCCAAGTCGGGAGATTATACCCAGACTCCCTTAAGGGGGGTGACCTGCTTTTTGTTATTTCTGTCCTTTTCTCTCTTTCTCTGGCTTGTATCCATTTGGCCCCATTCAGCCAACTATTTTAAGACGTTTATCCCCATCCAGGTGTCTATTTCTTCCTGGTGAGCGATAGCGAGCCAGCATTATATGAAGAAATCCGGCTTCGCCGGAGACATTTTTCTATCGAAAAATGTACAAATTTAGCCTGCTGTCAAACAAAAATAAAAAATATGGTGGCTCACTACCGCTCACCAGTAAAAAATTGACACTCGGATGGGGATAAACGTCTTCAAACAGTAGGCTGAATGGGGCCAAATGGATACAAGCCAGAGAAAGATAGAAAAGGACAGAACAAAAACAGGTCACCCCCCTTAAGCTGCTGTTTATGGTGTGGGAGGCGAAACGTCCTCTTAAAGTCGCGGTCTGGGCGGCGAGTGTGATTTGTGTAACCATGTTCTGACCTGTTGTTGTGGTCATGGATTTTTTTAACACTACTTCTATGATAAAAAGAAAAACAGAGATGATGACCAGTGATACCTCGAAATTCAACTACTGTTAACAATAATACTTCGTGAGTGTGTCGTTTACTAATATCAACAGCGTTCTTTATTAATCTTCCCGAATGAACGATGGTAATTCATATACCTCACTTCGGTGGCTTATTCCGGTTTGATGAGGTTGTGTATATTGCCAGAGTGTCTGTGCAATGTCTTTGTTATGTTGTATAGTTTGTAGGTGCGGGTGTGTCTGCAATCAGAGTAAGCTGGCACACACACCTCTTGACAATTATGACGCAGTTTAACAGTTCATTCTAGCTATCATTAGACGAGTTTATACAGTTTAGGAAAGACATGTGGGGATTAAAAGGGTAAGGACTATCTAAATTTACCTCTGACATTTATGTACCCTTCCTAATCTGAATAAAATCGTGTAATAATAGCCAGAAAAACGAACAGAAGTTCGTCACGGTATCTTGAAAGGGTTTTACTAGGTGTTAACGCCTTTTGTATGCATATGCAGACATGGGTTGCGGATACTATATGCAGAAATGGGTTGCGGATACTATATGCAGACATGGGTTGCGGATACTATACTGGCGCTCTCAAGTGAGTCACTGGATGGCCTTTTAACCCCTTCTGTACCGACGACGTCTTTTTAATACATGCTAGCTCTATTTAAGAGAGTTTGTGTAGTTTAAGAAGGATCTGTGGTAGTTATAAGGGTTAAGTGAGATAGTTCGAAGCCTGTAAATTGCTGGAGGCCCTTTTTAAACTGAGGAAAATCGACAAATAACAGACAGAATAAAGTTAAAAGGACGGCGCCGGTACAGAATGGGTTAAGGTGGGTGACCTGCTTTTTGTTATTTCTGTCCTTTTCTCTCTTTCTCTGGCTTGTATCCATTCGGCCCCATTCAGCCAACTATTTTAAGACGTTTATCCCCATCTAGGTGTCGATTTCTTCCTGACGAGCGATAGCGAGCCAGCATTATATGAAGAAATCCGGCTTCGCCGGAGACATTTTTCTATTAAAACATTTACAAATTTAGCCTGCTGTCTAACAAAAATAAAAAAATATGCTGGCTCGCTACCGCTCACCAATAACAAATTGACATCTGGATAGGGATAAACGTCTTAAAACAGTAGGCTGAATGGGGCCAAATGGATACAAGCCAGAGAAAGATAGAAAAGGACAGAACAAAAACAGGTCACCCCCCTTAATCTGTGGCCTACAAAGCATCCCAGTGTCCTCGTCTCTCTCAAAAGCCCTCGCCGTGACCTGACTTGACCCCGATTCCATTCTGACCCTTTGTCGCCGGTCCATTATCGCTCGTGTCCTGACCTCCCCGCCCATAAAGACGGTGTTTACGCCCACAGACACTGCCGCTTTTGACCTCAAATTGTCCAGAATAAAAGAAGCGATTAACCGGGCCCTCACTCTAGCTTGTTGATGTCCAGGGGCAAGGTCCAGGGTTTGTGTTCTTGGAGTGGGGGGGGGGGGGGAGGGTGCTTGACACGTGAGGGGTTCCACTGCCCAGGGGGATAGCTGGTGGTCAGTTCATCCGCAGGTATATCCGCAAATTGAAACAATAATGTATATATTTATTCCTCCACACCATGTTTTGTTCTCTCTTTGAAATCGGTGAGTCTAGATAAGATTAGGTAAGTTAGATTAAATAGGTTTATAATTATGGTAAGTCAAAATGGGTAATATTTTAACATAGATAAGATTAAAGGTTAAGTTTAATGTTAGGTTTAGGATTAGTTTAGGTAGGAGGGGCACGTAGTCTGGAATAAGGGCGAAATTACTTAATTGGCGAACTGACTTGTCACGGCGTACCCTACCGCTTGAGTGATTGATAATACGTTTTACGTGGACCGTTTTGGTAGGCTGGGGGATTACGGTGGGTGGGAATGGTGAGTGGGTGGTCAAGTGGAGCGATGGCTGTGGGTGTAATTGGAGGGAGTTCAGATAAATGTTTGTGTGAGTGGGTAACTGTGTGTGTGAGTGGGTGAAACTGAATGGGTGGTTCGGGGTTAAGTGGGTGAAAGAGTGTGGATCGGTGTTTGGGTGACTGGACGTATGTGATGGCTTGAGAGGGAGTGTTTGCGCGTGTGTGGGGGTGGTGGTGAGAAAGAGAGGTTAATATGTGGGGGGTGCGAGTATGTATGTTGGTGCATTTGTATAAGCAAAAGGGTGAGTGTTTTTATGAGGGAAAGTGAGTGTGTATGTGTGTGGGGGGGAGGAGGGGTGCCGAGTGGGCATATGAGGGTGTAGGACATAAACTCACCACTCAAGTACAATAGAGGAACAAAACTCACTGCTTAACCCCTTCTGTACCGGTCACGTATTTTTCATTTTAATCTAGCAATATTTAGACGATTTTGTGCAGCTTAATAAGAATCTATGGTAGTAAAAAGGGTCGATTGGGATAGATGGAAGCCTGTTAATTGCTGAAGGCCCTTTTTAAACTGAATAAAATCACCTAATAATTGCCAAAATATGATGAGAATGATGACACCGGTACTGAATGAGTCAAGTACAATAGAGGACATAAACTCACCACTCAAGTACAATAGAGGACATAAACTCACCACTCAAGTACAATAGAGGACATAAACTCACCACTCAAGTACAATAGAGGACATAAACTCACCACTCAAGTGCAATAGAGGACATAAACTCACCACTCAAGTACAATAGAGGACATAAACTCACCACTCAAGTACAATAGAGGACATAAACTCACCACTCAAGTACAATAGAGGACATAAACTCACCACTCAAGTACAATAGAGGACATAAACTCACCACTCAAGTACAATAGAGGACATAAACTCACCACTCAAGTGCAATAGAGGACATATACTCACCACTCAAGTACAAGAGGACATAAACTCACCACTCAAATACAATAGACATAAACTCACCACTCAAGTGCAATAGAGGACATAAACTCACCACTCAAGTACAATAGAGGACATAAACTCACCACTCAAGTACAATAGAGGACATAAACTCACCACTCAAGTACAATAGAGGACATAAACTCACCACTCAAGTGCAATAGAGGACATAAACTCACCACTCAAGTACAATAGAGGACTAAACAAATATATCATTTAGTTGGAAGAGGGAGCCATTCCTATCAGACATGAGTTTTATGGGGGTAGATGTTACTATTTGTGTATTTACTCATTTATTCATTAATATTTTAGTTTCCTCCTTAGGCCTTCATCAAGCATAAACAAAAATCCTCAAGATCCCCCATCGAGCTTATTGTACATTTATCTGTAGAAAAATTTCCCGGACGAAAGCCGGTTCCTCCAAAATTACAGGCTCGCTATCGCTCGCCAGGAAAAAATGTACACCTAAGTCACACGTAATTTATTAATATTGATGAAAAAATGAGGCGAATATTCTTGAAATCGACAAAATAATGGGGCGGACGTTAAATAATGTCAAAACTAATGGGGCTAAGCATGAGGAACAAGGGGGTCCAGAAAAAGCAACTATACCTCCCCATTAAGCAAATTCTTAAACTTACCCTTTCATAAGTTATACATTCGTGAAAATATATAGTAAGATATATTATTTGCAATCACTTAACCCTTTCACGCACATATGACGCAGAGGTTTCCAGATTCGCAATAAGAAATAGAGTTCTCTCACTCTTATAATTACCTCTCCAAAATTAGTTTTCTGCCCACAGCTAACTCAAAGACAACTGCAGAGGTTGAAGTAACTAAACTAAAGGTTTCTAAATACCCCTGATGGTAACAAAGGCTTTAAAGTATCCCTAGTAGGCTCAAAATCGCTTCATATGTCGGAGAGGGTTAATATATAGTAAGATATATTATTTGCAATCAATTAATAAAACCTAACCTAATCCGGATTACAACTAACTTACGTAAGTTTTTGTTTAACCCCTTCTCCCTCGTGTTTAGCCTCATTCATTTTGAGAATTTAAGATGTTTGCCCCATTAGTCTGGCGATTTCAAGACATTTAACCCAAAGTCTTTCTCAATTCTCAAATGCCATATACAGTAAGTGTTGATTTTTTTTCCTGACAAGTGAGAGAGCATATCCAATCTACCCACCAAATTTTGTGAACTTCGATTCATAAGTTTGTGAGATATCTTGCTTACAAACAAACGGAGGCAAAAACATAATCGAAGTTGACGGAGGTAATTATGTTAGGTTAACCCTTTCAAGCTCCAGTATACGTTTTCTGGCTACTATTAGACGATTGTATTTAGATTAGTAATGGTATTTGGAAGTCAAAGGGTTGATTGAGATACCCACAGATCCTTCCCAAGCTGCATAAAATCGTCTAATGATATCCAAAATAAACTGCTAAAACGCGTCAGAGCTTCAAGGGGTTAAGGGGGAATGGGGTTATTTATTTGTTCATTTATGTATCTTATATATGTTTTCTAGTTTCGTCCCTAGACCTCCATCAAACTTTAAAAAAAATATCCATTAGATGCCCCTTCTAAATAAATGTGTAAATTTTTCGGTAGAAAAATGTCCCGGCCAAAGTCCGGTTTTTCCAAAATTACTGGCTCACTCTCGTTCGCCAGGAAAAAAATCGACACCTAAATAGCTCGACAGGTCTTAATATCGACAAGAAAATGGCGCAGAAGGTCTTAAAATCGACAAACTAATGGGGCAAGAATCTTAAAATCTGAAAACTAATGGGGCTAAACATGAGGGAGAAGAGGAACAAGCAACTCTACCTCCCCCTTAATGTTCGGGAGAGGGGTATAAGGAGGGAGATTTGCAGACGTCTTAGCGCCTTGGTGAAAATGGCTGTACGGTACGTGAGGGCATATGGGAACAGGGAAATGAGGAAACCAAGCCATTAAAACTAAAAAATGATAGTACATTTTCCACTTAAACACCATTATCCTTTGAAATACCTTTGTACATAGACTTGAAACAAAATAAAATATTGTATGAACATGAAATTGAAAAGTTAGCCACGAGTTATAACAAATATATAATCTGAAAATATAAATAATTGACTTACGCTAGCTGGATAAGTAATCAGGCAGAGAAAATATTTGTAGAACTGGAATGGCACGGACATTTTTAATGTATCGTAACTAAGATAATAAAATCCTTTCTTTTTAATACTAGACTGCTTTATAGAGCTTAGGATTGATCTCTCCCAATCCAAATGGTAAACTCAGTCTCAGTTAACCTATCGACTCTCCACAGATTCTTCCGAAGCTTACTGAAATCGTATAATATTGGCCAGGCTTGAATGAAAGGATGCATCACGTACTAAAAAAAGGTTAATTAAAATCGCCTAATAATAACCAGAATTATATGAGATAACTTACCACAGTACACTGTCAGTCAGTAGCCAGCCCTTTTTTATTTTTTATTTTTTCTATGTGATTGAGGGAGGCAAAAGGCATAACTGCCTATAGCGAGTGCCTCCCCCATAGTTGAAAGAGTGACAGGGCCAAAATCAAGGGACGTTCGAGCCAAAATGCCTGGACACACGGAGTTTGAAGCAGTTTAAGTCATAGGAAGAGGGAAAGACTGATTCTGGGAGAGAGTTCCAGAGCTCAGCTGTTGAGTAGAAGAAAGTTTGAGAGTAACGTTTCACCTTACTCCCACAAGGGGTAGGGAGGATCAGCAAGAGACATGAGAAAGATAAAAGAGGCGACAGGAGAAGAACACATAACAGTTCGCCCACAACAAGCAAGCACACAAGCATTCAGAAGCACAATATACTGAAAAGTTTAAAAAATCGCCTAGCAACAGCCACAATTATAATGAACGGATGCGTCATGGAATACTGAAAAGTCAAATAACGTTTTAAGCCATTATGTACCGGCGACCTCTTTTTAACTGTACCTATATTTAGACGATTTAGTGCAGTTTAAGGAGGATACGTGGTAACAAAAAATTGTTAAGTGAAATAGTTCGAAGCCTGTTAATTGCTGGAGGCCCTTTTTAAACTGAATATAATCGTCTAATAGTAGGCAGAATAAAGTTAAAAAGACGTCGCCGGTACAGAAGGGGTTAATGTTTAAAAAGTTCATCCCCATCGCAGCATCATTAATGAACGAAATCATTAGATATATGACGATATCTTATAAATAACAGTTAAATAACAGTTAATAACAGTTAATAACAGTTAACAGGTTGAATTCATCAACCTCTGGGACAACTTCTACAATCAGCCTACTCTGTTCCGCAAGGATGGCACTCATCTAAACCCTGTGGGTTCAGCACGCATGGGTCGTCTCCTACACGAAGCAGTCCGCAGCCATGGATCAAAAAACGCCATCAGAGAAGAAGCAGCAGTGACATAAATCATCCAATGCCAAGAAAAAAACAGAGGCAACCGAGGACCACCAGCAATAAGGACCGAAGACAGCGAGGACCGAGGACAGCCATGAACATAAATGTAGATCCGACAAGAACCAAAAATATTATTAAAGAGCGTTCCGTGAGTTCTAAAATAACAAATTTAAAGGTTTTCTATGCAAACGCTCGTAGCATACGCAATACATTTTCAGATTTAGAGGAGCTAGTGTTTACAGAAAATTATGATGTGATTGGCATAACAGAATCTTGGCTCAATACAGAAGATAGAGACTTTTTAGCAGAGTATTCACTTCCCGGTTATGTAATGTTTGAGAAAAGCCGAATAAATCGAAATGGAGGTGGCGTTTTACTTTATATCAAAGAAAGTCTTAACCCTACCCTCTTGTCAAAACCTCAAATTGTGAACGTCGACGCATCTTTTGTGCTAATAAAGAATAATAAAGGTACAAAAATAATACTTGCATTAATATACAGACCTCCAGCTCAATCAGTGCAAACTGACCGAGAAATTTATGAATAAATTGCAGATGTAAGTAACTCACAAGATATCGTAATTTTTGGCGACTTTAATTTACCTGTGACCAAGTGGGGCGATACTCTTACTTCACACTCCGGACATGACTTGTATACGAACTTGCAAGAGAGTTCGCTTTATCAATTTGTTCGAACGCCGACCCGTGGTAATAACGTTCTTGACATTGTACTTGCAACAAAAGAAGAATTAATAGAGAATTTGAATGTTGGTGATGAATTCAGTAACAGCGACCATCGTACGATAACTTTCACTTTAAAGTTTACTAGTAACGAACCAAATAGTACCATCGAAAAAGTCCCTAATTTCAAGAAAGCAAACTTCCATAAACTTAGAGCTATGTTTAAAGAAACTGACTGGAGCTTTTTAATTAACAATAATGACATAAATACATCTTGGAAGTTATTCGAAACCACTTACCTAAAAGCAGTGCAAGACTGCATACCATCGAAAATACGGCGTCCAGGCCATAATAATAAGCCCAAATGGTGGAATAAAGATATTTCAAACTGCCTGCTTGCTAAAAAATTTGCTAATGATAGATTAAAATCCTCACAAAATGACGAAGAACGGGTGAAATTTGTAGAGCTACGACGCAAAGCCAAAAAGTTAATTAAGCAAAGTAAAAAGACCCTAGAGTTACATATTGCGAATCAAAGTAAAACAAACCCGAAAGAATTCTATAGTTATATCAGAAAGAAAAAAGTAGTTACTTCAACTGTTGGACCGTTAGTCGATGAAAATGGAGAATACACCAAAGACGAAGTACAAATGAGTAATGCCCTCAATACCTTCTTTGCATCAGTTTTTACAACAGAAGACCTCAGTGATATCCCTACACCATCGCCGATTCAGATTGATAATTCAGATGTTCTAAGCAATATCACCGTTACAGAGAGAGAAGTATTGAATTGTTTAGATAAACTCAAGGTAAATAAAACGCCTGGACCTGATACAATCTCGCCTAGAGTTCTGAAGGAAGCTAAGGATGAGCTCTCCAAACCACTGACATTACTATTCAATAAATCCTTGCAGTCTGGAACTATGCCTGATCAGTGGAAGCTAGCCAACGTAACACCGATATTCAAAAAAGGCAGCAAATCCCTACCCAGTAACTATCGTCCAATTAGCTTAACCTCAGTTGTATGTAAAATGCTAGAAACGGTCATACGAGACAGACTCGTAAATCACTTAGAGGAAAATAACATACTTAAAGATACTCAACACGGCTTTCGTAAAAAACGTTCCTGTTTAACAAACCTCTTAGACTTCTTCCACGATATCCTCAACCTCTACGATGAGAGTAAAGCTGTAGATATTATATACCTTGATTTTCAAAAGGCCTTTGACAAAGTTCCCCACAAACGTTTACTGCTAAAACTAAAAGCGCATGGAATACAAGACGGTGTGTTGAAATGGATAGAAAATTGGCTCAGCGACAGAAAGCAAAGAGTAGTCATAAACGGTAAGGCATCTAAATGGACCAATGTAAGTAGCGGGGTACCCCAGGGATCGGTACTAGGACCAATTCTCTTTCTAATTTACATCAACGACATAGATGAGGGCCTCACCTGTACAATCTCAAAATTTGCTGACGATACAAAAATTGCAAATAGCGTACTCTCAAAAGAACAAGTTGACGATATGCAACACAATCTAGATAAATTGACATGTTGGGCCCAAATTTGGCAAATGAGTTTCAATGCGGATAAATGTAAAGTACTACATATCGGATACCTAAATGAGAAAGCAAACTATTCGATGAATGGCACTCAGCTTAAGAATGTAAACAGAGAAACCGATCTGGGAGTAACAATATCGAGTAATCTAAAACCGAGTCAACAATGTTCAGAAGTTGTTAAGAAGGCAAACAAAATAATTGGCTTTATAGGCAGGTCATTTGAGCATAAATCCAAAGAAATTATCCTAACCCTTTACAATTCCTTAGTCCGCCCTCTTCTGGAATACTGCGTTCAATCCTGGTGCCCTTATTACCAAAAAGATATAAACAAGCTAGAACGAGTTCAACGTAGAGTTACCAAAATGATACCTAGCCTAAAGAACAAACCATACGAAGAGCGTCTTAGAGAATTAAATCTATTTCCTTTAACCCAGCGCAGATTAAGAGGTGACTTAATTCAAGTGTTCAAAATCATCAAAGGCATCGACAATATGAACTGTAGTAAGTACTTCACTATCAACCAATCTAATTACACGCGGGGAAACGGTTGCAAAATTATTGGTAAATCTTTTAACTCACACGAATCTAAGAATTTCTTCTTCAATCGAGTTGTCAACTTGTGGAATGGGCTTCCCCGAAACGTTATAGACTGCATCACCGTTGATTCATTTAAACTCCGCCTAGACAAATATCTCGCATCAAACCCGCGACTGACTGCGTTTGTAAATGAATAACTTTATTTTATCCCCCCCTCAGTTACTAACCCATCTGTCCCCTACTAACTTCCTAATCCTGCCACGGACATTAGTTCCAGGGCAGTAATTCCCTTTCCAATGTTCCCTTACCCACTCTAAACCACTGTTTGGACACTTGATCCTCAGTGTTTTGGAGGACAAGCAACCTAGAAGGGTCACTAGATCTGTTGTTGCTTGATTTCCTTTGTACTCCTTTGTACTCCTTTATAAACGGGGCGAACTCGCTGTCCAAGAGCGGGGCGATTTGGTTTCGGGGCGAATTCTCCTGTAACCGAATCGATTAACCCCTTCAGCACGATGACGTAATTTACAGCATATTCGGGTTACCGTGAGATGATTTTCTTCAGCTTATAATTATCTCTAGTAATTAGAGGGGTACTATCTTATTACCCATTCTGCATAACATAGGTCCTTCTAAAGGGGGGTGACCTGCTTTGTTCTCTTTCTTGGTTGTCTCCATTCGGCCCCATTCAGCATACTGTTTTAAGACATCCCCATCCAGATGTCGATTTTTTCCTGGCGAGCGATAGCGAGCCAGTATTTTATGGAGAAATCCGAAAAATGTACAAATTTAGCCAGCTGTCTAACTTATTAACCAAAATATGGTGACTCACTATTGCTCGCCAAGAATAAATCGACACCTGACTGGGGATCAACGTTTTAAAGCAGTAGGCTGAATGGGGCCGAATTGATACAACCCAGAGAGAGAGAAAAAATAGCAAGCCACCCCCCTTAAGCTGCATGCAACCATAATACAGCCAGCATATAAAGTACAAAGACGTCATCGTGCTGCAAGGGTTAAGACAGGGATATTAACCCTTTCAAGCTCATATGACGCAGAGGTTGCTAGGATAGCAAAAAGAAATAGAGTTATCTCACTCTTATAATTACCTCTCCAAAATTAGTTTTCTGCCCACAGCTAACTCAAAGACAACTGCAGAGGTTGAGGTAACTAAACTAAAGGTTTCTAAATACCCCTGACGGTAACAAAGGCTTTAAAGTATCCCTAATAGGCTCAAAATCGCGTCATATGTCGGAGAGGGTTAATACACTCCATGGGTTAAGGGGAAATGGGTCGTTTTGGGGGTTCCCCTTTTTCCTTATGTTTAGCCCCATTAGTTTTAAGACTTTATGACGTTCGGCCCGTTAATTTGGTGATTTCAAGACATTTCGCCCCATTTCTTTTTCAATACTAAGACTTTTCGTGTCATTTAGGTGTCGATTTGTTTTCCTGGCAAGCAATAGCGAGCCTGTAACTTTAGGAGGGACTGGCCTTTGGCCGGAACATTATTGTACCGAAAAATGTACAAATTAATCTTGAAGGAAGGTCTAGGGGTGATTTTTTAAGTTTGATGGAGGTTTATGGAAAAACTGAAAGTATAATTTATATATATATATATATATATATATATATATATATATATATATATATATATATATATATACCTTGAATAATACAAGCACCAGGATGTAAAGAAGCTGAAGGAGTGCGTGGGTGGTTTGGGAGAGAAGAAGCTATGAGGTGGGGGGGGGGGGGTATAGGGTATAGGTAGGTGATGAGAGGGGTTTAGAGAAGAGGTGAGAAGTCGTAGAGGGCTTGGTTTTATGGGCGTGAGTAGGTACAGAGAGAGAGAGAGAGAGAGAGAGAGAGAGATTCAGATTCAGACTATTTTACTTCCATTAAATATACAATGGCTGTTCATACAATCAAATTATCTTATACATAATACATAATAATCATACATAAGCAGTGTCGGTAAAAATGTAACAAAGAGCGAGAGAGAGAGAGAGAGAGAGAGAGAGGGGGGGGGGGTATTTAGGTTAATCATACAATATAGCAATGTAATATATCCATTGTTGTATGTGTATTTGTGTGTCCATGCATTACCTTATAACCACTATATAGCAAGTGGTATCGCAAGTAAAATAACTCGTACGGGTGCTCCAAAAAATGTCTGTAGTCAACGCGGCCACAAATCTTACTCATTTCCGGTTTAAGCCGCGGATTATATGTATTCTAAACTTTTTCTTAAGTAGTTTTCCAGTTCTCTTCCTTGATCGTACATCTAATTAACTACGCTTGTTTATGCTTTTTATGTTTCGTAAGATAATATATACATATATATATATACAGTATATATATATATATATATACAGTATATATATATATATATATATATATATATATATATATATATATACTGTATATATATATATATACTGTATATATATATATATATATATATATATATATACTGTATATATATATATATATATATATATATATATATATATATATATATATATATATATATATATATATATATATATATACACAGTATATATACGTATGCCTATCCAACAGATAAGGCCCCTCAGTAACTACTGTGTACTTGAAGATAGATACAATTTTGTGAAGGAGTCCACATTTCCAATATGGGGACGTTATGTAACGCACAGATGTATAACAAATTAAGTTACTTGGCAAAGTGGGTTCCACATCCATTATCAAAATTACAATTGCGTGTCTCAACGTTAAGGGGGGTCACCGGCTTTTTTTTATCTTTCTCTCATTCCCTGGGTTGTATCCATTCGGCCCCATTCAGCCAACTGTGTTAAGACGTTTATCCCCATCCAGGTGTCTATTTCGACCTGGCGAGCGATAGCGAGCCAGCATTGTATGGAGAACTCCGGCTTCGAGGTATTTTCTATCGAAAAATTTACAAATTTAGCTTGCTGTCAAAACAAAAATACATATATGCTGGCTCGCTACCGCTCGCCAGGAAAATATTGACACCTGGATGGGGGTAAAAGTCTTAATACAGTAGGCTGAATGAATACAAGCCAAAGAAAGAGGGAGTGAAAGATAAAGAAAACAAATCGGTGACCCCCCTTAAGCAATATTTGTATGCTAATAATTCTAGTATGTGTAAATGATGTACAATGTATATCTTTTATGAAATATAACTAGGACTGACTGACATATCAATATACATTAAGTAGATTTACGCATCGAGAAGCAATGACCTATATATAGTCATGATCTACTGTTTACCATGGGGATATGATGGTAGGCAAGGACGCTAATTCACAGTTTCCTGAGAATAAATATAAAGAAAGGAGTATTTACCAAGTAGGTGAGAAGAGGGAGTAGTGTGTTCTTAAGTAGGTGACAAGGCAATACTGATAGGGAAGGTGATGAGTAAACGATAACTTGATAAAAGACAATTTAGGTATTTCCGTTTACGTTTGAGTGTGTGTTTTGGTTTGTGTGTGTGTTTTGGTTTGTGTGTGTGTTTTGTTTTTTTTCGTAAACTAAGATGCTCAATTATATGCACCGTATATATATGTATATATATATATACATATACAGTATATATACCGGTATATATATATATATATATATATATATATATATATATATATATATATATATATATATATATATATATATATATATTGCCCGACGCCATGATCCCCGAAGGGGTGGCCACGAATGAACCGCCCCCATGCATCTCTGTCCCCGGTCAGTCGACGCCCCTCCTCCCAACCAGCACTGCCTTCGTTTCATATACTTCCTCACTCCATCCTTCCACCTCTCATTCAGTCTACCGCTCCCTCTCTGTCCCTCCACCTCGCTCTCGTACACCCTCTTAGTCATTCTCTCACTTTCCATACTTTCCATATGGCCGAACCATCTCAAGTTGTTCCTTTTCACACTTTCCAGCACATCTACCTCCACACCACACCTCCTCCTTACTTCCTCATTAGTCTGTCGTCTATCCCTCAATGTAACTCCGCACGCACTTCTTAGGTAATTCATTTCCACTGCTCTAACTCTTGGTCTGAGTCTCTCAACCAACGTCCATGCTTCGCTTCCGTAAGTCAGTGTCGGGATTACCACACTGTCATGCAAGGACTTCTTCACTTCCATACTGACCACCCTATTTCTTGTTACTGCTTTCAGCGTTCCTACAACCCTCTTCCCCTGTTGTACCCTCTCCCGCACTTCTTCATCCATAGTCCCATCTTTACTCAACACACTGCCCAGATACTTAAAAGAGTTTAAGATCTCCATAGCCTGACCGTTCAGCTTCACCTCACACTCTGTGACTTCACCCATTTCGAAGACCATAACCTTGCTCTTCCCCGCATTTACCTTCAAATTCCGTTTTTTGCACACTGTTCCAAACTCATTTACCAGACCCTGCAACCCCCATTCATTATCACTCATCAGAACTGTATCATCCGCAAACAGCAGTATAGGTAGCTTCCACTCAATTCCCTCCCTTTTCAGCGATACACCAACATCCACTGCTCTTGATAGTATTTCTTTCATGACTCCAGCCATATATACAGTAAACAACCACGGGGACATCACACACCCCTGTTTCAAACCAACATTCAGGTCAAAGAACTCGCTCTGCTCACTCTCCACACGTACTGCCGCCTTTTCACCCTCATACATGGTCTTCACTGCTTTCAGCAAATTGCCATCTACTCCATATATTCTAAGTACTTTCCACAAACCTTCTCTATCCACTCTGTCATAGGCCTTCTCCAAGTCCATAAAGGCAACATACACCTTTTGTTTCTTCTCCAGATATTTCTCCACAACACAATTCAGGGTAAAAATCTGGGGTATATTGAAACAACACTTACAGACTTCAAGTGCTAAGTAATGATTAAAAAAACAAGTTTCTATAATGAAATATATAATAATTAAGCATTAATGATTTACAGGATATACAGTAAAATAATCAGCGTCGTCCAAGCATGTGCTATAAGCCGAACACTGGCATTGGTCTCCCCCTTCATCCCCCCCCCCCCACCCCTCTTCCTCCCCCGCCCCCTTCCTCCCCCCAATCTCCTAGTTTATACCCAGGAATGTTGAATTATAAACATAATCAGTTTTCGGGTTGACATAATGTAATTTATGTTCCCTTTATGAACCGTTTACAACTAAACTTATTTTCTGTTAATATCAAACTTGTATGTATCTTTCTTTCAACATAGGAAGCACCGAAGGTATCTTGGATGAAACAAATTACGATCTTCAAGTGGTCTGTAGATATTACTGTCATATGTTAGTAATTATTACCAATGTTGAATGATAAATAGAACCACAAAATGTGGGTATTACGAAGTTATTGCCCAATGTTATTTAATGTATTGTGCAGTTGTGAACATGTATTCATATACAAACATATTCGGAAGTGGTGGGTTGAATTGAATCTTAACTAATTTATACTGGGTATTTGAATTTCAGAGATTCTTTTGATCAGTTCGACACAACTAAATCGATCAGAGTTAATTGCCACATCTGTACAGTCACGAGCATAAATGCTGCGACATCAACCAGATAACATAAGAACTTAAGAACATAAGAAAATGGGAGTCTGCAGAAAGCCGATTGGCCTAAGCAAGGCAGATCCCTGTCCCACACAACCCCAGTTCAATTACAAAGCCCAATTATAGGCTCAACACTCTAATACCCTGAGGATCATCTTACCAAAACGTTTAGAGATTAACGCAGGATTATGGGGGTCTGCAGAGAGCTGATTGGCCCAACCCTGCTGATCCCCCTTCACACCCAACCCTTCTTGTCTATATGCTTATCCAATTTTATCTTAAAGCTCCCTACAGTTTTAGATCCCACTATAGCACTTGGTAGTCCATTCCACCCATCTACAACTCTGTTACCAAACCAATATTTGCCTATATCTTTTCTGAAACGAAATTTATCTAATTTGAAACCATTGGTACGAGTTCTTTCGCTATCACTGAGCTTTAGTACATTTGTCATGTCCCCTTTTTTAATCCCACTAACCCACTTGAACACCTCTATCATATCCCCTCTAACTCTGCGTCTCTCTAACGAATGTAAACCTAATTTCTTCAACCTTTCTTCATACGAAAGATGTCTAATATTATGGATCATTTTTGTCATTCTACGCTGTACTCTCTCCAATGAATCTATGTCCATTCTGTAATAAGGACACCAAAATTGGACAGCATAATCCATATGGGGTCTCACTAATGACAAGTAAAGTTTTAAGATAACATCAGCAGTTCTGTTACTCACACTCCTAGAGATTTTTTTTTTTTTTAAGAGACAATGAACGGAGGAAGGAAAAACACAGATAAAACAAAAAGGTCCATGTGCCTAAAGGCATCCTCCATTCATAAAATGTTTGTAACAACTGGATTTAAACATTTGTATATTGTAAGTTTGTGGAAAGCAATTCGAGGGAAGTGAATTCCAAAGAGTAGTAGCTCTGGGGATAAATTAATTCTGATAAGCAGAAGTTCTGCATTGTGGAGGAGAAAGTGTAAATTCATGGGCGCTCTCAGCTGCCCTAGTTCTACGGGGAAAGATGTGGAGAGGCGGCACAAATGAAGCAAGTTCCTCGGAACAATTGCTGTGAAAATATCTGTAGAATAATGCAAGGGATGCAACATTTTTTCGTATGGATAATGTAGGAAGGTCCAGTATGATTGCAGGGTTATTGATTAATCTAATAGCTTTATTTTGAATTTTGTCCAACTGCCTCAATGCAACCACCACTTCCACCCCACAGAGGTGAACAGTAATCCATCTGAGAACGCACATGACTTTTATATATTACGGCCAACTGCTCGTCAGTGAAGAATTCTCGAACTCTGTACAGGAGTCCCAGTTTTTTAGAGGCATTCTTAGCAATGCTTCTAACATAATGTGTCCAGCTCAAGTTAGTAGTTAATGTTACACCGAGAATGTCAATACTAGGGGAAGTGGGAATATTTACATCATTAAAAAATATATGGGAGTCAGTGAGATTCTGTCGGTTAGAAAATTGAATGTACTTGGTTTTCTGTGCATTAAAGGACACTAGATTCTTTTGTCCCCATCCATTAATTCTAGAAAGGTCCTGGTTGAGAGATATTGCAGTGTTTATTTTTGAATTTATAAGATCGGGTTGGGTGAAAGAATTGGTAAATGTGAAGGAACTGTGGAGTGTTGAGTCATCTGCGTAGGAATGTATTGGATTATGAGTGGTAGATATGAGATCATTGATATGAATGAGGAACAGAATTGGGGCCAAAACTGATCCCTGGGGAACACCAGCATTTATTGAGTGAAATTGAGAATAAAGGCCATCTACCATTACACGTATTTTTCTGTTATGAAGATAAGAAGAAATTAGTGGAACTAATGATGCAAGGCCGTAGTGTGACGTCTTCGACAATAAGGATTGATGCCAGACTCTATCAAATGCCTTTGATATATCCAGTGCTATTGTATGTGTTTCACCATGTTGGTCTGTAGCTTGGTTGATTTGATGCGTAAGAAGGCAAAGAATGTCTGCAGTTGATCGACATCGTCTAAAACCATATTGCCTATCACTGATTAATTTATTATTCTCAAGATGCTTAATTATGTGATTATTTAATATAATTTCAAAGACTTTACCAAGAGTGGAAGTTATAGCTATTGGTCTATAGTTTGATGGATCTGAAGAGGCACCTTTTTAGGAACTGGATGAATGTTTGCTTCTTTCCAGGGTACTGGGAAACATGAGGTATGAGTACACAGACGGAAAAAATTTGCCAATACAGGAGCGAGCACCAAGGAGCAATTCTTAAGTACTATTGGAGGAATTTCATCTGGACCAGGAGCCTTATCTACCGAGAGATTCTGCAAAATAGTTTTGACATGTCTGGTGTGGATCTTAAGTGAGGGAATTTCAGGCGAATTAAAATTAAGTTCAGGGACATCTTGATTTATTTCATCTAAGGTTGAGTTGGTGGAGAAAATATCTGCAAGAAGGTTAGCTTTACCTCGTGGGTCACTTACAAGATTGCCAGTCGGAGATTTTAATAGTGGAATGGATGAAGCAGTAGTGAAGTTGGATTTGAATGAGTTAAGAGTAGACCAAAATATTTTGTTATCATTTGGATTATTTAGAAGTTTATTTGCCTGCTTGTGGAGAAAGTTTTATTTAGTTAGGTTTAATACAGTTTTAGCATGATTTCTGATGTTTCTAAAGTAATTAAAGGCTTCATGTGTTTTTGGTCTTGTGTATGCATTGTAGGCTATTGCTTTTTGTTCAGTTACTCTAGCACAATTATGGTCAAACCATTTAGGTGAATTAGATCTTTTACTGTACTTTTGATGAGGAATAAAAGTTTCCATTCCAATTTTTACAAAATCTTGTATGTGGCTCAAGGTGGAGTGTGCATCATTAGAAAAGAAAGAGGTCCAGGGAATATCAATAAAGAAACCCTGAAGACCCTCCCAGTCTGCCCTATCGTAATGCCGATTAACCCGAGAATCCTGTTTGCCTAATTACGAACGCTTATACACTGTGTTCTAGGCTTCAAATCATTGCTAACAAACACACTTAGATCTTTCTCGCAGTCTGAATTTTCTAATTCTAAATTAGCTAGTTTATATTTAACATTTGTTTGCATCTTCCCTATCTTTAATACCTTGCATTTGTCAATGTTAAACTTCATCTGCCAATTTACTGACCATGCATGTAAGGTATCTAGATCCCTTTGGAGGCACTCTATATCGCTATCTGAATCAATTGATCTCCCCATTTTAGTATCGTCTGCGAATTTACTTATCCTACTAGTTATACCTAAATGTAGGTCATTTATGAATATAAGAAACAACAGGGGACCTAATACCGATCCCTGGGGGATACCACTTTTGACTGCTCCCCACTCTGACTTGGTACCATTTATGCTGACTCTCTGTTTCCTACCAATTAGCCATGACCTAATCCATCCCAACAACGATCCTCCTATTCCATGTGCCTCAACCTTTCTCATCAATCTCTCATGAGGGACTCTGTCGAAAGCTTTACTGAAATCTAAATAAATAATATCATATATATACGGAGTAGAGGGCAAGTTGCTGAAAGCAGTGAAGAGCATGTATGAGGGTGCAAAGGCGGCAGTACGTGTGGAGAGTGAGCAGAGCGAGTTCTTTGACCTGAATGTTGGTTTGAAACAGGGGTGTGTGATGTCCCCGTGGTTGTTTACTGTATATATGGATGGAGTTATGAAAGAAATACTATCAAGAGCAGTGGATGTTGGTGTATCGCTGAAAAGGGAGGGAATTGAGTGGAAGCTACCTATACTGCTGTTTGCGGATGATACAGTTCTGATGAGTGATAATGAATGGGAGTTGCAGGGTCTGGTAAATGAGTTTGGAACAGTGTGCGAAAAACGGAATTTGAAGGTAAATACGGGGAAGAGCAAGGTTATGGTCTTCGAAAGGGGTGAAGTCACAGAGTGTGAGGTGAAGCTGAACGGTCAGGCTATGGAGATCGTCAACTCTTTTAAGTATCTGGGCAGTGTGTTGAGTAAAGATGGGACTATGGATGAAGAGGTGCGGGAGAGGGTACAACAGGGGAAGAGGGTTGTAGGAACGCTAAAAGCAGTAACAAGAAATAGGGTGGTCAGTATGGAAGTGAAGAAGTCCTTGCATGACAGTGTGGTAATCCCGACACTGACTTACGGAAGCGAAGCATGGACGTTGGTTGAGAGACTCAGACCAAGAGTGAGAGCAGTGGAAATGAATTACTTAAGAGTGTGTGCGGAGTTACATGGAGGGATAGACAGACTAATGAGGAAGTAAGAAGGAGGTGTGGTGTGGAGGTAGATGTGCTGGAAAGTGTGAAAAGGAACAACTTGAGATGGTTCGGCCATATGGAACGTATGGAAAGCGAGAGAATGACTAAGAGGGTGTACGAGAGCGAGGTGGAGGGACAGAGGGGGAGAGGTAGACCGAATATGAGGTGGAAGGATGGAGTGAGGAACTACATGAACGAAGGCGGTGCTGGTTGGGGGGAGGGGCGTCGACTGACTGGGGACAGAGGTGCATGGGGGCGGTTCGTTCGTGGCCACCCCTTCGGGGATCACGGCGTCAGGCAATAGATAGATAGATAGATATGACTTGTCACTATCTACTGCTTCATATACCTCTGAGAAAAAGCTAAGCAAATTAGTAAGGCAAGAACGTCCCTGAGTGAATCCATGCTGAGAAGAATTTATTAAGTTAAATTTGTCTAAGTGGCTTCTAATTTTCCTAGCAATAATAGACTCTAGCAACTCTCCTATTACGTTAACGTTAACTCCTTCATCACGAGGGGTTTATACTAAGCTGAATAAAATCGTTTGACGGTAGCTAGAATGAAATACAGAAATAATTGTGAGTTTGAATTAAAAAAATGCAATACCTTTGGAGACAAAGAGGCGAAAATGATTTGGTGGGTGTCGCAGTATTTATGCTCGTGACTGTACATGGTCATTACAGTGTAATAAGAAGATTAATTGAAACAAATACTGTATAATTCCCACCAAGTGATGTAATGCAGTTTTGAAAAATTATTCGAGGCGTTTTATGAAGCTTCGGATTCCATTCAAATCTGCTCAAATATCGAATTATCGGCGTGGACATGATATCATGCCTGTTTTCCAAATATCTAACTTATTATTTGTACAGTACAACTGTTACACACCAATATTGTCAGTAATAGTCGATGACGTTATAATTGAGACAAAGAGCAATGATTAAGGAAACTTCTTTTCACACACACACACACACACACACACACACACATCTCCCTTTGTCACGCTTATTTTATTTACCTTACATAAACATGGAAATGAGAGGTTTATGTGTGTGTGTATGTATGTATGTGTATGTCATTAATTTTCTTTAACCTCACTCTTTTATAACATGAGTGTTTGGTCAGGTATGCGTGGTCACAATGGCACGGTATGTAACATTTGGCTCCTATAACTTTTGGTATTGCTCGATGACTCTTCATTCCTGAACATAACTGTACATGCAGTATACTATCTTCATTAAATACTAACAATTGCGCGAGAACGATCAGCCCCCAATAGAACTAAGTTTCATAAACGATTGAATTACCTTTTGCTTCGTTCGGATACCCGACCCAGACTTGGGCATCAGCATTATGTCCCATGACCAGAGTTACAAATGTTACATATTTTGTCTACGCTAATATGTTGCTAATAATTAGTATATTTCTGCTAACCACATAATATCATCACCACATTCTAAGATACTTTTATTTCGTAATTACTAATGTGTGAATAGGTAAACCCATGCTTTCCCTTTAGCTAAGTCGATAATCAATAGGTTTATCATGTATTAATAATTAAGTGCTTTACTTGTAACCCTGTTTTTCTACATTTCTAAAAAGGCATTTATCTCTAAAATATCACATTTATGGGAAAAATGTGATACAACAATATATGTTTATTTTCCATTTTACAATGTGTTCGTCATAGTCTGTAGCAGTTGTTTCAATACACCCTACTGTATATATATATATTCGTTCTTCTGTCTGTCTGTCTGCTTACTCATTTATATATGTTATACACATTAGAGCAAGTATTTATGACAAACATGGTTAAAGAGCTGCAGATACAGATAGCGATATTATTTACAATTAATATACGGAAAACACACAATAAGCTTACAGAGAGAGAGAGAGAGAGAGAGAGAGAGAGAGAGAGAGAGAGAGAGAGAGAGAGAGAGAGAGAGGTAGGGATGGTGATAAATGAGGAGGGTTTATGAGTGTGTGGAAACAATAGAGGTGATTCAGAGGGTCGGTAGTCAGCAGCAGCAGCCTTCCTCCTGACCCACCAGCCTCACCTCTAACCCTACACTCATATCAGGGTTAACCCCTTCAGCATGATGACGTATTTTTCATCATATTCTGGTTACCATTAGACGATTTTCTGTAGGGGCAGCCAGGAATAGTAGAGACCCTATAGTAAGTAAAGGATATCTAGGGAATAGGTGTGGACATTTTCAGCCCATTTGCTCTAGTCCTTTTTTGAGATACAGAGGCTAAGTTTCGCAATTTCTAGCCCACCTATTTGGAATCGAGTATAGTAGTATCTGATCCATGGGCTACCCGAGTTGAATCTTCCAGCGTCACCACTCTACTCTACGGGGCCACGGCGCCAATTAAGGGGAGATGGGGCGTTTTTCTGGGCCCCCTTCTTCCTCATGTTTAGCCCCATTGGTTTTCAGATTTTTAGACGTTCGGCCCATTAGTTTGGCGATTTTAAGACCTTTCGACCCATTTTGTTGTCAATTTTAAGACCTTTCGTGCCATTTAGGTGTCGACTATTTCCTGGCGAGTGATAGCGAGCCTGTAAGTTTGTAAGGAACCGTAATTTTTCTGCCGAAAAAACGTACACATTTATCTTGAAGGGGAAGGTTTTTTTTTTTTTTTTTTTTTTTTTTTTTTTTTTTTTTGAAAAGGCTACCGAGTGCGACAATACGATCAAGAACGATAGATAGGTTCAAGATAAGGTTAGATAGCCACATGGACGAGATAGGTTGGGTGTGAAGGGGATCTGTCTTGTGTAGGCCAATAGGCTTTCTGCAGACTCTCGTTTTCTTATGGTCTTATGCGGACATATTCCTGGAGTAATGCGATAAATGGCTTGAATTGAGGAATAGGTGCTTGTCGAGACCATCCAAAAGATTACATAGACTCAAAGAGTCCAGGTTCGAATCCCGGGAGGATCACATGCTTTCATTAATTTCATTGGGAGGTGTTTGGTGTTGGGAGTGAAATTAATTAATTAAATTGTGAATTTTCAGTAAATTGTCAGATTAATTTTAACATTGATAAATGTAAATAATGAAGATAGGGAGGATGAATACAAATACAGAATATAATGTAAACTTGCTAAGACGGAATTAGAAAACTTGGACTGTGAGAAAGATCTGTGTGTGTTTGTTACCAATGATCTGAAGCCTAGAAAACAATGTATAAGCGTTCCTAGCAAGGCAAACAGGATTATCGGTTTCATATCTAGTAGTGTGAGTAACAGAACTGCTGATATTATCTTGAAACTTTACTTGTCATTAGTGAGACCTCATATGGATTATTCTGTTCAGTGTTGGTTCCTTTATCATGGAATGGGTATAGACTTTCTAGAGGCAACTCAACACAGAATGACATAAAAGATCCACAATAATAGATATTTATCATATGAGGAGAGGTTAAAAATCCTCGGTTTACATTCATAAGAAAAACGAAGATGTAGGGGAGATATGATAGAGGTGTTTAATTGGATGAAGGGAATTAACAAAGGGTACATTAGTAAATTATTAAAGCTAAATGATTGTAAAATAACCTGTACAAATGGCTTCAAACTAGATATATTCCGCTAACAAAAAAAAAAAACATGGGTAGCATTGGTTTGCAAATAGGGTTGTGAATGTGGTCTACACTACCTAGTACTTTAATAATCACAGAGACGGTGGAAACTTTCAAACGTAATTATTTTGGATACTTACATGAATGATATTGGTTGGTGTGAAAGGGATCTGCCTCGTATTGGCCGGTGGGTCCTCTGCATATTTCCGTTTTCTTATGTTCTTATTACGCATGATATCGACGGGAACTTGCTAATTTTAGGATAATCAAACAATGCCTGACATGTGGTTTATGTGAGCATCCCTATTCACATGTATAGGCTACAGTTTGAGAGCCAATCCCTGGATCTGTCAAACAATAGTAGAACAAATCATCCACCAAACCACTTCTAGGTTGTTTGGAATGTGTTATTATGAAGTGTTTGGCTAAAGAGCTTCCACACCGGTAACTGCTTGGGTAAGGAATTGGACAAACACGGATCTATTGTTTGTCGTTTAATTTGTGTACACAGGATGAAGGATGACCGCAAAGACACAATTTCCTGGGAGGCTTTTCTGTTCTTCCCATTAAAGCTTAAAAAGGATTAGATTAAGGTTTGAATTTGGGATGATCCTTTGTTAATATGCCTAAAGACCTCGACGGGAGGGAAGGATTGAGGAAGGGCGGAAGGAAGGGGGTGAGGTAAAGTCACAAGAGCAATTTTTTTTTTTCCCCCATCTTTTCTCGGCAGTTCTGGGAGAGTAGCTTCTGCATTCAAACAAAATAAGACTATACAAATATTATTAAATAAATGAAATACATATACAAAAATGTATTCTACGTTCAACTTTATTAAATGCCGAAATCATTGCTAAATACACCCGACTTGTTGCCCGGATTAAAATGCCGATAACAAGTTGCCGTAAAATGCGCTCATGTGACTCGACCTTAAGATGTGCTAAGAAAGTTTAGTGGTCAAAGAAAAACTGACCGGAAGGTGAATATGAATATGACAGAAACATTAGATGTAAACGAGATATAGGAATAATGTGGAATACAGCTATGGAAATAACACAACAACAAAAACCAAAAAGGATAGTAATGATAGGCAAACATAAACTTGCAAAATTAATGGGCTATGGAAAAAAACTAGAATTGTAACAGTTTGATGATGACAAAAAAAATGTGCGATTGCGTAAGAAAAGAAAGATGGGACAAGGTTGCGAGGAAAACAATGACAAAAAGATAAATATAACTTAGATAAACATAATTTTGTAATTAAGGGGAGATGGTTCATTTTTTGGTAGATTTGTTTATTTTCATAATTATTGTTTATTTTATTAGTTTCCTCCCTAGACCTCCATCAAACTTATAATAACAACCTCAGGATCCCCATTCAAGGTATATTTGTACATTTTTTGGTAGATTTTTTTTTTTGGCCGAAGGCCGGTTCCTCTTAAATTATAGGATCGCTATCGCTTATCAAATTCTATCGTGTAACTAAAGGTTTTTCAACAGGGACATCTCGTAGAGATAGATAGATAGCTAAATAGATAGATAGATAGTCGGTCAGTCATATTTTTATTTCATAAAAAGATACAAGGTATGCTTTTTACATATTGGTTAAAACAAAAATAGTAATAATAAATACACATACACAGTATATGCAATCACACACATTGTTTCTATAACATGTTCATAAAATAAGAACAACAATTTATATATGTATTGTTCTTTCCTTACCGTAATGTGGGCTCATTATACTGCGCGTGAACTAATCTTGCCTTTATTGAATCAATATAATTTGTAATTAAGTTCCGAAATCCATATACATCCATCAATGTTTTCTCCACGTCTTTAACAATATATATATTTTTTTTAAATATATAATGTTTTTACTCACAAAGGTACATGGATTCATGTGAGTTCTATGGGCATATCTAATTTTTATCCAGTTAATATAATGCTTAAATGTCATGAGGCCACACATATAAAACGCATAATGGTTGCTCTCCCAATACTTCACATTCAATATTTTATTTATGGCTTTATGGTACCCAACTGCAAATTGTTTAAGAGCAATGTAACACTTCTTGTTGAAAAACCATAGTTCAGACCCATAAAAATTAAAACAGTAACTTTGAAAAAGATAAATAAGAACATTAAAATCAATTGTGCCAAACTTCCTTAAAATACAATTAAATTCATTATAAAATTTATTTCTACATCTAACTATGTCTTTATCATTATACAGATTGCTATCAATAATAAAACCAATATATTTATGGTCAGCAACAGAGTTTAAAATAGATAGATAGATAGATAGAGAGAGAGAGAGAGGAAAAAACACTTATATTAACAGTAAAATACAATTCTTTAACCAAATAACATAGTCCACCGTCAACCAGATTAAAATATAGAAATAGTCGTCATACTGAAGGAGATCAGGAGACAATAAGAAAGGTAATGGGTTAAAAGCTGTCCAGGCACGATTGTTATTGATCGGACCAATTTAGAAATAGCCTATTATCTTTTACAGTCATCGCGGGTAATTCTTCTTCTTCTTCTTACGCTTCCCCTTCTTTTTCTTTATTATTATGTTTTTATTATTAACACTGGTATTTTCATTATCATTATTATTATTATTATTAACATAAGAACATAAGAACATAAGAAAATGGGAGTCTGCAGAAAGCCGATTGGCCTAAGCAAGGCAGATCCCTGTCCCACACAACCCCAATTCAATTACAAAGCCCAATTATAGGCTTCACACTCTAATACCCTGAGGATCATCTTACCAAAACGGTTAGAGATTAACGCAGGATTATGGAGGTCTGCAGAGCGCTGATTGGCCCAACCCGGCTGATCCCCCTTCACACCCAACCCTTCTCGTCCATATGCTTATCTAATTTTATCTTAAAGCTCCCTACAGTTTTAGATCCCACTATAGCACTTGGTAGTCCATTCCACCCATCTACAACTCTGTTACCAAACCAATACTTGCCTATATCTTTTCTGAAACGAAATTTATCTAATTTGAAACCATTGGTACGAGTTCTTTCGCTATCACTGAGCTTTAGTACATTTGCCATGTCCCCTTTGTTAATCCCACTAACCCACTTGAACACCTCTATCATATCCCCTCTAACTCTGCGTCTCTCTAACGAATGTAAACCTAATTTCTTCAACCTTTCTTCATACGAAAGATTTCTAATATTATGGATCATTTTTGTCATTCTACGCTGTACTCTCTCCAATGAATCTATGTCCATTCTGTAATAAGGACACCAAAATTGGACAGCATAATCCATGTGGGGTCTCACTAATGACAAGTAAAGTTTTAAGATAACATCAGCAGTTCTGTTACTCACACTCCTAGAGATGAACCCGAGAATCCTGTTTGCCTTATTACGAACGCTTATACACTGTTTTCTAGGCTTCAAATCATTGCTAACAAACACACCTAGATCTTTCTCGCAGTCTGAATTTTCTAATTCTAAATTAGCTAGTTTATATTTAACATTTGTTTGCATCTTCCCTATCTTTAATACCTTGCATTTGTCAATGTTAAACTTCATCTGCCAATTTACTGACCATTCATGTAAGGTATCTAGATCCCTTTGGAGGCACTCTATATCGCTATCTGAATCAATTGATCTCCCTATTTTAGTATCGTCTGCGAATTTACTTATCCTACTAGTTATACCTAAATCTAGGTCATTTATGTATATAAGAAACAACAGGGGACCTAATACCGATCCCTGGGGGACACCACTTTTGACTGCTCCCCATTCTGACTTGGTACCATTTATGCTGACTCTCTGCTTCCTACCAATTAGCCATGACCTAATCCATCCTAACAACGCCCCACCTATTCCATGTGCCTCAACCTTTCTCATCAATCTCTCATGAGGGACTCTGTCGAAAGCTTTACTGAAATCTAAATATATAATATCATATGACTTGTCATTATCTACTGCTTCATATACCTCTGAGAAAAAACTAAGCAAATTAGTAAGGCAAGACCGTCCCTGAGTGAATCCATGCTGAGAAGAATTGATTAAGTTAAATGTTTCTAAGTGGTTTCTCATTTTCCTAGCAATAATTGACTCTAGTAGTTTTCCTATGATTGAAGTGAGACTAATGGGACGGTAATTGGATGCTATTGATTTATCACCTTTTTTGAAGATCGGAACTACATTTGCAAGCTTCCAAGCTTCTGGAACTATACCTGTTTCTAATGACTTGTTAAATAGAAATGTTAATGGATAACTTAACTCATCTCTGCATTCTTTTAATACTCTAGCATATACCTCATCAGGACCAGGCGATTTATGAGGTTTCAGTCTGTCAATTTCCTTAACCACATCATTTCTACTTATAGTAACCGTACTTAACCTATTTTCTATACTATCGCTGTATACCTTACGGACTTCTGGAAACTGTGCCAAATTTTCATTAGTGAAAACGGAAAGAAATTGACTATTTAATGTACTGCACATTTCTAAATCACTTTCTGTCAATTTTCCTATAGAAGTTTTAAGGGGACCAATTACATCTCTAACCTTGGATTTATATAGTTGGTAAAAAGCTTTAGGATTATTTTTTGAGTCATTGGCAACCTTAATTTCATAATTTCTTTTTTCTTTCCTAATATCCTTTTTTACCTGTCTTGATAGATTCTGATAGTAAGCAAGTAGGTGAATTTCGCCTTTTCTAATTTTTCTATATATTCCTCTCTTTTGTCCTAGAAGATCTAATAGTCTATTATTCATCCATTTGGGTTGGTTCTGTGTTGATCTAAATTTTCTTTTGGGGATATATTTATTTTGCGCATTGAATACTGACTTGATAAAATTATCGTATGTATCTACCAAGTTTGACGTCTCCTCCTGACTTAAGATGACAGGTGCCTGAGTCATACACTCATTTGGACACCTGGATCGACTTAATTTTTTGACCATAGGGTCCGCTAACAGGGCTTCTCTTAACCCCCCATAATTGGCTTTTCTGAAGTCAGGTATTAATGTTGTATTCTCACTGGTATTACCTTTCCATTGTATATTAAAATACACAGAATTGTGATCACTATTTCCTAGGTGGTCCCCGATTTCTACACTATTTATCATATGTTCATTGTTACTGAAAACTAAATCGAGAATATTATCACCTCTAGTTGGCGTATCTATGAATTGAGATAAAAAACTATCTTGTACTACCTCAATAAACTCCTTTGAATCAGAGTCGCCTATTTGTTGCTGCCAATCTATATTAGGGAAATTAAAATCCCCCATAATGCACACGTTGCTAAGCCTTGATGCTATTTTAATTTCCTCCCATAATGATGTTCCGTCATTTCTACTCATATTTGGCGGTCTATACATAACTCCAATAACTAAAGTCTCACTACCTTCGTTAACTTCTACCCAAACACTTTCATTTTCATTATTTACTCTAATACCTGATTTAGTACAGCTTTTTAATGAACTCCTGACAAACACTGCTATACCGCCACCCCTCTTACTTGTTCGGTCATATTTAAACAAACTATATCCCGGTATATCAAACTCTGCTAAAAAATGCCTGGTTTCTGTATTAATCCATGTTTCAGTTAGCGCTATTATGTCTATATTTTCTTTGCTAACCAGTGCTCTAAGTTCGTTCATTTTGTTACATAAACTCCTGCAATTTGTATAATAAACACTCAAACTATTACTTGTATTTGCAACTATTTTTCTATTGTTTTTAACTAATTTATTTTTACCTGTTGAACTACTGGACCTAGACGGAACATCTACGCTATCAGAATGTTCGTTATTACTATCAATTTGATGTGGCTGGGATTCTATTTTACTTACACACCTATGGTTTATTAACAAAACCCCGCAACAAACTTGTCGAGTGAGCTGGCTAAGGTCGAAACTCCTAGTCGAGAGAGATGTACTCCATCCTGGGCATACAGTTCATCCTTACCGTAGAAGAGGGTCCAGTTATCCAGGAATGGAATAGTATTTGCCTTGCAATACTTCTCCAGCCGGCTATTTACACCAATAGCCCTGGAGGACCATTCCTTCCTTACCCCTCTTCTTGGTAGGATACTGTGTACCACAGGATTATTATTATTAGTAGTAGTAGTAGTAGTAGTAGTATCATTATAATGGTTATTATTATTAATGCTTTCCTAACTCTTACTGTTGTTTGTATAAATGTATTTATTTACTGTATAGCAAAATACTTAAAACCATATGGAAAATCGATCTAACAAAAGTGGATATTGATTAACTCGACCAGTTTTTGCTTAGCTCTCTTATTTTCATGGCAAACACACATAAGAACATAAGAACATAAGAAAATGGGAGTCTGCAAAAAGCCGATCGGCCCATACAAGGCAGATCCCTGTCACACCCAACCCCAATTACAAGGCCCAATTATAGGCCCAACTCACTAATACCTTGAGTACTGACCCCACCAAAACGGTCAGAGATTAACACAAGATAACGGGGGTCTGCTGAGCGCCGATTGGCCCACACCTGGTAGATCCCCCTCACACCCAACCCATCTCGTCCATATGCCTATCTAATTTTATCTTAAAGCTCCCTATCGTTCTTGATCCCACTATATCACTTGGTAGCCTATTCCACCCATCTACAACTCTGTTACCAAACCAATATTTGCCTCTATCTTTTCTGAAACGAAATTTATCTAATTTAAAACCATTTGTTCGAGTCCTTTCGCTATCACTGAGCTTCAGTACATTTTTCATGTCTCCTTTATTTACCCCACTGAACCACTTGAACACCTCTATCATATCCCCCCTAACTCTGCGTCTTTCTAACGAATGTAAGCCTAATTTGTTCAACCTTTCTTCATATGGTAGATTTCTAATATTATGAATCATTTTTGTCATTCTTCGCTGTACTCTCTCCAAGGAATCCATATCCATTCTGTAATAAGGACACCAAAATTGGACAGCATAATCCATATGAGGTCTTACTAATGACAAGTAAAGTTTCAAGATAACATCGGCAGTTCTGTTACTCACACTCCTTGAGATAAACCCCAGAATCCTGTTTGCCTTGTTACGTACGCTTATACACTGTTTTCTAGGTTTCAAATCGTTGCTAACAAACACACCTAAATCTTTGTCGCAGTCTGAGTTTTCTAATTCAGCATTAGCTAGTTTATATTTTGCATTAGTATTCGTCTTCCCTATCTTTAATACCTTGCATTTGTCAATGTTAAAATTCATCTGCCACTTTACTGACCATTCGTGTAAGGTATCTAGATCCCTTTGGAGGCACGCTATGTCGCTATTTGAATCTATTGGTCTCCCTATTTTGGTATCGTCTGCGAATTTACTTATCCTACTAGTTATACCTAAATCAAGGTCATTTATGTATATGATAAATAACAGATCCCTGGGGGACACCACTCTTGACTGATCCCCACTCTGACTTAGTACCATTTATGCTGACTCTCTGCTTCCTACCAATTAGCCATGACCTAATCCATCCTAACAACGCCCCACCTATTCTATGCGCTTCAACCTTTCTCATCAATCTCTCATGAGGGACTCTGTCGAAAGCTTTACTGAAATCTAAATATATAATATCATATGATTTGTCATTATCTACTGCTTCATATACCTCTGAGAAAAAGCTAAGCATATTAGTAAGGCAAGAACGTCCCTGAGTGAATCCATGCTGAGAAGAATTGATTAAGTTAAATGTTTCTAAGTGGTTTCTCATTTTCCTAGCAATAATTGACTCTAGTAGCTTTCCTATGATTGCAGTGAGACTAATGGGACGATAATTTGATGCTATGGATTTATCACCTTTTTTGAAGATCGGAACTACATTTGCAAGCTTCCAAGCTTCTGGAACTATACCTGTTTCTAATGACTTGTTAAAAAGAAATGTTAATGGGTAACTTAACTCATCTCTGCATTCTTTTAGTACTCTAGCATATACCTCATCAGGACCAGGTGATTTCTGAGGCTTCAGTCTGTCAATTTCCTTAAGCACATCATTTCTACTTATAGTAATCGTACTTAACCCATTTTCTATACTATCGCTATATACCTTACTGACTTCTGGAATCTGTGCCAAATGTTCATTAGTGAAAACGGATAGAAACTGACTATTTAATGTACTGCACATTTCTAAATAATTTTCTGTCATTTCTCCTATCCAAGTTTTAAGGGGGCCTATTACATTTCTAACTTTAGATTTATATAGTTGGTAAAAAGCTTTAGGGTTATTTTTCGAGTCGTTGGCTATCCTTATTTCATAATTTCTTTTTGCTTTCCTAATTTCCTTGTTGACCTGTCTTGATAGTCTGATAGTAAATAAGTAGGTGAGTTTCGCCTTTCTTAATTTTTCTATATATTCCTTTCCTGTTTCCTATAAGATCTATTAGTTTATTATTCATCCATTTTGGTTGGTTCTGTATCGATCTAAATCTTCTTTTGGGGATATATTTATTTTGCGCATTGTGAAGTGAAGAAATAAACTGTTCATATGTAGCTGTCAAGCTTAACTCTGGCTTATCCTGACTTAATTGTTTAACAATAGGGTCCACCCTTAAGGCTCTTCTTATCCCACCATAATCGGCTTTTCTGAAATCTGGGATAAGTGAAGGATTCTCTTTAGCATTTTGTGTCCATTGGATATTAAAATAAATAGATTTGTGATCACTATTTCCTAGTTGGTCCCCTATCTCAACATTATTTATCATATGTTCATTATTACTGAGAACTAAATCAAGGATTTAGTTTATGATTGATTTAGTGAATAAGTACTGATAATTTAATAACAAATGAGCGAATATATATAGAATAAGAAAAGCAAATACATGAATCATATTTAAACATCCCACTTAGATTGCTAGCTAATACAAAAAGAAACATGATTTTCAATACACTTCGATTTTACTCAAAGTCTCTTCTATTTATCTGGTTATTATTATTAGATTTGTGGGAGTCAAAATATTAATGGAGACTGACTTTACAGCTTTGATGGCTGGAGGTTCTTTCAAAGCGGTATAAAAGCATCTAGTGTTAGTATGAAAACAAAAGTGAAAGAAAAAGTCATGATATTAAGATGGTTAATTCTATTTTTGAGTGTCTGAATTAAGGTGTGTATCATTAACGAGAATAATATCGTGTCTTACTTGCATAAGACGATATATTTTAAAGTTTTCTCATTAGGCCCATCGAGCGTAACAAAACAACTAAAAAAAAAAAAAAAAAAAATCAATATATAAAAGGCAATTTTTTATTTTTTTTAGGTAGTAGAATTCCCCAGCTGAAGGCCGATTTCTCCTATATTGCAGGCTCGCTATCGATTACTAAGGGGATAAAACAATTAAATGGCACGTAAAGGTTTACATATTGACAATAAAATGGGATGAGAGGTCTTAAAATCCCCAAACTAATAGGGCGAACGTCTTAAATTGTCAAAATTAATGTGGCTAATCATCATGGAGAAGGTGGTTTAAGAAAACACTTAAGGTTGCTATCTTTCATTAACAAAATGCTACATTTCCGTCTGCATATTTGCGACCAGAATGTCGAGAATTCCTAAAGAAGTCTTGGACAAAAAAACAAAAAAAACAAAAAAAACAAGGGGTACTACTTGCATCACATCTGCTTGAAATGATTAACTAAGCTATCAGGTAAAGTAAACTGATACTGAAGAAATACTCATACAATCCATCATTCCCGTATATGAGGCCTAACAGAACAAAAAGAGGTGGGTCAGAGGCAGCCACTGTCACCAGCTGAAGGATTGCCGGGAACTACTTATCTCGGTGCTCTGGTTCGGAAGCTACTGGAATCAAGTTAAATACTATTTAGGCATCCATAGCAATTATACGTCAGAATAGTTGCCGATAACATACAATTGTAAAATAAACTAGAGGGGCACAATAGGCAGAGAGCCTAAGACCCCCTTCGTTGGCTGGTACTATACTATAAATATCAGAGGCCTAAATTTTCTTCTGGATCTGGGTTCAAGGATATGATCCGGATCGCCTCCTAAATTAAATCACTTTTTCTGTGGCGCATATCCTATCTACCTACCAAATTTCGTGAAGATCTCTGGATTGCCACCTAAATTGAATCACTTCTTCCTTGGTGCATACTCTAACTGCCTACCAAATTTCGTGCAAATAGGATTCTAACTTTGTGAGATATCTTATTTACAGACAAACAGATAGACAGGCAGACAAACAAACAAACCTAAGCGCAAAATAACCTCCGTCCAACTTCGTTGCTAGAGTAAAAAAGAATTATCAAAAGTAAAGAAAATAATCTAGCTGTGTATTTAAGCATAAGAACATAAGAAAATGGGAGTCTGCAAAAAGCCGATCGGCCTATACAAAGCAAATCCCTGTCACACCCAACCCCAATTACAAGGCCCAATTATAGGCCCAACTCACTAATACCTTGAGTACTGCCCCCACCAAAATGGTCAGGGATTAACACAAGATTACGGGGGTCTGCTGAGCGCCGATTGGCCCACACCTCCCCCTCACACCCAACCCATCTCGTCCATATGCCTATCTAATTTTATCTTAAAGCTCCCTATCATTCTTGATCCCACTATATCACTTGGTAGCCTATTCCACCCATCTACAACTCTGTTACCAAACCAATATTTGCCTATATCTTTCTTGAAACGAAATTTATCTAATTTGAAACCATTTGTACGAGTTCTTTCGCTATCACTGAGCTTTAGTACATTTTTCATGTCCCCTTTATTAATCCCACTAACCCACTTGAATACCTCTATCATATCTCCTCTAACTCTGCGTCTCTCTAACGAATGTAAGCCTAATTTCTTCAACCTTTCTTCATACGGAAGATTTCTAATATTATGGATAATTTTTTTCATTCTACGTTGTACTCTCTCCAATGAATCTATGTCCATTCTGTAATAAGGACACCAAAATTGAACAGCATAATCCATATGGGGTCTCACTAATGACAAGTAAAGTTTTAAGATAACATCAGCAGTTCTGTTACTCACACTCCTAGATATGAACCCGAGAATCCTGTTTGCCTTGTTAAAGGCAAGCAGTTATTTATCCTTTATTATTTTATAGACCTTTCTATCCCTACATAAAACGAATGCATTACTCTTAATATACCATTAAGGGGTAAACTATTATATGTGCTCCCATTACCCTGTTCATGCCTATAACCTTTTACAGTGTATGTAAAAAGAATCGCAAGATGCTATTAAACACAAAAGAAGTCGTTCACCAAAAAAATTGGCGGTGTGACAGTCCCTCAAGGCTTAGCATTTCAAAACTAATGGGGCTAAACATGAGGGAAAATGGGGTCAAGGAAAACAAAAACCACTCCTAATTGTTTAGAGGTAAAGAGGACCTCCTTCCCCGTATGCAGGTGTTCTGTCTAGGGATTCACGATGACCCCTCTACAAACAGAGACGGGACAATAAGCAACAGTTCATTTTGTCCGTCTTTAAGGGGGGGGTCACCGGATTTTATTTTATCTGTCTCTGCTTTTCTCTCTTTCCCTGGCTTGTATCCATTCGGCCCCATTCAGCCAACTGTTTTAAGACGTTTATCCCCATCCAGGTGTCGATTTCTTCCTGGCGAGCGATAGCGAGCCAGCATTGTATGGAGAAATCCGGCTTCGCCGGAAATATGTACAAATTTAGCTTGCTGTCAAAACAAAACAAAATATATATGCTGGCTCGCTACCGCTCGCCAGGAAAATGTTGACACCTGGATGGGGGTAAACGTCTTAAAACATTAGGCTGAATGGGGCCGAATGGATAAAAGCCAAAGAGAGAGGGAGAGAAAGAGAAAAAAAAAAGCGAGGTGGGCTCCCTTAAATATCAATTAGACTTGGAGGAACATTTGATCCCTCCTCCAAATATAGTGTTTATATTCATATATTACTGTAGATAGGCATATGGACGAGAGGGGTTGGGTGTGAACGGGATCTGCCTTGTGTGGACCAATCGACTTTCTGCAGACACCCGTTTTCTTATGTTCTTATATTCATTCTTTCAACCTTTAAGTCTATCCATGCTTGGGGTTGCAGTGACCAATAACTTCAGCTCCATGGCAAATTCTCACAAGACTTATGCCCACAACATTAATATAAACGGATACACATCACCACCAATTATAATGATCTTGTCTATATTTGGAACTCAATATTTATACATAATCTTACCTGAACTGACCTAACCTAACCCAACCTAAGCCAAATAGTAAGAACATTAATTTGTATTTTTACAGAGCGTCCCGTACGGGTGTACTAGTATTGTAATGACCGTGTTTGTGTGTGTTATATGTGGCTGTAGTGATGACTGTATTCTATGAGTGTCCCGTATGGGCACACGCATCACAGTAGTGATAATACTGGGATCAGGGTCCAGAGAATAATATTATACCCTGACTGGGATGCTGACAAGAAGCCAATATGGCGTCCAAGCAGCGTCCAAGTGTCAAACTGGTGGCATAGTTGGCTCCAAAAGTCCCCTTACCCAACCCACGTATACAGTATATCGCTTATATGGCTACTTGTGTTGTAACATTTTGAATACATTTTGTATGCAAATAGATCGAAGAAACTATTGGGATAACACAGCTCTACAATCTCATTCCGGCTATTTAAGGGGAGATTTTTAGTGTGTTTCCTAGACTTCCATCAAGCTTGAAATTACACCCCGTTGACCCCCTTTCAAGATAAATTTGTACATTTTTCGGTAGAAAAATTTCCCGGCCTAAGGCCGGTTCCTCTTAAATTACAGGCTCGCTATCGCTCGCCAGGAAAAAATCGACACCTACTGTAAATGACACGAAAGGTCTTGAAAGTTAAATAAATGGGGCGAAAGTTCTTAAAATCGCCAAACTAATGGGGCGAACGTCTTAAAATCTCGAAAGCAATGGGGCTAAACATGAGGGAGAAAGGGCTAAAGAAAAAAATCCCTCAAGTGGATAGCCTATCTCCACTTAAGCAGGCTGATGAATAGTATGATATATAATTTTTCGAGGAGAGCTAAGGAAACTTCCTGAAGCTACCTGCCGCTCAAAGGGGGAGCCGGGGAACGGCTACGAGGAAGGCTAAGCAGGATTAAAATGACAAACATATAATTTCGGGAGAAAGGTGGAACAACTGGCCCCTTCACCTCTGCGGATGTTGCCTTTGACTGGCCGCTTTATGCTGTCGTCAGCTGGGCTATTGTGGGTGTGGGTGTGGAGTTTGTAAAGATGAAGAGGTAAGGTAAGCCATGGGAGGTAGGGATTAGTCGTGGTGGTGACAAATACTTAGCTGAATTATACAATCATGTATTTAGGTGTGCATAGCAACCAGTTAACTCGTTCGCGCTCTCTCTCTCTTTCTCTCATATACATGTGTGCACACATATACACAAACATATGCGAACTGAAATATGCAGTACACGGACAAGTGCTATACACACACACACAAACACACACACACCAATATAATGATATATTATATATATATATATATATATATATTTTTTTTTTTTTTTTTTTTTTTTTTTTTTTTTTGTAGGCACAATTTTATTATATGTGTGTGTGTGTGTATATATATATACTATATAGTATATACAGTATATATATATATATATTTATATATATACCGTATATATATATATACATACACACACATAATATAATGAAATGGTGCCTAAAAAAAAAAAAAAAAAAAAATATATATATATATATATATGACTGCACTGAACCCTTCCCAAATCACAGTGGGTTGGCCAGAGTCCCCAGGGGAGGATCACCTACCTTCCCCCGGGACCTTAAACACACAGGAAGCTACAGTCGGTATCACAACAATACCATTATACTGTATATATATATATATATATACTGTATGCATATATATATATATACTGTATGCATATATATATATATACTGTATGCATATATATATATATACTGTATGCATATATATATACACACACACATACACACAGTATATCATCTCATTTTAGCCAGAATGAAAGGTAAGAAGGCATCATGGTGCTGAAGGAGTTAACATAATGAAAGGTAAGAAGGCATCATGGTGCTGAAGGAGTTAACATAATCATGATGTATTGTCTTATTCCTTTCACTACACGAGGCCACATTTTGATATTATGTTTTGGTTATCATTGGACGATTTCATTCAGTTTAGGAAGGCCATATACTGTAGATTTCCTTCTTCAATTGAAAACAAATATATGTGTACTGGTAGCCAAAATAAACTGAATGAACCTGACATCATATACTGAAGTAATGTCTGGTGTGTGCAGATTCCCGGTTTCTTATGTTGACCTCTGAACGTTTTGGTGAGGTCGGTCCTCATAGAGTTAGTGAGTTGGGCCTATAATTAGGCCGTATAATTAGGGTTGGGTGTGAGAGGGATCTGCCTTGTGTGGGCCAATCGGCTCTCTGCAGACTCCCATTTTCTTATGTTCTTATGTTATGTCCAACAATTATTATCCCTCGCTGTATTCCCTTCGATGTATTCTCTCTCTCTCTCTCTCTCTCTCTCTCTCTCTCTCTCTCTCTCTCTCTCTCTCTCTCTCCCTCTCTCCCAGTTTATGATCACTTTGCTTGGTCTTGTTTATTTGTTGTTTACTATTTTTCAAGCTCACATTACTTTCACATTAAATTCACATAATTATAAGGTTTTCAAGTCAACATATCTTGTTATATTTATACAACTATTTTTATTATTTGATATTCCGCCTCGTATTTTTGCTTGGTTCTCCTATATTCCCCGTTGTCTTTTCTTCGTGCAGCTTCCCATATTCTTGTATCTTTGTCTCTCGCTTCTCCATATGCTTGGCCTATTTTTTTCTTAAGACTGTTCACCCCTTTCCTGTGTCAACATTAAGACTGTTCGTGTCATTTAGGTGTCTATATCTTCCTGACGAGCGATAGCGATCCAATAATTTAAGAGGAACCGGCCTTCGGCGTGACTTAGAATAAGGCATTGGGGTACCCATAGAAAAACACAATTAGTCAAAGAGTTTCAAGAGTCAGATTACTGGCCACCATATTAATTCTCAGTATATCTGGCTTTGAAAGCAGTTGCAAGGATGGACAGACATTTATAAGAGGGGTATGAGAAATTGTATGAGCAGCATAAGCTTAATAATGAAATGAAGAAATTAGGGCAAGCTATCAAATAATGCAATATGAAAGTGAAAATCAAGATGGAATATTTTGATACGTTGGACGCACGCTGTTGTGCTAAAGTAACCTACCTCTGTAAACAGTAGATTAGTCGGTACGACTGGTGTTGCCATATGGATAGAGCTGCCAATACGTATTTATTTATGATTAATGAGACCAAACTATGAATAATTGCATTGATAGATACTTAAGGATAGACAAATTTTACACTCGTGTCATATAAATATCAAATACTGCCTTCACATTACTTCATCACGTATGAAATGTATTAGGGCAAGCTATATCAAGGCAATATCAAAACAGATTCGAAATCCGCGGTCTACCAGAGAGAGAGGCGATAGGGGCTGCCATCAACTTCTAAGCTTAATATACAGTATCTTACATAGCTTTGTTTACTATTTTAGATTAATATTTATGGTAAACCAAGATAACTGTGAAGTGTCAATCATTCTTTAAAATGTTTTAGACAGTGATAAAATGGAAAGGGATATTCCATGAGGTATGCTTTTTAAGACCTTTCATGCCATTTAGGTGTCAATATTTTCCTGGCGAGCGATCCTGGCGCGCTATTTGGGAGGAACCGGTCTTAGGCTTGAGCATTTTTCTTCCAAAGAATCCACAAATTTATCTTGAAGGGGGGTCTTGGGGGTATTATTTAAGGATTGGTAGAGGTCTACGGAGCAAGCTAAAAATGTACCTCAAATATACTTCAATGTTGTATTCTATAATAATCTAACCTCAGTCTATAATTATGCCGTGACCTGTGACTACTTTATGCTGGGGTCACACATTCACGTATATTGCTCCCGTCAGCTCCCGTCCGGCGTATCGCCAATTTATGTAAAGACGTGAGTAGTTCCTGCCGTTGAACGCCCATTCTTCCACGTCTATTGCACTTCCCGACAGACATAGCGTAACGTGGCCAGTGTTACGTCAGACGTAATGGAGTCGTATTGAACTACGTACGTGTTTGCGACGTGCGTAAGCATAGCCCCGTTCGACCTCATGGGCTGCACGATTTGCGGGAACACAGGCCACGCCCATGCCACGCCCCCTCAAGACCGGCGTAGCTGAGACCGCACGTCTTGGGATTTGTTAGGTCGTACCTGGACCGGTTCTGGCCAATCGTAGGCACACCCCGTCTGACCAAACACAGACAAAGACAGTCTTTGTCAACCACGTAGGTCTGGGTTGGAATCTGGGAACTACAAAAGGGCAGGAATGGCCACACCATTCCCATTCCTTCATCGGAATCATGAACAACATCGAGGAATTCATCCTGGAGGAGTTACCCGCTGAGTGCCAGCCAAATTTGGCGGTGTACTTCTGCCAGTGCCAGATATTTTTATTTTATTTTATTTTTTTGGCTAAATCTATTAAGTTGGGAGAGAAAGGAAGGATAATCTATTAAGTTGGGAGAGAAAGGAAGGATATGGTAAAAAAAACACTCCCCTCGCCAGAAATCAGGTCCCCGATGGTCCCGAAAGTAGCTGAAAAGACACTATAGACTACAGAGACTTTTATGGTATCGGAATGTATGGGTGGGAGGGTAGTTTTGGGGTTGGTTGGGGGAAGGTAGAAGGGTAATTGACTTGTGTTACACATATAAAGCCGATTGGTGAGGTAGTTTCGCCACCACGGATTTTCCTTTTTTTCCTTTTCTTCCTACGGATACGCTAGAAGTGGGTGGTGGGAGGCGGTTGGGGGTGTGGTGGGGGGAAGGCAGAAGGGTAAGAGACTTGTCACACAAATATGGAACCGTTGGTGCAGTCGTTTCGCCGCCACAGATTTTCCTTTTTTTTCCTTTTGACGGGACCGACAGTCAGCGAGTGGGTGGGAGGAGGGATTTGGGATTTTTGTGGTGGGTAGCCTAAGGGGTAAGGTACATGTGGTAAAAATATGAAAGCCATAGGTGCAGTCGTTTCGCTGCTACGATTTGTTTTCGGCACGGTGCAGAGGGTGGCAGGGTTGGCTTGTTGGTTGCTGCTCCGGTGTGGTGAGAGGTGTGACTGGAGGGTCCCCCGCTGCCCGTTGTCCCCCTGTACAACGGTGCCGCGTCTTCCCGCCAACCCGCAGTGTGGCGGTTCTGCCAGATGCGGCCTAACTAACGTATACTTCCCGTTCGACTGGAACTTTCTACGATTTGACGAGAGCAGCTCTCGTCTGATGGGGTAGCTGCTACGTCTGACGAGGCTGCTCCGGTCAGACGGCCGTGGTAGCCAGGTCGGTCGTAAGTCTTTTGACATACGTGAGGGCGAGCCACGTTTTTTATTCCACTCGATTCAACAACCGCGCGGCCTTGGCCGCACCCACAACATTCCCGACCCACGTGGGCTACTCGTTTCTACTCACGCCATGCGTGAGTATCCCCCCCCCCGACTGGCCGCAATTTCATTTACATTTTGCGTATTATGCCCTTACGTTTTACGTAATCGGTTGCCAACTACCAATATACCTTCGTTTACAACAGACGGGAGCTGACGGGAGCAATATACGTGAATGTGTGAACCCACCATTACCGTGATTAGTAAATGTATGGATCAAAAGCTGCCGGAAAAAGACCTTTCCACCTGAACCACTAAATATGATGTGGTTGTGTGTATTTACCTATTTACCTATTTGTAGTATACAGGAGTTGAGCTTTTTAGGCTCGTATTGTCCCGCTTCCTGAGTTACAATTATCTAACTTTGCCTTAAAAATATGAATGTGTGTGTATGTGAGTGTGTTTTTTATTTTTCTTCTATATTCCAACTACTCCCTCTCGGACATAGGCTGAGAGCCTGTACATTTATCCGTTATACATTGAACGGTGAAGCCTGTGAGGTCTCGTTCCAGTCAAGGGAGTGAGACATGTGCAACACTTTCAGCTGCAACCAGCCCCTGCCATCTTGCCTTCGCAGGATGCATAGGACTTGATTGTTCACTCATGCTTCGAAGCAGCTCCATCTCTGAAGCTGCTTCGCCCCAGTGCTTCACTGTCTCAAATCCTAGACTCGGACCCTCACTCTCAGAATGCCACCTATTGAGCAATGAACTCATTAGGCATTGCCCCCCCTGTAGCCGATTTTGAATATGGGAATATTCATACAGTGCTATCAGGAAACAATGAGGGTATTATTATTATTTTTTTTTTTTTTTGGCGTTTCGTTGGGCTTTGTGATAATGCACTGATACTTGGTACAGCACAAATTCCATCCCAATAATATGTTCCCATTGATACGTCGAGATTTGAACCCGGGACCCTTGGATTACCAGTCCAGTGGCAAGACCACTCCACCACACCTGTGTGTGTATGTATTTGGTTGCAGTGTATATTTATCCACTCTATATACTGTATGTCTGGCTTTCTATTGGTGTGTGTGTGTGAGTGTTTGAGAGAGAGAGAGAGAGAGAGAGAGAGAGAGAGAGAGAGAGAGAGAGAGAGAGAGAGACTGGTTATTCTCCACCTCCACACTTAAATACACATATACTAAGATAAGCATTTGTCATCACCCCTACTAATCCCCAGCTCCCAACGTGTACCTTACCTCTTCATCCTTACAAACTCCACACACCCACACACCCACACCCACACCCACACCCACACCCACAATAGCCCAGCTGACGACTGCACAAAGCGACCAGTCAAAGGCAACATACACAGAGGTCAAGGGGCCAGTTGTTCCCTATTTCTTCCGACATTATATGCTTGTCGTTTGAAGGGGAGATGGGGCGCTTTTCGAGACCCCCTTCTCCCTCTTGTTTAACCCCCTTTGTTTTCAGATTTTAAGACGGTCGGACCATTAGTTTGCCGATTTAACACCTTTGCCCAATTTCGTTGTCAATTTTAAGTCCTTTCGTGCCATTTAGGTGTCAATTTGTTCCTGGTGAGCGATAGCGAGCTTGTAATTTTAAGAAGAACTGGCCTTCGGACGGGACATTTTTCTATCGGAAAATGTACAAATTTGTCTTGAAAGGGGGTCTAGGGGGTGTTTATCTAAGCTTGATGGAAGTCTAGCGAGGAAAGTATAAATTTGTCTTGAAAGGGGGTCTAGGGGGTGTTTATCTAAGCTTGATGGAAGTCTAGCGAGGAAAGTATAAATTTGTCTTGAAAGGGAGTCTAGGGGGTGTTTATCTAAGCTTGATGGAAGTCTAGCGAGGAAAGTATAAATTTGTCTTGAAAGGGGGGTCTAGGGGGTGTTTTATCTAAGCTTTGGAAGTCTAGCGAGGAAAGTATAAATTTGTCTTGAAAGGGGGTCTAGGGGGTGTTTATCTAAGCTTGATGGAAGTCTAGCGAGGAAAGTATAAATTTGTCTTGAAAGGGGGTCTAGGGGGTGTTTATCTAAGCTTGATGGAAGTCTAGCGAGGGAAAGTATAAATTTGTCTTGAAAGGGAGTCTAGGGGGTGTTTATCTAAGCTTGATGGAAGTCTAGCGAGGAAAGTATAAATTTGTCTTGAAAGGGGGTCTAGGGGGTGTTTATCTAAGCTTGATGGAAGTCTAGCGTGGAGAGTATAAATTTGTCTTGAAAGGGGGTCTAGGGGGTGTTTATCTAAGCTTGATGGAAGTCTAGCGAGGAAAGTATAAATTTGTCTTGAAAGGGGGTCTAGGGGGTGTTTATCTAAGCTTGATGGAAGTCTAGCGAGGAAAGTATAAATTTGTCTTGAAAGGGGTCTAGGGGGTGTTATCTAAGCTTGATGGAAGTCTAGCGAGGAAAGTATAAATTTGTCTAAGTCTAGCGAGGAAAGTATAAAATTAATGAATACATTAATTAATAGACCAAAAAACTGCCACTATAGCCCCTTAATCCTGCTTAGCCTTCCTCATAGCTGTTCCCCGCACCCCTTTGAACCCTGGGAGCGGCAGGTAGCTTCAAGAAGTTTCCTTAGCCCTCATCATCAAATTGTATACTTTCTTTTTATCAGCCTGCTTCAGTAGCCTTAATGAGATTGTTAAACTGTTTTATCCCAATAGTTTCTTCGGTCTATTTGCATACACAAATTATTCAAAATGTTACAACACAAGTATTCATATAAGCAATATAAACGTGGGTTGGGTAAGGGGACTTCTGGAGCCAACTATAATATATATACCACCAGTTTTACACTTGGACGCCATGTCGGCTTGTTCTCAGCATCCCAGTATCATCACTACTGTGATGCGTGTGCCCATACGGGGCACTCATAGAACATAATCATCATCACTACAGCCACATATAACACACACAGACACAGTCATTACAATACCTCCACACTCCTGGGTGTGGTGGTGGGGGGGGGGGGGGGGGGTAGGGGGGGGGGGGGGGGGGGCGCCTCCATAATAATACAAATGGATGTTCTTACTATATGGCTTAGGTTGGGTTAGGTTAGGTCAGTTCAGTTAAGGATATGTATAAATATTGATTTCCAAATATAGACAAGATCATTATAATTGGTGGTGATGTGTATCCGTTTATATTAATGTTGTGGGCATAAGTCTTGTGAGAATTTTCCATGAAGCTGAAGCAATCGGTCACTGCAACCCCAAGCATGGATAGACTTATAGAAGTAAGTAAAAACAAGGTTGAAAGAATTAATATAAGAACATAAGACAACGTGAGTCTGCAGAAAGTCGATTGGTCCACACAAGACATTTCCCTTTCACATCCAACCCGTCTCGTCCATATGCCCATCTAATGTATGAATATAAACACTATATGAGGAGGAGGGATCAATTGTTCCTCCAAGTGATATAAACACTATATGAGGAGGAGGGATCAATTGTTCCTCCAAGTGATATAAACACTATATGAGGAGGAGGGATCAATTGTTCCTCTAAGTGATATAAACACTATATGAGGAGGAGGGATCAATTGTTCCTCCAAGTGATATAAACACTATATGAGGAGGAGGGATCAATTGTTCCTCCAAGTGATATTTAAGGGAGCCCACCTCGCTTGTTTTCTCTTTATCTCCCTCTCTCTTTGGCTTTTATCCATTCGGCCCCATTCAGCCTAATGTTTTAAGACGTTTACCCCAATCCAGGTGTCAATATTTTCCTGGCGAGCGGTAGCGAGCCAGCATATAATTTTATGTTTTTCGACAGCAAGCTAAATTTGTAAAAAAAATCGATAGAATAATGTCTCCGGCAAAGCTGGATTTCTCCATACATTGCTTGCTCGCTATCGCTCGCCAGTTGGCTGAATGGGGCCGAATGGATACAAGCCAGGGAAAGAGAGAAAGGAGAGACAGATAAAATAAGCCGGTGCGGATTTAAAGACGGACAAAATGAACTGTTGCTTATTGTCCCGTCTCTGTTTGTAGAGGGTCATCGTGAATCCCTAGACAGAACACCTGCATACGGGGAAGGAGGTCCTCTTTACCTCTAAACAATTAGGAGTGGTTTTTGTTTTCCTTGACCCCCTTTTCCCTCATGTTTAGCCCCATTAGTTTTGAGATTTTAAGCCTTGAGGCACTGTCACACCGCTGATATTTTTGGTGGTCGACTTCTTTTGTTTTTAATAGCATCTTGCGATTCTCTTTACATACACTTTAAAATGGTATATGCATGAAAACGGTAATGAGAGAGTATAATAATTTACCCCTTAATGGTATATAAATAAATAAATCTAATAAATATATATATATATATATATATATATATATATATATATATATATATATATATATAATATATATATATATATATATATATATTTATATATATATATATATATATATATATATATATAAAGGTCTATCAATAATTAAGGATAAATAGCATCTAAAATACATGGCTATATTTATTTACTTGCTTTTATTTATCCTTTTAACTTCCATCAACGAAGTTCAATGGAGGTTATTTTCGCTTCCGATCGAAACTTTGTTGTATCTGTTTGTCTGTAAATATGATATCTCACAAACTTAGAAACCGATTGTCACCATATTTGGTAGACGGTTAGAATGTGCGCCAAGGAAGAAGTGATTCAATTTAGGAGGCGATCTGGAGATTTTCACGACATTGGGTGGGCAGATAGTATAGGCGCCAAAGAAAACGTGGTTTAATTTAGGAGGCGATCAGGATCATATCATTGAACCCAAATCCAGAAGAAAACTTAGGCCTCTGATATTTATAGTATAGTACCAGCCAACGTCAGGGGTTATAGCTAAAGAACGGCGACATAACCCGCTCAAATGGTTTCAAGTTAGATAAGTTTAGATTTAGGAAAGATATAGGAAAGCACTGGTTTGGAAATAGAGTTGTTAACATGTGGAATGCACTGCCCAGAACAGTAATTAGCTCAGACACAGTTGAAAGCTTTAAGCATAAGTTGGATTCCCATATGGGTGATATGGGCTGGGTGTGAATGGGAGCTGCTTCATCTGGGCCGCATGGCCATATGTAGTTTCCCGCGATCTTATGACCTTATGTTGTTATGTAATTGGGGTTGGGTGTGACAGGGATCTTGTGTGGGCCGATCGGCTTTTTGCAGACTCCCATTTTCTTATGTTCTTATGCTCTCTACCAGTGCCCCTACCTAGTGCCCCTCTAGTTTATTTTACAATGTATGTCGGCAACTATTCTGATGTAAGATTGCCATGGTTGCCTAAATATTTATTTAATTTTATTCCAGTAGCTTCCGAACCAGAGTGCCGAGATAGGTTCCCGGCAATCCTTCTAGTGATGACAGTGGCTGCCTCTGACCCGGGGCGCCCCTCTTTGATCTGTTACGTGGGGTCACCGGCTTTTTCTATCTTTCTCTCTTTTTCTCTCTTTCCCTGGCTTGTATCCATTCAGCCCCATTCAGCCAACTGTTTTAAGACGTTTATCCCCATCCAGGTGTTGGTTTATTCCCGGCTTCGCCGGAGAAATTTTTCTATCGAAAAATATACAAATTTAGCTTGCTGTCAAAAAAAAAATATATATATATATATATTGACACCCACGTGGATGGAGGTAAACGTCTTAAAACAGTAGGCTGAATGGGGCCGAATGGATACAAGCCAAGGAGAGAAAGAGAAAAAAGCGATGTGGTCTCCCTTACCTGTGAGCTTCGTGTGCGAGGCGTCGGTCCGACGCATGTAAACAACAGCCGGCTGGACCGACGCCCCGCATCTCCGGCCACAAGAAGCGTCGCTTGTTCGTGTGTGCCTGTATGTGTGTTAAGTATCGAATAGTAGTGTAAAGTGGCTGTTTTGGCCATAAAGTTATCTCCAATGAAATCATCATCACAGCTCAACCAGTTGACTTAGAGAGCTCTACTTAATGCCATTCTATAGGTAAATAACACAGCTACGCTTGGGGATGCGCGGGAATGCGGGAAGCAGTCTGATTAACAAATATACGGTAGCCTAGCCTAGACGTTTTTCGGCCAAAACACCCGGGTTTTGAGGAATATATATAGAATACATAGCCGGGGCTGGAGGGTTAAGGGTCCTTCCTACATCAAGGAGTTTGGTGCAGAGTGTAACAGAGTAGCGACTCTGTGTTGACTCTATGTGGACAAATGAAGAAACTCTGTGGAACCCCTGAATACTTTGTAGCACTCTGCTGAGTCTGTTCCACTCTGGGCTGGCTCAGAAAATGTCACTCATGTTTAAAATTTCAGTCCCGAGTTCGAAAAGTCGATAGACTCTGCTTCAACTCTTTCCAAGTCTTCAGGAATGATGGATTGAATAGGGAGTTCTTCAGTATCAGGTTTACTTTACATGATAGTTTAGTTAACCCTTTAAACCTTATGTAATGTAAGGAGTACCCATGTGTGTCGTTCTTTGTTTCTTCTTGTTATTCTCAAGACATCTTAACATTTTGGTCGCAGACATGCAGTCGGAAATGTAGCATTTTATTTATGAAAGCTACCAACCTTAAGTTTTTTTTTAAACCACTTTGTCCCTGATGTTTAGCCACATTAGTTTTGACATTTTAAAACGTTCGCTCTATTAGTTTGGAGATATTAAGACCTCTCATCCCATGTTTTTGTTCTTCAATATTTAAACCTTTACGTGCCATTTAAGTGCTGTTGTTTTTTGTTTTTTTGTTTTTGTTTTTTCTCTTAACAATCGATAGCGAGCCTGCATTATAGGAGGAACTGGCCTTCGGCTGGGGAATTTTTCTACATAGAAATGTTAACATTTATCTCGAAGAGAATTATTGGTGGGTTGGTGATAATATGAATTTACTTGCAATCCGAGTGGGATGTTTAAATATGATTCATACATCTGTTTTCTTATTTATGTATATTCGCTCGTTTGATATAGAATTATCAATATTTATTTACTTAATCAATCATAGAAGAATCAATACCAAAATGTTTGTTTGCTTTGAAATTAAGAAAGCAAAGCACAAACTGGTCGAGTTAACCAATATCAACTTTTGATAGATCGATTTACCATATAGGTATATTAACGAGATGGGTTGGGTGTAAAAGGAATCTGCCGTATGTGGGTCAATCGGCTCTCTGCAGACGCCCGTTGTTTAATATATCAATAATATGATAATAATAATAATAATAATAAAAAGAAGAAGAGCGGAAGCGTAAGAAAAAGAAGAAGAAGAAGAAGTAGAAGTAGACAAATTACCCGCGATGACTGTAGAAAATAATAAGCTAATTCTAAATTGGTCCGAACAAGAACAATCGTGCCTGGACAGCTTTTAACCCGTTACCTTTCTTTTATTCTCCTGATCTCCTTAAGCCCTTCAGGAAGACGACGTTCTCTGTATTTTAATCTGGTTGACGGTAGACTATGTTATTTGGTTAAAGAATTATATTTTCCTGTTAATAGAAGTGGTCTCTCTCTCTCTTCTCTCTCTCTCTCTCTCTCTCTCTCTCTCTCTCTCTCTCTCTCTCTCTATCTCTCTCTATCTCTCTCTCTCTCTCTCTCTCTCTCTCTCTCTCTCTCTCTCTCTCTCTCTCTCTCTCTCCGAAATGTCCTTCCTAGCTTAAATACAATCCTTTAGACATAAACTAAGAAGAAAATACCTCTCCCTGTCGAAAAGTCTTAAAGGTGGGGGTGCATGGCTTGAGATAAACATGGAATAATAATCGCCAACCTACACATAATTATCTTGCAAAATGCAATGGCACCGAAATAATTATTAACAATGGTAAAAAGGATTTTGTGGATCGTCTTCACCGGACCTGTGACGTCATATGAGTGTAAGTCCACCATCCAGTCCACGATGAGGATACTGGTGTGATGTCACTATGAAGTCACAGGTCTGGTGTAGACGATCCACAAAATCCTTTATACCATTGTAAATAATTATTTCGGTGCCATTGCATTTTTCAAGATAGATATGTGTAGGATGGCGATTAGTATTCTATGTTTATCTCAACCCATGCACCCCCACTTTTAAAATCGCCAAACTAATGGGGTGGATTTCTTAATATCTCAAAACCAATGGGGCATGGAGAAGGTGGTCCAGAAAAATAGAAAAGAAACCCCCCCCCCCTAACCCTCTAGTATTTATCTCCCATGTAAGTGTTCACGTAAGCATTCTGCAAATCATTAATTACAATTTAGTTGTACTTCAGTTAAAGGTGGGGGCGCATGGGTTGAGGTAAACATGAAAAAATAATCACCAACCTGCATATAATTATCCTGTAAAATGCAATGTCACTGAAATCATTATTAATAATGGTATAAAGGGTTTTGCGGATCGTCTATGCCGGGCCTGTGACGTCATAGTGACATCACACCAGTATCCTCATCCTGGACTGGATGGTGGACTTACACTCTTGTGTCGTCACAGGCGCCCGGTATTAGAGGATCCACAACATCCTTTATACCATTGTTAATAATTATTTCAGTGCCATTGCATTTTGCAAGATAATTATGTACAGTTTGGCGATTATCATTCCATGTTTATCTCAACCCATGCGCCCCCACCTTTAAGACCATTACGCCCTCTCAAGCTGACTAATTGCTAACTTTTTCTTAATTTATAATCACTGGCATCAAAGTATTGATTCTTTTATAAATCATATCAGTCATTATATTTCTTATTCATTTTTTCCCAAAAAGCGTTTATATAAATAAAGATGGTATGGTGATTGATTATGCAGTAACATGATTAATAATACAGTAAACGAGTACACCCATATAATAAAGATGATATTATGGTGATTGATTATGCAGTAACATGATTAATAATACAGTAAACGAGTACACCCATATAATAAAGATGATATTATGGTGATTGATTATGCAGTAACATGATTAATAATACAGTAAACGAGTACATCCATATAATAATAGTAGACAAAGGTATGTCTTAGATAGTCGCAAATGAAACTGTTTAAAATACATCTGTCTGCCTTTGTAGTTTTACATAATTATAGATCAATGGATCGGTCTATATATACTGCTTGAAGAAAAATAGATCCATAATTTATAATAATTAACGGATTACCAAAAGAAGACATGCCAACTACAGTACTACTGTATATACTGTTCTTTTCAACTGACTGTAAATTGCAAAGTTCCCATCAAGATTTATCGGTTATTTAGAAGATTTTATTGTGAAATATGGTGTTAGTTATATAAACTTGGTCTTAATATGATGCAAAGACATACTAATTTCATATTTTTCCATCAAATCTCGAGAAATTAGCTGCTAAGGGATCCAATTTATCGTCAGCTGAAAATAAACAAAGTATAGGTGTCCCCAAAATGTCCCCACGGTTTTAGTTTGTCCTTTCTCATTATGCCTACTTCTGTGGTCCCTTGATAATATCAGTCCCATAGATCTCTACCTGCCCTCACCACACCTAGATCACCTCATTCTTGACCTTCTGTTTGTTTTTCTTAATTGGGTCCAGGTAGATGGGAATGCTCAGGTGTGTGTACGTGTTCAGCTGTGTGTGTGTGTGTGTGTGTACATGTTTAGTCACGTGTGTGTGTGTGTGTGTTTTTTTTTAGTTAGATGATTGGGACTGACTGAAAACGAAATTAGTGGAAACACTATATATATATATATATATATATATATATATATATATATATATATATATATATATATATATATATATACATATATACATATACTGTATATATATATATATATATTGTAGCTTCTCAAGATTTAAATTTCCTCAAGAACCTGCATTTAATTATCTGATCTCAGCCATAATAAAATATACATTCCGGATGAAACACATTGGTTGCATCATTATTGTTTATAATACCATATTATATAACTTTGCTATACGTTGCTCATCTCTTGTCACTGTTCCTTGTTTCCATCCTTCATTATCAATATATCTCGATTTTGTAATTAATGGAAGACCTCAGGTGTTTGCCCTGCGTTTATTATTGTCCTCTGAACAAAGGGTCAGTGCTAACCCTTGCCTTAACCTTGACCCTGAGTGGCATGACCTGACCTTCCCTCGCAGGTTTGTGTTGGTTTAAGGTAATTGATCTCTGTCCATCTGGCTCGCTCCTTCTTTCAGCTCCTCCCCCCTTGTCTGGCGCCTCTCCTCCCCCTAGATACTCTTACAATATTTTGGGAATTCAATACCATCTTCTTTATAAGTTTCACCGTGTAGACTCACCCTCTCTCTCTCCATGTTCATATATATATACTGTATATAAGAACATAAGAACATAAGAAAATGGGAGTCTGCAGAAAGCCGATTGGCCTAAGCAAGGCAGATCCCTGTCCCACACAACCCCAATTACAAAGCCCAATTATAGGCTCAACACTCTAATACCCTGAGGATCATCTTACCAAACCGGTTAGAGATTAACGCAGGATTACGGGGGTCTGCAGAGCGCTGATTGGCCCAACCCGGCTGATCCCCCTTCACACCCAACCCTTCTCGTCCATATGCTTATCCAATTTTTTCTTAAAGCTCCCTATCGTTCTTGATCCCACTATATCACTTGGTAGCCTATTCCACCCATCTACAACTCTGTTACCAAACCAATATTTGCCTATATCTTTTCTGAAACGAAATTTATCTAATTTGAAACCATTGGTACGAGTTCTTTCGCTATCACTGAGCTTTAGTACATTTGTCATGTCCCCTTTGTTAATCCCACTAACCCACTTGAACACCTCTATCATATCCCCTCTAACTCTGCGTCTCTCTAACGAATGTAAACCTAATTTCTTCAACCTTTCTTCATACGGAAAATTTCTAATATTATGGATTTTTGTCATTCTACGCTGAATTCTCTCCAATGAATCTATGTCCATTCTGTAATAAGGACACCAAAATTGGACAGCATAATCCATATGGGGTCTCACTAATGACAAGTAAAGTTTTAAGATAACATCAGCAGTTCTGTTACTCACACTCCTAGAGATGAACCCGAGAATCCTGTTTGCCTTATTACGAACGCTTATACACTGTTTTCTAGGCTTCAAATCATTGCTAACAAACACACCTAGATCTTTCTCGCAGTCTGAATTTTCTAATTCTAAATTAGCTAGTTTATATTTAACATTTGTTTGCATCTTCCCTATCTTTAATACCTTGCATTTGTCAATGTTAAACTTCATCTGCCAATTTACTGACCATTCATGTAAGGTATCTAGATCCCTTTGGAGGCACTCTATATCGCTATCTGAATCAATTGATCTCCCCATTTTAGTATCGTCTGCGAATTTACTTATCCTACTAGTTATACCTAAATCTAGGTCATTTATGTATATAAGAAACAACAGGGGACCTAATACCGATCCCTGGGGGACACCACTTTTGACTGCTCCCCACTCTGACTTGGTACCATTTATGCTGACTCTCTGTTTCCTACCAATTAGCCATGACCTAATCCATCCCAACAACGACCCTCCTATTCCATGTGCCTCAACCTTTCTCATCAATCTCTCATGAGGGACTCTGTCGAAAGCTTTACTGAAATCTAAATATATAATATCATATGACTTGTCACTATCTACTGCTTCATATACCTCTGAGAAAAGCTAAGCAAATTAGTAAGGCAAGAACGTCCCTGAGTGAATCCATGCTGAGAAGAATTTATTAAGTTAAATTTTACTAAGTGGCTTCTAATTTTCCTAGCAATAATGGACTCTAGCAACTTTCCTATGATTGATGTGAGACTAATGGGACGGTAATTGGATGCTATCGATTTATCACCTTTTTTTGAAGATCGGAACTACATTTGCAAGCTTCCAAGCTTCTGGAACTTAACCTGTTTCTAATGACTTGTTAAATATAAATGCTAATGGACTACTTAACTCATCTCTGCATTCTTTTAATACTCTAGCATATACCTCGTCAGGACCAGGCGATTTTTGAGGTTTCAGTCTGTCAATTTCCTTAAGCACATCATTTCTACTTATACTAACTGTACTTAACATATTTTCTATACTATCACTATATACCATATTGACTTCTGGAATCTGTGCCAAATTTTCATTAGTGAAAACGGAAAGAAACTGACTATTTAATGTACTGCACATTTCTAAATCATTTTCTGTTATTTCTCCTATTGAAGTTTTTAGGGGGCCTATTACATCTCTAACTTTAGATTTATATAGTTGGTATATATATGTGTGTGTGTGTGTGTGTGTGTGTATGTATAATCCTCACCCAGGATCGAACCAAGGCCTGTCAGGAGGAGCGTTCATGCTTTAACTAACCCTGTCTACCACGGCGTGATAAAGCCTAGATAACTATATTTTATTTATATTTAGTAGATATGGAAATCCTGCTTGGTGGAAATAATCCATTCCATATAGAGTCGTACGACTCATTTTCCAGATTACACATACTAGGCCCATGCAAATCGGGTTCAATTTATTTAATGTAATTCTCCTTCGGGCAAGTATGAGGCTTACATTAATATAAAGTACATCTGACAAATACACATCAGTTACATGAATAAATGTGTTTACCCTCACCCAGGGTCGTACCGGTTGTGTTTACTCGGTGTGTCATAGAAAGGAATATTTTCATAAAGTAGGCTTTTCCCATCTCCTAAATATAAATAGGAAAATATCAACTAAGTTTTATTTTGCCGTGGTGGAGTGGATTAAAGCATTTCTCCTACTATGGCACTCGGTAGCTGTTCCACATATCTACAAACCAGTTCTTTCCTATATGTTTCTAAAATAAAATGTTTGAAACCCTTTTGTTCGAGTTATCTCGCTATCACTGAGCATCTTTCATGTCCCCTTTATTATTCCCACTAACCCATTTGAACACCTCTATCACATAAAAACATAAAAATATAGAAAATGGGAATCTGCAGAAAACCGATTGGCCCATACAAGGCAGATCCTTCTCACACCCAACCCATCTCGTCCATATGCCTACCCAATAAACAATTTTACGTTGTCACAACGTCATATATAAGTGTAGCTGCAACTTGACAACATACGAAAAAAACGTCGTATTAACGTACATGCATGAACAACCACAAAAGTCGCAGGACCATAACACAATGTTGTAAAATAACGTAAATAGACCATAATTTAACCAACTACTACAATATATTTTTCTATGTTGTCAAAACCTTCCAAATGCCAAGATATACAACCTAACAATAATAAGAAGAATACGTTGTATTCACGTAAATGCGTAAACAACCATAAAGGTCGCCGGACTATAATACAGAATGTTGTAGGATGACGAATATAGACCAAAATATCATTAACTACTACAACGCATTCTACTATGTTGTCAAAACCTTCCAAATACCTCTAGTTATACAATCTGACAACATTACGAAAATGACGTTGTATTCACGTAAATGCGAGAACAACCACAACAGTTAACATAGGGGTACAATATACCCCTATGTCAATATTGTGACCCCCATACCGGTCAGACGTCATATGTCAACCTAATGATATTGTGGCACCAGACCCTATCCACAACCCTCAGCACAATCCACAATTAATATAACGAGTATCTGGTGTACCATAGCCGGTACAGTGTACCCCTATGTCAATATTGTGACCTCCATACCGGTCAGACCTCATATAGCAAGCTAATGATATTGTGGCTCCAGGCCCTATCCACAACCCTCAACACAATCCACTATTAATATAACGACCACCTGGTGTACCATAACCGGTACAGTGTACCCCTATGTTAATATTGTGACCTCCATACCGGTCAGACCTCATATAGCATGCTAATGATATTGTGGCTCCAGACCCTATCCACAACCCTCAACACAATCCACTATTAATATAACGACCACCTGGTGTACCATAACCGGTACAGTGTACCCCTATGTTAATATTGTGACCTCCATACCGGTCAGACCTCATATAGCATGCTAATGATATTGTGGCTCCAGACCCTATCCACAACCCTCAACACAATCCAATATTAATATAACGAGTACCTGGTGTACCATAGCCGGTACAGTGTACCCCTATGTCAATATTGTGGCCTCCATACCGGTTAGACCTTAGATAGCAAGCTAATAATATTGTGGCTCCAGACCCTATCCACAATCCTCAACACAATCCACTATTAATATAATGAGTACTTGGTGTACCATAGCCGGTACAGTGTACCCCTATGTCAATATTGTGACCTCCATACCGCTCAGACCTCTCATAGCAAGCTAATGCTATTGTGGCTCCAGACACTATCTACAACCCTCAACACAATCCACTATTAATATAACGAGTATCTGGTGTACCATACCCGGTACAGTGTACCCCTATGTCAATATTGTGACCTCCATACCGGTCAGACCTTAAATAGCAAACTAATTATATTGTGGCTCCAGACCCTATCCCCAACCGTCAACACAATCCACTATTAACATAACGAGTACCTGGTGTACCATAGCCGGTACAGTGTACCCCTATGTCAATATTGTGACCTCCATACCGGTCAGACCTTACATAGCAAGCTAATGATATTATGGCTCCAGACCCTATCCCCAACCCTCAACACAATCCACTATTAATATAACGAGTGCCTGGTGTACCATAGCCGGTACAGTGTACCTCTATGTCAATATTGTGATCTCCATACCGGTCAGACCTCATATAGCAAGCTAATGATATTGTGGCTCCAGACCCTATCCACAACCCTCAACACAATCCATTATTAATATAACGTGTACCTGGTGTACCATTGCCGGTACAGTGTACCCCTATGTCAATATTGTGACCTCCATACCGGTTAGACCTTACATAGCAAGCTAATGATATTGTGGCTCCAGACCCTATCCACAACCCTCAACACAATCCACTATTAATATAACGAGTACCTGGTGTACCATAGCCGGTACAGTGTACCCCTATGTCATTAGTGTGACCTCCATACCGGTTAGGCCTTACATAGCAAGCTAATGATATTATGGGTCCAGACCCTATCCCCAACCCTCAACACAATCCACTATTTATGTAACGAGTACCTGGTGTACCATAGCCGGTACAGTGTACCCCTATGTCAATATTGTGACCTCCATACCGTTAGACCTTACATAGCAAGCTAATGATATTGTGGCTCCAGACCCAATCCATAACCCTCAACACAATCCACTATTAATATAACGAGTACTTGGTGTACCATAGCCGGTACAGTGTACCCCTATGTCAATATTGTGACCTCCATACCGGTCAGACCTTACATAACAAGCTAATGATATTGTGGCTTCAGACCCTATCCACAACCCTCAACACAATCCACTATTAATATAACGAGTACCTGGTGTACCATAGCAGGTACAGTGTACCCCTATGTCAATATTGTGACCTCCATACCGGTCAGACCTCGTATAGCAAGCTAATAATATTGTGGCTCCAGACCCTATCCACAACCCTCAACATAATCTACTATTAATATAACGAGTACCTGGTGTACCATAGCCGGTACAGTGTACCCCTATGTCAATATTGTGACCTCCATACTGGTTAGACCTTACATAACAGGTAATGATATTGTGGCTCCAGACCCTATCCACAACCCTCAACACAATCCACTATTAATATAACGCGTACCTGGTGTACCATAGCCGGTACAGTGTACCCCTCTGTCAATATTTTGACCTCCATACCGGTTAGACCTTAGATAGCAAGCTAATGATATTGTGGCTCCAGACCCTATCCACAACCCTCAACACAATCCACTATTAATATAACGAGTACCTGGTGTACCATAGCCGGTATAGTGTATCCCTTTGTCAATATTGTGACCTCCATACCGGTTAGACCTTACATAGCAAGCTAATGATATTATGTCTCCAGACCCTATCCACAACCCTCAACATAATCCACTAATAATATAACGAGTACCTGTTGTACCATAGCCGGTACAGTGTACCCCTATGTCAATATTGTGACCTCCATACCGGTTAGACCTTACATAGCAAGCTAATGATATTATGGCTCCAGACCCTATCCACAACCCTCAACACAATCCACTATTAATATAACGAGTACCTGGTGTACCATGACCGGTACAGTGTACCCCTATGTCAATATTGTGACCTCCATACGGTCAGATCTTATATAGCAAGTTAATGATATTGTGGCTCCAGACCCTATCCCCAACCCTCAACACAATCCACTATTAATATAACGAGTACCTGGTGTACCATAGTCGGTACAGTGTACCCCTATGTCAATATTGTGACCTCCATGCCGGTCAGACCTTACATAGCAAGCTGATGATATTGTGGCTCCAGACCCTATCCACAACCCTCAACACAATCCACTATTAATATAATGAGTACTTGGTGTACCATAGCCGTTACAGTGTACCCCTATGTCAATATTGTGACCTCCATACCGGTCAGACCTCCTATAGGAAGCTAATTATATTGGATAAAAAAAAAAATCTGAGGAAGAGCACTTTATTGACAACGTTTCGCAGATACCTTCATCAGGTCACTAACATATGCTGGTACCTAGGAGGCCTTAAATATCCGTCCAGACAGGTGGCGGGGAAGGAGAGGGAGGTGGGGGTTGGGAGGGAGGAAGGAGGCAGGACAGGGAGGGGGCAGAAGCATGGGGGGAGGGGAGGCGGAGCCTATATATGGGTCAAATACATCAGTAGGAACTAGCAAAAACAGACATACAAACATGCGTACAGGGTAACAACTCTACTAGTACAAAGCCCCTCAAGTTTCTCTTGATTATTGCTGAGGGGCACAGGGCCCTGGGTGGGGCTTTGGTTTCCCGGGCGTTTCCGCACCCTCCTCAGCCCCCCCGCCATGGAGTGGCTTCGGTCACCCAGGCTTTATTGTGGTCGGCGGGGAGGGTTCTGTGGGGGCACTCGGTTATGGCCTTGGAATTGCTCGGGGCCTTGGGGCTGCTCGGCCAGGCAGCATGGGGAACAACAACAACAACTAGTACAAAGAAATAAAAAATAACTATATCAATAATAATAATAATAATATAAATAAAAATAAAAATAATAATAATAAAAATAATAATAATAATAATAATAACATTAATAATAATAATACAGATGATAATATTAATCGTAACAATTATAATGAAAACATTGAAGATAGTGCTAATATAATTTATATTGTGGGTCCAGACCCTATCCACAACCCTCAACACAATCCACTATTAATATAACGAGTACCTGGTGTACCATAGCCGGTACATTGTTCCCCTATGTCAATATTGTGACCTCCATATCGGTTAGACCTTACATAGCAAGCTAATGATATTGTGGCAATGGACCCTATCCACAACCCTCAACACAATCCACTATTAATATAACGAGTACCTGGTGTACCATAGCCGGTAAAGTGAGCCCCTATGTCAATATTGTGATCTCCATACCGGTCAGACCTTACATAGCAAGCTAATGATATTATGTCTCCAGACACTATCCCCAACCCTCAACACAGTCCACTATTAATATAACGAGTACCTAGTGTACCATAGCCGGTACAGTGTACCCCTATGTCAATATTGTGACCTCCATACCGGTCAGACCTTACATAGCAAGCTAATAATATTATGGCTCCAGACCCTATCCACAACCCTCAACACAATCCACTATTAATATAACAAGTACCTGGTGTACCATAGCCGGTACAGTGTACCCCTATGTCAATATTGTGACCTCCATACCGGTCAGACCTTACATAGCAAGCTAATGATATTATGGCTCCAGACCCTATCTACAACCCTCAACACAATCCACTATTAATATAACGTGTACCTGGTGTACCATAGCCGGTACAGTGTACCTCTATGTCAATATTGTGACCCCCATACCGGTCAGACCTCATATAGCAAGCTAATGATATTGTGGCTCCAGACCCTATCCACAACCCTCAACACAATCCACTATTAATATAACGAGTACCTGGTGTACCATAGCCGGTACAGTGTACCCCTATGTCAATATTGTGACCTCCATACCGGTCAGACCTTACATAGCAAGCTAATAATATTATGGCTCCAGACCCTATTTACAACCCTCAACACAATCCACTATTATTATAACGTGTACCTGGTGTACCATAGCCGATACAGTGTACCCCTATGTCAATATTGTGACCTCCATACCGGTCAGACTTCATATAGCAAGCTAATGATATTGTGGCTCCAGACCCTATCCCCAACCCTCAACACAGTTCACTATTAATATAACGAGTACCTGGTGTACCATAGCCGGTACAGTGTACCCCTATGTCAATATTGTGACCTCCATACCAGTCAGACCTTACATAGCAAGCTAATGATATTATGTCTCCAGACCCTATCCCCAACCTTCAACACAATCCACTATTAATATAATGAGTACCTGGTGTACCATAGCCGGTACAGTGTACCCCTATGTCAATATTTTGACCTACATACCGGTCAGACCTTACATAGCAAGCTAATGATATTGTGGCTCCAGACCCTATCTACAACCCTCAACATAATCCACTAATAATATAACGAGTACCTGGTGTACCATAGCTGGTACAGTGTACCCCTATGTCAATATTGTGACCTCCATACCGGTTAGACCTTACATAGAAAGCTAATGATATTATGGCTCCAGACCCTATCCACTACCCTCAACATAATCCACTATTAATATAACGAGTACCTGGTGTACCATGGCCGGTACAGTGTACCCCTATGTCAATATTGTGACCTCCATACGGTCAGATATTATATAGCAAGTTAATGATATTGTGGCTCCAGACCCTATCCCCAACCCTCAACACAATCCACTATTAATATAACGAGTACCTGGTGTACCATAGCCGGTACAGTGTACCCCTATGTCAATATTGTGACCTCCATGCCGGTCAGACCTTACATAGCAAGCTAATGATATTGTGGCTCCAGACCCTATCCACAACCCTCAACACAATCCACTATTAATATAACGAGTACTTGGTGTACCATAGCCGTTACAGTGTACCCCTATGTCAATATTGTGACCTCCATACCGGTCAGACCTCATATAGGAAGCTAATTATATTGGATAAAAAACACCATCTGAGGAAGAGCACTTTATTGACAACGTTTCGCAGATACCTTCATCAGGTCACTAACATATGCTGGTACCTAGGAGGCCTTAAATATCCGTCCAGACAGGTGGCGGGGAAGGAGAGGGAGGTGGGGGTTGGGAGGGAGGAAGGAGGCAGGACAGGGAGGGGGCAGAAGCATGGGGGGAGGGGAGGCGGAGCCTATATATGGGTCAAATACATCAGTAGGAACTAGCAAAAACAGACATACAAACATGCGTACAGGGTAACAACTCTACTAGTACAAAGCCCCTCAAGTTTCTCTTGATAATTGCTGAGGGGCACAGGGCCCTGGGTGGGGCTTTGGTTTCCCGGGCGTTTCTGCACCCTCCTCAGCCCCCCCCCCCCCCCCCCCCCCGCCATGGAGTGGCTTCGGTCACCCAGGCTTTATTGTGGTCGGCGGGGAGGGTTCTGTGGGGGCACTCGGTTATGGCCTTGGAATTGCTCGGGGCCTTGGGGCTGCTCGGCCAGGCAGCTTGGGGAACAACAACAACAACTAGTACAAAGAAATAAAAAATAACTATATCAATAATAATAATAATATAAATAAAATAAATAATAATAAAAAATATAATAATAATAATAATAATAATAATAATAACATTAATAATAATACAGATGATAATATTAATCGTAACAAATATAATGAAAACATTGAAGATAGTGCTAATATAATTTATATTGTGGGTCCAGACCCTATCCACAACCCTCAACACAATCCACTATTAATATAACAAGTACCTGGTGTACCATAGCCGGTACAGTGTACCCCTATGTCAATATTGTGACCTCCATATCGGTTAGACCTTACATAGCAAGCTAATGATATTGTGGCAATGGACCCTATCCACAACCCTCAACACAATCCACTATTAATATAACGAGTACCTGGTGTACCATAGCCGGTAAAGTGTACTCCTATGTCAATATTGTGATCTCCATACCGGTCAGACCTTACATAGCAAGCTAATGATATTATGTCTCCAGACCCTATCCCCAGCCCTCAACACAATCCACTATAATTATAACGTGTACCTCGAGTACCATAGCCGGTACAGTGTACCCCCTATGTCAATATTGTGACCTCCATACCGGTCAGACCTCATATAGCAAGCTAATGATATTGTGGTTCCAGGCCCTATCCCCAACCCTCAACACAATCCTCTATTAATATAACGTGTACCTGGTGTATCATAGCCGATACAGTGTACCCCTATGTCAATATTGTGACCTCCATACTGGCCAGACCTCATATAGCAAGCTACTGATGTTGTGGCCCGAGACCCTATCCCCAACCCTCAACACAGTCCACTATTAATAAAACGAGTACCTGGTGTACCATAGCCGGTACAGTGTACCCCTATGTCAATATTGTGACCTCCATACCGGTCAGACCTTACATAGCAAGCTAATAATATTATGGCTCCAGACCCTATCCACAACCCTCAACACAATCCACTATTAATATAACGACTACCTGGTGTACCATAGCCGGTACAGTGTACCCTTATGTCAATATTGTGACCTCCATACCGGTCAGACCTTACATAGCAAGCTAATGATATTATGGCTCCAGACCCTATCTACAACCCTCAACACAATCCACTATTAATATAACGTGTACCTGGTGTACCATAGCCGGTACAGTGTACCTCTATGTCAATATTGTGACCCCCATACCGGTCAGACCTCATATAGCAAGCTAATGATATTGTGGCTCCAGACCCTATCCACAACCCTCAACACAATCCACTATTAATATAACGAGTACCTGGTGTACCATAGCCGGTACAGTGTAACCCTATGTCAATATTGTGACCTCCATACCGGTCAGACCTTACATAGCAAGCTAATGATATTATGGCTCCAGACCCTATCCACAACCCTCAACACAGTTCACTATTAATATAACGAGTACCTGGTGTACCATAGCCGGTACAGTGTACCCCTATGTCAATATTGTGACCTCCATACCAGTCAGACCTTACATAGCAAGCTAATGATATTATGGCTCCAGACCCTATCCCCAACCTTCAACACAATCCACTATTAATATAATGAGTACCTGGTGTACCATAGCCGGTACAGTGTACCCCTATGTCAATATTTTGACCTACATACCGGTCAGACCTTACATAGCAAGCTAATGATATTGTGGCTCCAGACCCTATCTACAACCCTCAACACAATCCACTATTAATATAACGTGTACCTGGTGTACCATAGCCGGTACAGTGTACCCCTATGTCAATATTGAGACCCCCATACCGGTCAGACCTCATATAGCAAGCTAATGATATTGTGGCTCCAGACCCTATCCACAACCCTCAACACAATCCACTATTAATAAAACAAGTACCTGGTGTACCATAGCCGGTACAGTGTACCCCTATGTCAATATTGTGATCTCCATACCGGTCAGACCTTACATAGCAAGCTAATGATATTATGTCTCCAGACCCTATCCCCAACCCTCAACACAATCCACTATTATTATAACGTGTACCTGGTGTACCATAGCCGGTACAGTGTACCCCTATGTCAATATTGTGACCTCCATACCGGTCAGACCTCATATATCAAGCTAATTAAATTGTGGCTCCAGACCCTATCCAAAATCCTCAACACAATCCACTATTAATATAACGAGTACCTGGTGTACCATAGCCGGTACATTGTACCTCTATGTCAATATTGTGACCTCCATACCGGTTAGACCTTACATAGCAAGCTAATGATATTGTGGCTATGGACCCTATCCACAACCCTCAACACAATCCACTATTAATATAACGAGTACCTGGTGTACCATAGCCGGTACAGTGTACCTCTATGTCAATATTGTGATCTCCATACCGGTCAGACCTTACATAGCAATCTAATGATATTATGTCTCCAGACCCTATCCCCAGCCCTCAACACAATCCACTATAATTATAACGTGTACCTCGAGTACCATAGCCGGTACAGTGTACCCCTATGTCAATATTGTGACCTCCATACCGGTCAGTCCTCATATAGCAAGCTAATGATATTGTGGCTCCAGACCCTATCCACAATCCTCAACACAAACCACTATTAATATAACGAGTACCTGGTGTACCATAGCCGGTACAGTGTACCCCTATGTCAATATTGTGACCTCCATACCGGTTAGACCTTACATAGCAAGCTAATGATATTGTGGCTCCAGACCCTATCCACAACCCTCAACACAATCCACTATTAATATAACGAGTTACTGGTGTACCATAGCCGGTACAGTGTACCCCTATGTCAATATTGTGACCTCCATACCGGTTATACCTTACATAGCAAGCTAATGATATTGTGGCTCCAGATCCTATCCACAACCCTCAACACAATCCACTATTATTATAACGAGTACTTGGTGTACCATAGCCGGTACAGTGTACCCCTATGTCAATATTGTGACCTTCATACCGGTCAGACCTCATATAGCAAGCTAATTATATTGTGGCTCCAGACCCTATCCACAACCCTCAGCACAATCCACTATTAATATAACGAGTACCTGGTGTACCATAGCCGGTATATTGTACCCCTATGTCAATATTGTGACCTCCATACCGGTTAGACCTTACATAGCAAGCTAATGATATTGTGGCTATGGACCCTATCCACAACCCTCAATACAATCCACTATTAATATAACGAGTACCTGGTGTACCATAGCCGGTACAGTGTACCCCTATGTCAATATTGTGATCTCCATACCGGTCAGACATTACATAGCAAGCTAATGATATTATGTCTCCAGACCCTATCCCCAACCCTCAACACAATCCACTAGTATTATAACGTGTACCTGGTGTACCATAGCCGGTACAGTGTACCCCTATGTCAATATTGTGATCTCCATACCGGTCAGACATTACATAGCAAGCTAATGATATTATGTCTCCAGACCCTATCCCCAACCCTCAACACAATCCACTAGTATTATAACGTGTACCTGGTGTACCATAGCCGGTACAGTGTACCCCTATGTCAATATTGTGACCTCCATACCGGTCAGACCTTACATAGCAAGCTAATGATATTATGGATCCAGACCCTATCCACAACCCTCAACACAATCCACTATTAATATAACGAGTACCTGGTGTACCATAGCCGGTACAGTGTACCCCTCTGTCAATATTGTGACCTCCATACCGGTCAGACCTTACATAGCAAGCTAATGATATTATGGCTCCAGACCCTATCTACAACCCTCAACACAATCCACTATTAATATAACGTGTACCTGGTGTACCATAGCCGGTACAGTGTACCCCTATGTCAATATTGTGACCTCCATACCGGTCAGACCTTCTATAGCAAGCTAATGATATTGTGGCTCCAGACCCTATCCACAACCCTCAACTTAATCCACTATTAATATAACGTGTACCTGGTGTACCATAGCCGGTACAGTGTACCCCTATGTCAATATTGTGACCCTCATACCGGTCAGACCTCATATAACAAGCTAATGATATTGTGGCTCCAGACCCTATCCACAACCCTCAACACAATCCACTATTAATATAACGAGTACCTGGTGTACCATAGCCGGTACAGTGTACCCCTATGTCAATATTGTGACCTCCATACCGGTCAGACCATACATAGCAAGCTAATGATATTATGCCTCCAGACCCTATCCACAACCCTCAACACAATCCACTATTAATATAACGAGTACCTGGTGTACCATAGCCGGTACAGTGTACCCCTATGTCAATATTGTGACATCCATACCGGTCAGACCTTACATAGCAAGCTAATGATATTATGGCTCCAGACCCTATCTACAACCCTCAACACAATCCACTATTAATATAACGTGTACCTGGTGTACCATAGCCGGTACAGTGTACCCCTCTGTCAATATTGTGACCTCCATACCGGTCAGACCTTCAATAGCAAGCTAATGATATTGTTACTCCAGACCCTATCCACAACCCTCAACCTAATCCACTATTAATATAACGTGTACCTGGTGTACCATAGCCGGTACAGTGTACCCTGTCAATATTGTGACCCCCATACCGGACAGACCTCATATAGCAAGCTAATGATATATTGGCTCCAGACCCTATCCACAACCCTCAACACAATCCTCTATTAATATAACGAGTACCTGGTGTACCATAGCCGGTGCAGTGTACCCCTATGTCAATATTGTGACCTCCGTACCGGCCAGATCTTACATAGCAAGCTAATGATATTATGGCTCCAGACCCTATCCACAACCCTCAACACAATCCACTATTAATATAACGTGTACCTGGTGTACCATAGCCGGTACAGTGTACCCCTATGTCAATATTGTGACCCCCATACCGGTCAGATCTCATATAGCAAGCTAATGATATTGTGGCTCCAGACCCTATGGACGTTTACATTGTGTTACCAAATATCAAACATTAACTTGTCATTATGTAGACTAGCAATGTTTGATTTACATTGTTCTTGTTTGTTCAATACAAGTTTCATTATCACCGTATTTAATTCATATGTTGGCACGTGTCAAAGATATAAACAAACAATGTATTCCATAGGTTATGAAACACGTTTTGTATTTACTAAAAATACGTTATGGACGTGTTAACAGTATTTTTGGTAATGTCATTAATGTACGTTATATTAGAACCTCTTAAAAACGTTGATATGACATTTTGTTAGAAACCATTGTAATAGTTCTACACCTCTATAATATATAAGTGCCAAACGTTTTAGTAGTAGATGTCGTAGTAGTAGTTGTAGATGTGATATGTTAGTATTAATATAACAAAACGTTTAACTTTTACTCTACATATATAATATACACGGATTTTTTTTTCTTTGTTTGTAGTGAAAATACATTCAATGATACCAAATAGACAATTTTTTTACACGTGTATTATACAACCTTCCTACTTAGGTTCCCTTTTACGTGTTCACAACATCACAATAGACGTTTCTTTGATATTGCCAAAAAAACAAAAAAACAAATAACGTTGCCATTATATAGACTACAGTCGTTAAATTTACATTTTTCTTGTTTGTTCAATACCAGTCGCATTATCACATTATGTCATTTCTATTTTGGCACGTGCCAAAGAAGAAAATAATGTATCCCATAAGTTATGACACACGATTTGTAGTTACTAACTTAGAATGTTGTGACAACGTGTTTACACTATGTGAAGTTAGGTCAATAATGGTGTCATTAAAACATTATAAAAACGTCTTTAGACGTAATTTCAGAAACGTTGTGATATAACCACACCAGCATAAGTGTCAAACGTTGTACACACGTAACCTGTTTATTGGGTATCCCCTCTACCTCCACGCCTCTCTAACTAATGCAAGCCAAATTTTCTTCAACATTTCTTCATATGTAAGATCTATTATATTATGGATAATTTTCGTCATTTTTCGTTGCCCTGCATTATGGTATGAATAGATGTGAGTGTTGTTTTCTTCCATCAATTATTTCGTTAATGTAATCATGTAGCTGCTAACTGTGTTCTTGGGTTATAGTTGAATCATTAAGGGGGTAGGGTTTATTTATTAGTTTATATATTTATTTATTCATTTTTGTTTTAGTTTCCTCCCTAGACCTCCATCAAGCTTAATTAATTATCCTTGAGATCCCCCTTCAAGATAAATTAGTGCATTTCTCGTTAAAGAAATGTCCCGGCTAGGCCCGCTATCGCTTGTCAGGAAAAAATTGACACCTAAATGGCACAAAATGTCTTAAAATCACCAAACCAATGGGGGTAAATATGAGGGAGAAAGAGTTCCAGAAAAATACCTTCCAGTTGTTGTCTTGCGTCATCGTTCCAAACAGCCTTGTAAAATACCCAATTCATAACTTTTTCCAGTCATGCCGTCCTCCCTTTTCAATAAATTGCTTTTGATTTTATAACTGCTAAACTCAACCACGCATTATGTATAATAGAAAATATTGTAATACTATTTGTATAATATTCTAATTTGATCTCACTTCTGCTTTTAAACTTACCCTAACCTAATGTTCTCTGTTATGCTGTGTTCTGCCCTATTGTACCATGTGTTGACCTGCTGTACCGTGTGTTGCCCTGCCGTACCCTGTAATACGTACCTGGCCTCCTGGTAATTATGACAGAGGGTGGTATGGCTGCCCTGGTCACACTCCGGCACTAATTGCAACACAAAGTTCCCAGGGTTTTACTTCATTCGCTTGCTGGGAATACTAGAGCCAAATTGAGGGCCTTCGTTAGACTACGGTGTAATTATCGAGTATGTGGTTCACGAAAGAAAAATAATTCTACTCTCTCTGTTGAAATCACCTTGGTAAAATTAGATCTAAACCTCCAAATACACTCAACACACTTCTTAAAGTCCACATGCCCTCTGAAAGAGATCTGCCTCGTATAGGTCAGTAGGACCTTTGACACATTTCATTGTTCTTGCGTCCGTAAATGTAAACAATAATTCAAACGCTTTCTTTTACAACAAGGCATCAATTAGAGAGTGATTATCAGAGTAAAGATATACTAAAGTAACAATGCTTTAGTATATGTTAGAAATATCGACACTTCGTAAATTACGGGCATCTTTGTTACCATTTGTTTTTCTGTCCATATTAAACGTGAAAAGGAAGAGTGTAATTGTGCAGAAAATATCACCAATCTGCGTTGTTCCATGAGGTATAGAGAGGTTCGTGCAATTATCACCCAAATACATGTAGAGTTCTTTATTTACCCATACTGTACCGGCGACGTTTGTTTAATTATATTATAACTATATTTAGACGATTTTGTGCGGTTTAAAAAGGATTTGTGGTATTAAAAAGGGTAAAGTGAGGTAGTTCGAAGCCTGGTGATTGCTGGAGGTCATTTGTAAACTGAATATAATCGTCTAATAGTAGCCATAATATAGTTACAAGGATGACACCGGCACAGAGGGTTAACTAGTAAGACACACCGTAAATATTTATGATAACATGAGGGGTGTGAGATTTCGCTGGAGAGTAGAAGAGATCCAATAGTATGTGAGCACTAACCATAGGTTCTGACTAAAGTTCGTGACATTTCACCTTGGCATATTGTTTTTACAGACAGACAAACATTCGCCAATGATTGCATATATCTACCGAATCCTGTTTAGAGGAGACAGATAAAACAATTCTTCAGAGTGATTTAAAAATAATAGTTTTCATATTTTAAGGGGAGATTTCCACTTGAGAGATATATTTCTGGACCCCTCTCTCCCTCATCGTTAGCCCCATTGATTTAGAGATTTTACGACATTCGCCCCATTAGTTTGGTGATTTTAAGAACTTTTGCCCCATTTCGGTCAATTTTAAGACTTTTCGTGCCATTCAAGTGTCATTTTTTTCCTGGCGAGCGATAGCGAGCCTGTAATATAGGAGGAAGCGGCCTTCGGCCGGGACATTTTTCTATCGAAAAATGTACAACTTTATCTTGAAAGGGAGTTTTAGGCGGTGTAATTATAAGCTTGATGGAGGGCTAGGGAACAAAGTAAATACCTCCCCTTAAGAACGTATTCGCCAGCCAATATAAGGCTATATGTTACTCGAGTATCCTGGTGGTGAATCTGTCTTATTTGGAACTACTATAACATTTATGAGTTACGGATGGATATATATTACAATTATTGTAGTATGGAATAGATACATAGTTACGGATGGATACATATTACAATTATTGTAGTATGGAATAGGTACATAGTTACGGATGGATACATATTACAATTATTGTAGTATGGAATAGATACATAGTTACGGATGGATACATATTACAATTATTGTAGTAATAACATAGTTACGGAGGATACATTACAATTATTGTAGTATGGAATAGGTACATAGTTACGGATGGATACATATTACAATTATTGTAGTATGGAATAGATACATAGTTACGGATGGATACATATTACAATTATTGTAGTATGGAATAGATACATAGTTACGGATGGATACATATTACAATTATTGTAGTATGGAATAGATTCTGAATCGATATTTCAGTTTTGTATTTCATTGAATTTTGTTAAGTATCGCGAGCAAAATTGTTTCATGCGACAATATCGAGATGCTTGATAAAGATCCATTGAACTAAATAATACAGCGGTAGAACAATATTGGATTCTGTGCCAACGATCACAATAGCCAACATTACCACCTTAATATTACTCCAGCCAAAGAGCTTAAGGGGGTCACCTGTTTTTGTTCTCTCCTTTTTTCTCTTTCTCTGGCTTGTATCCATTTGGCCCCATTCGGCCTACTGTTTAAGACGTTTATCCCCATCCAGGTGTCAATTTTTTTACTGGTGAGCGGTAGCGAGCCAGCATATTTTGTATTTTTGTTTGACAGCAGGCTAAATTTGTACATTTTCGATAGAAAACTGTCTCCGGCCGAATTTCTTCATATAATGCTGGCTCGCTATCGCTCGCCAGGAAGAAATCGACACCTAGATGGGGATAAACGTCTTAAAATAGTTGGCTGAATGGGGCCGAATGGATACAAGCCAGAGAAAGAGAGAAAAGGACAGAAATAACAGAAAGCAGGTCACCCCCCTTAATGTGTGTGGTAACCCAGGTTCGAATCCCGGTGGATCACATGCTTTCATTAATTTCGTTGGGAGGTTTTTGGAGTTGGAATGAAATCAATATAATAGATGACCTAGCTAACGCTTGTATCATGTCTTCAATTACGTTCATGTGTACTGTAGGTGGCTATGGAGCTTTCTTTTTTTCATTGCCCCATTAGCTTGGCAATTCTAAGACCTTTCACCCAATTTATTTTTCAAATAATTTTCGTGCCATATACATGTCGAGTTCTTCCTGGCGAGCGATATCGACCCTGTAGTTTATGAGGCCGGGATGTTTGTCTACTGAAAAATTTACAAAAAATACTCTCGAAAGGGCGTTTTATTTTTTTTTTTTTTTTTTTTTTTTTGTAAAGCTTGATAGAGGTCTAGGGAGCGAACTGAAAAATAACCCTTAACCCATTCAGTACTGGTAACGTTCTTCACATTATATTCTGGCAAATATTAGAAGATTTTATTCAGCATAGGAAGGATGTCTACCAATTACAAGGCAACAGACTCTCTCAATTGATCCCTTTAGCTACCACATATCATTCCTAAGCTTTATAAAATCGTCTAAATCTATCTGAAACCAAATTAAAAAAAGACGTCACAGGTACTGAAAGGGTTAATCTATTGCAGGTGAGTGACCTTGTGGACGGGCAGGAGGTCAGGTCAGGGTCATCGGTCACCCTTACTGTCAAGGTCTGTACCCCCACTCCCCTCCTACTGTAGTTTTGTACTTTTGTCTTCACCCTTACATCGTTTAGATTACAACATTGTATTATATTTCATCTCGGGTTATATCATCACAATTGATTCGTATGCAAATATGACCATTTATATATGCGATAAGTTGTCATGTTGGGCCCAAATTTGGCAAATGAGTTTCAATGCGGATAAATGTAAAGTACTACATATCGGATACCAAAATGAGAAAGCAAACTATTTGATGAATGGCACTCAGCTTAAGAATGTAAACAGAGAAACCGATCTGGGAGTAACAATATCGAGTAACCTAAAACCGAGTCAACAATGTTCAGAAGTTGTTAAGTAAGCAAACAAAATAATTGGCTTTATAGGCAGGTCATTTGAGCATAAATCCAAAGACGTTATCCTAACCCTTTACAATTCCTTAGTCCGCCCTCTTCTGGAATACTGCGTTCAATCCTGGTGCCCTTATTACCAAAAATATATAGACAAGCTAGAACGAGTTCAACGTAGAGTTACCAAAATAATACCTAGCCTAAAGAACAAACTACACGAGGAGCGTCTTAGAGATTTAAATCTATTTCCTTTAACGCAGCGCAGATTAAGAGGCGACTTAATTCAAGTGTTCAAAATCATCAAAGGCATCGACAATATGAACTGTAGTAAGTACTTCACTATCGACCAATCTAATTACACGCGGGGAAACTGGTGCAAAATTATTGGTAAATCTTTTAACTCACACGAAGCTAAAAATGTCTTCTTCAATCGAGTTCTCAACTTATGGAATGGGCTTCCCCGAGATGTTATAGACTGCAGCACCGTTGATTCATTTAAACTTCGCCTAGACAAATATCTCGCATCAAACCCGCGACTGACTGCGTTTGTAAATGAATAATTTTATTTTATCCTCCCCTCAGTTACAAACCCATCTGTCCCCTACTAACTTCCTATTCCTGCCACAGACATTAATTCCAGGGCAGTAGTTCCCTTTCCAATGTTCCCTTACCCACTCTAAACCACTGTTTGGACACTTGATCCTCAGTGTTTTGGAGGACAAGCAGCCTAGAGGGGTCACTAGAACAGTTGTTGATTGATTTCCTTTGTACTCTCTCCTCTCTCTCTCTCTCTCTCTCTCTCTCTCTCTCTCTCTCTCTCTCTCTCTCTCTCTCTCTCTCTCTCTCTCTCTATATATATATATATATATATATATATATATATATATATATATATATATATATATATATATATTTTATGTATAAAATATAAAATCCATTTACCAAGTCAGGGACACCCGGACGATGCCGCGCAGAGGCTGGGCCCGATCAAGCGACCGATCATCTTTTAATTAATACCGGTACAACCCCTTAAGAGGAGATGGGTCATTTTTCTGCTTCCCCTTCTTCCTCATGTTTGGCCCTATTAGTTTTGTGATTATATGACGTTCGACCCAGTTGTTTGACGATTTCAACACCTTTCACCCCATTTCACTGTCAATTTTAATACCTTTCATGCCATGTAGGTGTCGATTTTATCCTGGCGAGCGATAGCTAGCCTGTAATTTTAAGAGGAGCAGGCCTTGGGCCGGGACATTTTTCTACAGATTTTTTTTTTAATTTATCTTAAAGGAGGGTCTAGGGGGGTGTTTATAAGCTTGATGGAGGTCTAGCGAGAAAAAAACTAAAAAATAAATGAATATATATATGAATAGACCAAAAAATACAGCCAATATCCCCTTAATTGGATGCACGTGCTTCCCTCTAGGCCTCTAGTCACGGGGGATCAACAGGATTGGGACAGTCTCCTTTTGCTGATCCGCTTGGATTTGATTTTCTGTTTGCTCTCTCTCTCTCTCTCTCTCTCTCTCTCTCTCTCTCTCTCTCTCTCTTTCTCTTTCTCTCTCTCTCTCTCTCTCTCTCTCTCTCTCTCTCTCTCTCTCTCTCTCTCTCTCTCTCTTTCTCTCTTTCTCTCTTTCTCTCTCTCTCTTTCTCTCTTTCTCTCTCTCTCTTTCTCTCTTTCTCTCTTTCTCTCTCTTTCTCTCTTCTATTTTGCTATCCTATGCTTCTACTATAAACTGTTCCTGTCCAGTAGTATCAAGGCCGGACCACCTAGTAGGGACCACAAGGTGTGTGTGGCCTGAGTATCTGAGTAATGCTATGTAACTCTTGGTAGGAGGCAAAGATTTAGCATAAATGGTATACAATCAGACTGGGGTGTAGTTAAGGGGAGGTATTTAGTTTGTTCCCCACTTTTTCATCAAGCTTAAAATTACACCCCCAAGACCCCCTTTCAAGATAAATTTGTACATTTTTCGGTAGAAAAATGTCCCGGCCGGAGGCCGGTTGCTCTTAAATTACAGGCTCGCTATCGCTCGCCAGGAAAAAATCGACACCTTAACGGTACGAAAGGTCTTAAAATTGACAGGAATGGGGCAAAATGTCTTAAAATATCCAAACTACTAGGGCGAAGGCCTTAAAATCTCAAAAGCAATGGGGCTAAAAATGAGGGAGAAAGGAGTCAAGAAAAAAATCCCTCAAGTGGAAACCTCCCCTTAAGAGAGTAATCCCAAAAATATCTGTTTTGGGCAATTTATGTTAACGACCTTGATGTAGAAATAACTAGCATAATCAGTAACTTGCAGGTAACACTATTCTAGGAAGAGTTAATTAAGGGGAGATATCCACTTGAGGGATTTTTTCCTTGACTCCTTTCTCCCTCATGTTTAGCCCCATTGTTTTCCTAATGTTAAGACGTTCGCCCCATTATTTTGACGATGTTAAGAACTTTCAACCCATTTATGTCAATTTTAAGACCTTTCGTGCCATTTAGGTGTCGATTTTATCCTGGCGAGCGAAAGCGAGCCTGTAATTTAAGAGGAACCGGCTTTCAACCGGGACATTTTTCTACCGAAAAATGTACAAATTTATCTTGAAAGGGGCTCAAGGGGGTGTAATCTTAAGCTTGAAGGATATCTAGAGACCAAACTAAAAACCTGCCTTTAATTCATTGTGATCATGATATTCAGGCTTTCCAAAGAGATTTACTTATAGTACACGAATGGGCAGTAAATTGGCAGACGAAGTTCAACGTAACTAAGTGCAGTGTAGTGAAATTGGGAAATTAATAGAAAGTGCAGGAAATAAATTAGATAATGTGGATATAAGTAACTCAGATAATGAAAAACATTTGGGAGTCATCGTCAACTGTGATTTGAAACCAAGAAATCAATGCATCAGTGTTCGAAATACGTTCTTGGATGTATAGTATATATATCTAGTATATATATCTAGTATATATATCTAGTATATATATCTAGTATATCCTCAAACCCACAACCCTGAAACCCACATTCCCCCAATCCCCCCACTTCTTAAACCCTATACCCACCCCTCCATCCTCCGCACCCACTCCTTAAACCCACTTTCCCCCACCATACCTCAAACCCCGCTCGCTTTCCTTCTCGTTAAGGGGAGGTTTCTAGTTTGTTTCCTACTCCTCCAGCAATTTTAAAATGTCACCCCCTTGACCCCCTTTCAAGATAGATTTGTACATTTTTCGTTAGAAAAATGTCCCGGCCGAAGGCCGATTACTCTTAAATTACAGGCTCGGTATCGCTCCTCAGGATAAAATCTACACCTAAATGGCACGAAAGGCCTTAAAATTGACAGAATGGGGCGGAAATTCTAAAAAATCGCCAAACTAATGGGGCAAACGTCTTACAATGTCAAAAGCAATGGGGCTAGACATGAGGGAGAAAGGGGTCAAGAAAAAAATCCCTCAAGTGGAGATCGCCCCTTAAGGGAGACCACCTCGCTTTTCTTTTTCTCTCCCTCTCTCTTTGCCTTGTATCCATTCGGCCCCATTCAGCTTACTGTTTTAAGACGTTAACCCCCATCCAGGTGTCAATATTTTCCTGAAGAGTGGTAGCGAGCCAGCATATACTGTATATATGTTTGTTTTGACAGCAAGCTAAATTTGTACATTTTTCGATAGAAAAATTTCTCCGGCGAAGCAGGATTTTTCCATACAATGCTGGCTCGCTATCGCTCGCCAGGAAGGAGTCGACACCTGGATGGGATAAACGTCTTAAAACAGTTGGCTGAATGGGGCCGAATGGATACAAGCCAGGGAAAGAGAGAAAAGGAGAGAAAGATACAAAAAAGCCGGTGACCCCCTTAAACCCATATCCCCCACCAATCCCCCATCAACCCCCAAACCCTTCCCCCTCCCCCCGATCCTCTAAACCCCGCCCCCCACTCCCACTCATTTTTAGCGATTACCGGTCAGACAGCTACAGATGGCGGTCGCTATTAGAGCAACGGGCAAAAATCCAGTAAGTTATTGCCGATGATGCCTCAGCTGGAGTATAGACGGGGCCTTCTTTGGGGATAATCGGACCACATCTTTGCGTGTGTACGTTCCATGTTGCTTACCTATAGTCACTTTGGTTTTAAGAACATAAGAACATAAGAAAATGGGAGTCTGCAAAAAGCCGATCGGCCCACACAAGGCAGAACCCTGTCACACCCAACCCCAATAACATAACAACATAAGGTCATAAGATCGCGGGAAACTGCATATGGCCATGCGGCCCACATGAAGCAGCTCCCATTCACACCCAGCCCATATCACCCATATGGGAATCCAACTTATGCTTAAAGCTTTCAACTGTTTCTGAGCTAATTACTGTTCTGGGCAGTGCATTTCACATGTTAACAACTCTATTTTCAAACCAGTGCTTTCCTATATCTTTCCTGAATCTAAGCTTATCTAACTTGAAACCATTTGAGCGGGTTATGTCGCCGTTCTTTAGCTTTAATACCTCATCTATATCGCCCTTATTTAAACCTTTTATCCATTTAAATACCTCTATCTCCCCTACATCTTCGTCTGTCTAGTGAGTGCAGGCCTAAGACTTTCAACCTCTCCTCATACGATAAATTTCTAATATTATGTATCTTTTTGGTCATTCTTCTTTGGACTGCCTCTAAAGGGTCAATATCCATTCTATAATAAGGGCACCAAAATTGAACAGCATAGTCCAAATTGGGTATTACTAGAGCTAACTATAGTTTTAAGAAAACTTCAGCAGTCCTGTTGCTAACGCTCCTAGATATGAATCCTAGAATTCTATTTGCCCTATTCCTAACACTTATACACTGTTTTCTGGGTTTCAGATCATTACTAACGAGCACCCCCAGATCCTTCTCACACTCTTGAGTTATCCAATTCTACATTGTCTAGTTTGTATTTTGCATCTAAATTACGATTTCCAATCCTTAATACCTTACATTTGTCTACATTAATGTTTCTTTATTTATTTAGTTTTCTTTTATTATTATTTACTGTAAGGTATTATCAAGATTTTGTAGCGAAATATGTAGCTTATTATGAAAACTTGGCATTAACATTACATAAAGTCATGGCAATTTCATAGTTTTCCATAGAGACATAGCAGTGCCATTGTTTTCCACAGAGATATAGTAGTTTCTATAGTTTTCCATTTTCTGCTGAGAAATTAGTTGCTAAAGGATTGTATTTTTGATCAGCTGAAAACAGACAGACTGTAGAGACGGGATAAAAACAAATGTAGATTTACGTATTCTATGGTGGTCTTTACTCATACCATATTTACCATAGAGTATTTTAAAACTTCGATAGGAGAAATGACAGAAAATGATTTATAAATGTGCAGTATATTAAATAGTCAATTTCTTTCCGTTTTCACTAATGTAAATTTGGCACAGTTTCCAGAAGTCCGTAAGGTATATAGCGATAGTATAGAAAATAGGTTAAGTACGGTTACTATAAGTAGACATGATGTGCTTAAGGAAATTGACAGACTGAAACCTCATAAATCGCCTGGTCCTGATGAGGTATATGCTAGAGTATTAAAAGAATGTAGGGATGAGTTAAGTTACCCATTAACATTTTTATTTAACAAGTCATTGGAGACAGGTATAGTTCCAGAAGCTTGGAAGCTTGCAAACGTAGTTCCGATCTTCAAAAAGGTGACAAATCAATAGCATAAAATTACCGTCCCATTAGTCTTACATCAATCATAGGAAAGCTACTAGAGTCAATTATTGCTAGTAAAATTAGAAACCACTTAGATACATTTAATTTAATAAATTCTTCTCAGCATAGATTCACTCAGGGACGTTCTTGCCTTACTAATTTGCTTAGTTTTTTCTCAGAGGTATATGAAGCAGTAGATAATGACAAGTCATATGATATAATATATTTAGATTTCAGTAAAGCTTTCGACAGAGTCCCCCATGAGAGATTGATGAGAAAGGTTGAGGCACATGGAATAGGTGGGGCGTTGTTGGGATGGATTAGGTCATGGCTAATTGGTAGGAAGCAGAGAGTCAGCATAAATGGTACGAAGTCAGAATGGGGAGCAGTCAAAAGTGGTGTCCCCCAGCGATCTGTATTAGGTCCTCTGTTGTTTGTTATATACATAAATGACCTTGATTTAGGTATAACTAGTAGGATAAGTAAATTTGCAGACGATACCAAAATGGGGAGAACAATTGATTCAGATAGAGATATAGGGTGCCTCCAAAGGGATCTAGATACCTTACACGAATGGTCAGTAAATTGGCAGATGAAGTTTAACATTGACAAATGCAAGGTATTAAAGATAGGGAAGATGCATACAAATGTTAAATATAAACTAGCTAATATGGAATTAGAAAACTCGAATTGTGAGAAAGATCTAGGTGTGTTTGTTAGCAATGATTTGAAGCCTAGAAAACAGTGTATAAGCGTTCGTAATAAGGCAAACAGGATTCTCGGGTTCATCTCTAGGAGTGTGAGTAACAGAACTGTTGATGTTATCTTAAAACTTTACTTGTCATTAGTGAGACCCCATATGGATTATGCTGTCCAATTTTGGTGTCCTTATTACAGAATAGACATAGATTAATTGGAGAGAGTACAGCGTAGAATGACAAAAATGATCCATAATATTAGAAATCTTTCGTATGAAGAAAGGTTGAAGAAATTAGGTTTACATTCGTTAGAGAGACGCAGAGTTAGAGGGGATATGATAGAGGTGTTCAAGTGGGTTAGTGGGATTAACAAAGGGGACATGACAAATGTACTAAAGCTCAGTGATAGCGAAAGAACTCGTACCAATGGTTTCAAATTAGATAAATTTCGTTCAGAAAAGATATAGGCAAATATTGGTTTGGTAACAGAGTTGTAGATGGGTGGAATGGACTACCAAGTGCATCAAAGTGGGATCTAAAACTGTAGGGAGCTTTAAGATAAAATTGGATAAGCATATGGACGAGAAGGGTTGGGTGTGAAGGGGGATCAGCCGGGTTGGGCCAATCAGCGCTCTGCAGACCCCCATAATCCTGCGTTAATCTCTAACCGTTTTGGTAAGATGATCCTCAGGGTATTAGAGTGTTGAGCCTATAATTGGGCTTTGATATTGATTTGGGGTTGTGTGGGACAGGGATCTGCCTTGCTTAGGCCAATCGGCTTTCTGCAGACTCCCATTTTCTTATGTTCTTATGTTCATATGTTCTTATATCAGCTCACAAGCAAGAGAAAGGCTACCAGATAATGTTTGCTTGTGACCAGGATGGGTTGGGTGTGAAAGAGATCTGCCTTGTGTGGGCCAAATGTAGACTCCCGTTTTCGTACGTTCTTATGTTAAAACGCAACAATATATGAGATAGTGCACGTTCAGACAATACAAAAAATCGCAGAGACAGAAAAAAAACGTGTTCCCCTATCCATTGTTCAATTTTTCATATAATTTTCTTTCATATCCAAATGATTGCTAAGTATGCAATGCCTACATAATTGTACGCGATGGTCTACAATATTAAGTGAACAACATGGCAGATACTGTAAAGTGTTGGTGAGATTAGCTTTATTTCCCTGTAGATGTATATGTACGTGTGTGTATACAGAGGGGCCGCTCCCACGATGGTTGAGGAGGTGCTCGCCAGGGGGCCGGGCTGCAAATTGGGGTAAGGGGGTAAGGAGGTGGAAAAACGAGGAATTAAGTTGTGGGGGCCGGCGACAGGAAGTGCAAAGAAAGTGTTCAGTGTACTTTGTTTTGTTTGTTTACATTTTGGGTGTGTTTTGTTTAGTATTTTATTGCTAGTTTGTTTTTTGGATGTGTAATATTTAGTATTGTATTGCTTGTCTGTTGTTTGGGTGTGTTTTATTTACTATTGTATTGCTTGTTTGTTGTTTGGGTGCGTTTTATTTACTATTTTATTCTTTGTTTATTGTTTGGGTGTGTTTTATTTACTATTGTATTGCTTGTTTGTTGTTTGGGTGCGTTTTATTTACTATTTTATTGTTTGTTTATTATTTTTATCAATAATTGGTATTAGCAATATCTAAACATGATTTTTTTTCAATTCGAGTGAGATATACAAACATGTTCCTACACTCACCCATAATTGTCAACATCTGACAGACATTAATACAGCACAGAGCGAGCCATACGTAATGACAGCTGAGACATGACTTATTAGCGCCACCGTGCATCACCATAATCTTCATAATGTTGCTTGTGGAGGAATGCTGGGGACTAATAGGACAAGAATTAGCAAAGTTTTTCAGTCTTTCTTTGGAGCTACCTCCCTCAATCAAGCTTTCCTTTATCCTATGACTTAAACTGCTTAAAACTGTGTGTGTCCAGGCATTTTTACCCCAACGTCTTTTGAATTTGCCTCTGTCACTCTTGTAGCTTTTGGGGAGACACTCGTTGCAGGCAACCTACCTTTGTTTTGTCTTTTGAAAACAAAAAAATATGACCTTAATGTTGTAAAAGTGTTCTATTGTGGTTGACGAGTATACCGCAATGGTACATAATCAGTATTTCCCTCTTCCTATGACATTTTTGTTTTCAAATTCCGTGTGTCCAGGCATTTTGGCTCAAACGTCCCTTGATGTTGGCCCTGTTACTCTTTCAACTCTGAGGAAGGCACTTGCTACAGGCAGCTCTGCCTTTTGTCTCCCTCACTCACATAGGAAAAACAAAAAAAGTTGCCAAGATATTAACCTGGGGCAAATTCTTCGAAGAAGTGGTTGCATTAAACCAGCATAGCAGGTTAGTGTATAGTATTGACGAGAATAAATTATCTTGCCTGCTTGATACAAATTTATTACAGAACGGAGTATACATAATTTGACCGCTAAACTATTTATAAACCTATCTGGCCACGAACGAAGCGCCCCCATGCACCACTGTCCCCAGTCAGTTGATGCCCCTCCTCCCATCCAGCACCGCATTCACGCATATACTCTTCCTAACTCTATCCTTCCTCCTCTCTCCAGTTTACCTCTTCCTCTCCGTCCTTCCACCTCACTCTCATACACTTGCTTAGTCATTCTCTTGCTTCCCATACGTTCCATATGGCCGAACCATCTCAAGGTGTTCCTTTTCATACTTGCCAGCACATCTACATCCACACCACACCGCTCTCGTACTTCCTCATTCGTCTGTCTACCCCTCCATGTAACTCAGTACGCACTTCTCAAATAACTCGTTTCTACCCATCTCTTTCATCACTCCATCCATATATATATTGAACAACCAAGGTGACATTACACACCATTGCTTTAACCTAATATTCAGATAAAAGAACTCACTCTGCTTATTCTTCACATGTACTGACACATTTGCACCCTCATACATGCTCTTCACTGCTTTTAGTAACTTGCCATCTACTCTATATATTGTAAGTACTGTCCACATACCTTCTCTATCCACTATGTCATAGGCCTTCTCCAAGTCCATAAAGGCAACATACAGATTTTGTTGCTTCTCCAGATATTTCTCCACAACATATTTCTGGGCAAAAATCTGGTCTACACATCCTCTTCCCTTCCTAAAACCTCCCTGCTCGTCACCTACGCATTTATCCATTCTCACTCTCACTCTCTCAATCACTACCCTACAGTACACCTCTACTATGCTTAGAAGTCATACTGTACAGTATTCCTTGGTGGATACCACACACTCCTCTTTTCCCTTTACCGTTATAGAGGGGGACTATTATGCCTGTCTTCCAGTCATCAGGCGCACTTCCCTTTTCCCATGCTAGTTTACTCAGTTTTCATACCCATTCGATCACTATCTCACCACCAGGTTAAAATACCTGCAAGACCATTAACCCTTTGAGGATCACAACGCGTTTTGACTGTTCATTCTGTCTATCAATAGATGATTTTACTCTGCTTAGGGTGAACTTGTGGGAGCTAAAGAGTTAATCGAGATAGTATTTACCTCTTTGATTCCTAGACAGCTTTCCTAAATTGCATAAAATCATCTAATGATAACCAAAATCAAATGAAAAATGCGTCTTAGATCCTCAAGGGATTAAATCCGGTCGTATGTTCACAGCAGTTATCCAAGGTTAATGTCCTTTCAACTGTACCAAACGTGAGGTGTGCAACATGGCGCTCATAAAAACAATGCAGGTCGATCTCTCCCTTAAGCTGTGCCTTCTTTTGTCCGGCAATTACCGAGTCCGGAGCAACGGGCGACAGTAAGTTATGCATACGGTAATTGTGGGTGCCGGCGATACCATCTTCTGTTTCGTGGAAGGCTAAGGCTCTCTTTCTCTTTCTCCCTCCATGCAGCGGGCTCGATACACTCCACCTATACCACCTGTCCTTTCCCCACCTACACCACCTGTATATCTCCAACCTATACCACCTGCCCTCTCCTCCCCCTGCACCACCTGCCCTCTCCTCCCCCTGCACCACCTGCCCTCTCCTCAAACTACACCACCTGTCCTGTTTCGTGGAAGACCCTAGCTCTCTCTCTCCATACACTGGCCTTGTTATACACCACCTACACCACCTGTCCTTCCCCCCACCACCTGCCCTCTCCCTCACCTACACCACCTGCCCTCTCCTCCCCCACCTACACCAGCTGTCACCTCCCCGACCTACAACACCTACTTTATAATCTCATCTATACCACCTGTCCTTCCCCCACCATCTGCCCTCTCCCTCACCTACACCACCTTTCCTTACCCCCCCCCCCCCCCCCACCTACACAGCTTTCACCTCCCCGACCTGCAACACCTACAGTATGTCTACACCCCCACCTGTCCTTCCCCTCCCCCCACCACCTGCCCTCTCCCCCCGTACTGTATATCCCCCACCCCACCTACACCACCTGTATATCCCCCACCTATAGTAACTGTCACCTTCTGTACCGGACACCTTTCGGAGACCGGAGACCTTTCACCCCATTTTTTTTGTCAAAATTAAGATTTTTCGTGTCAACCGGGACATCATAAAAAAATGTACAAATATATCTTAATTGTCTTGTTTTTTTGTGTTTTTTTTTTTATGTGTAATGGAGGTTTAGGGAGGAAACTAAAATAAATAATAATAATAAGATAAATATACGAGCAAATATATACGCCCATCCCCCCCTAACAGGTATTGGAGAAATTATATCCAAATGACCGGAGCAGGTTTTATTGTAATCAGGTCAGATCAGGTAAAGCTACTGGTTGATAAGCCTTGACAACTACACCTTGTATCTACTGTTCGAAGGGTGTTGAGAGGGGAGAAGGAGTGTTGCAGTGAGCGGAAGCTGTTGGAGTGGCTTTGTTATGTGCGTTGTTAATCGGTATTTACGAGACTGTGAATTTTCTTCCAAGTCTTCCTGCATCGGAATTTATGATATTGCATTAAGGGGGAATGGGCTATTTATTTGCTAAGTTATATATCCTTTTATTATTGTTTAATTTCCTCCCTAGACCTCCATCAGGCTTTAAAAACATCCCCCCCCCTCCCCCTTCAAGATTAATTTGTACATTTTTCGGTAGAACAATGTCCGGGCCGAAGGCCTATTCCTCCAAAATTACAGGCTCACTATTGCTCACCAAGAACAAAAATCGACACCTAAAAGACAAGAAAGGCCGTAATATTGATAAAGAAATGGAGCGAAAGGTCTTACAATCGCCAAACTAATGGGCCCAACGTCTTAAAATCTGAAAACTAATGGAGCTAGGCATGAGGGAGAAGAGGGGCCGGAAAAACGAACCCTCTCCCCTTAAAGAGCCAAGGGTGCAACATGGCAACTACTGTAGTAAGGAAGGGTTACCAACTCCCCGCACCCATAGTGTTATTATTTGAGTTCCATTCAAGAGGACCAGAGGGGGGGGGGGGGGGATGGTTCACTTTTTGGGCGATTTTTGCATGTATTCATTAGTTTTCTAGTTTCCTCCCTAGACCTCCATCAAATTTAAAAAAAAAACATCCATTAGATCTCCCTTCTAGATTAATTTGTACATATTTCGGTAGAAAAATTTCCCGGCCGAAGGCCGGTTCTTCCAACATTACAGGCTCACTATCGTTCGCCAGGGAAAAAATCAACACCTAAATAACACGAAAGGTCTAAATATTGACGAAGAAATGGGGCGAAAGGTCTTAAAATCGACTAACTAATGAGGCAAACATCTTAACATCGGAAAACTAATGGGGCTAAACATGATGGAGAAAGTGGTCCAGAAAACCGGCCCATCCCCCCCTTAAGGGAAGGTTTGGTTTCTCTGGACCCCCTTCTCCCTCATGTTGCGTATTCTTCTTCACTCCCTTGTCTCCTTTCTCCATTCTGGCTGTGTCTTCTGATTAACCCATTTTATACTCCCCACCTTCGTTTCATTTCGTGTCTGTTTCCTTATGTTACCCATCCTTTTGTCCTCCCTATTCTTTTATCTGTGTGTGTGTGTGTGTGTTTATATTTTTCCTTTACTCATCCCTGTTTTCTTTCCCCTGCGTTTCCTTTATTCTGTTTACTCTAATCTACTCATTCCCTTTATATTTGTTTCCCATCCACTAACACCCCCCCCCCCCATCACCCCCCCCCCCCCCACACATCCCACCCCCACCGTGTTCGCCTTCCGCTCTCTACGCTGAGGAGACTATTCTATCTATCTATATGCTCAGGCCCAATCCCCATTTTGGGGGTAGCCGACTCAAGACAGAGCAAGAACAGGGAAAACACAAAAACAACATAAAACAAAAAATAAACACAGATAAAAAACACAAACTCACACACATCCAGGTCACCCAGGAGACTGAGGAGACTGACGAAGTCAAAGTCGAGTCACACGAACACTTTCTTTTGTTCCGGTATTGCGTCTTCGGTACCTTTAACCCATTCAGTACCGGTGCCGTCCTTTTAACTATATTCTGGCTACTATTAGACGATGTTATTGAGCTTAAAAGGGTCCGCCAGCAATTAACAGGCTTCGAACTATCACACTTAACCATTTTCACTATCACAGATCCTTTTGAAACTGCACAAAATCGTCTAAATATAGCTAGAATATAATTAATAAGAAGTCGCCTGTACATAGGGGTTAAAGGTCTTTGGTGGTATCAAAAGACAATCATTATCCTCAACATTTTTATGGTCAACATTTTTCTGGCAAAATTTTTGGATTTTTTTACACTGGTATATACTGGAAACTGATAAAATCATCTAGGTTATAATATAGTTGGAAAAGTTGACCTCATTAGCTGCCAGATCAGTGTTGAGGATAAATGTTAAGGGAAAAGGCTAATGCGTGACACCAAATTTACTTTCCTGTAATACGAATGTTGATTGGTCACAATTATACGTGTATTTCAGAGTTCTGAGTAAAATTGAGCCCTCCACTGAAAGAATTTGAGAAAGTAAGCAGAAGTTGAGAGTGTAACGGGGAGGAGTTGGGAGTGGAATAAATGTGTGTGTGTGTGTGTTGGGTGGGGGGGGTAGTTGAGAGTGCTATAGTCGGTTTATTTCCAGCTGATGGCAAATTGAATCCTTTAGCAGCTGATTTCTCCATACTTAATGAAAAATATGAAACTACTGTCTCTACACCATCGTAAAGCCAAGTTCTCATAATCAGCAACAAATTTCTCTACATAATAGCCAAATAATGAAGATGAAGCCGCCTCAAAATGTTGCCGGAATAGAGTTGCGGATAAAAAGCTGCCGGAAACTGCTCCCGTGTAAATCCGCGTTGCGGAGGAGGCTGCAGATGGCGACAGGGCTGCCCTCATGAAACATATAGCAAACATACCCAGAACACAACTAATAAACTAAACCATACTACTTTATATCGTCCCCACTGATTTAAGATTTCATCCCCTATTCCTTCCATATCCAACAGCTTGAATGCTTCCTAGCCCCCATATACAACAAATATATATCGATAACTAAATACATATATAAAAGGTGGGGATAAAACAGTTCAGTGGTGGTGGTGGGGGGAGGGATGGGGGGTTTAGAGTTTTTTTTTCAGGACCTACCTTTTCCCTCATGTTTAGCCCCATTAGATTTTATATTATTATGTTCCTTCCAACAACCAACCATACTCCTAAAATCGATTAAAAAATGAAATTTACAAACACATGTGGCAGTCCGTGGATTCGAACTCAGGATGCTCACATCGAAAATCAACACCTTATACATCGCACCACGAAGACAGTTAAAGGTTGGTGGATACTGCCTACGATATATTATGCAACTTCGAATCCTGCATATCAATCTAAGCATGTACACACATCCCAACTGCAACTCACGTAGGCTATGCATATGTGAATGGAAAGCTTAAGACATTCACCTTATTTGTTTGGCGATTTTAAGACTGTTCATGCCATTTAGATGTCGATTTTTTCCTGGCGAGCGAAAGCGAGCCTGTAATTAGGAGGAACTTATTCTACCAAATTATGCACATTTATATCTTGAAAGGGATCTTGGAGGGTATTTTCATAAGTTTCATGGAGGTCATAAAGTAGATAGGTAAGTAGGCGAAGGCATTGAGGGATAAGCATTTACAACAGCACCTCGTAATCTACTTTCCGAAGAGTGTTAAGAGGGGAGATGGGGAGTTGGAGGGAGAGGAAGCTGTTTTAGTGGCTTTGTTGTGTGTGTGTTATTAGTCTGCATAAGTCGTGGAGGTGTCCCCCGACTGGGTGCGACCGAGCATGTGAAACACGCTAAGACATACTACCACACCCAACTAAATATGTCGTCCTTGGCTGGGATCGAACCCAGGTCAAGCAGATTCCACTCAACCGCCGCGGCTAATAAGGAGACCACTAGAATAACAATACAAATAATTATAATGATTATATAAATGATTAAATAAAGACAAAACATAAGAAAGAAAGAATTAATGAAAGAATCTCCCGTTAAAGGTTTGTGGGTGTATTTGGAGGAGGGCGACGTTTGAGTAAGGGTGTACGGTAGATGGTGTAGTAGAGGATAATTAAGAATGAAAGTGGAGGAGTGGGGAGCTATAAGAGGAATGGAAGTGGGAGTGGAAGCATGCAGGATATGAGAGAGTGTGTGTGTGGAGGAGAAGAGTATGTGAGAAAGAGAGTGTGTGTGTGTAAGGGGGAGGGGTTGAGTGTGTGAGAGAGTTGGACGGATTTGTATGTGTATCTGAGAAGAGAGAGAGAGAGAGAGGTGGACTGGAGTTGGGAGGTGGGTATGTTCGTGCATGTGTGTGTGTGTATGAGTGTGTGTGTGTGTGTGTGTGAGATAGAGCGAGAGGAGGGAGGGGGTGGGGGGGAGATGTGTGAGGGGAGATGAGGGGTTAGGGAGGGCCCAGGTGATAGTGTGGGTGGGGGTTGATCCTCCTCCGACCAGCCATTTAACGCATACAAAAGCTAAGTGTTGTGGGATAATTAGCATAGCCCTTATACGTCCACCCCAACGCCCTCGGCAGGAAAAAAACTAACCAACCCTGTCACTATAACTTATTTACGGATAACTCGAAGAACACAGAGAGGGAGAGAGAGGAGGGGAAAAAGTAAATATATATATACGAGGAGCGGGCGAGAGGGGGTGTTCCTTACTTTATATCCCCTGATTTATGACGATTGATTTAAGTCCATGCCAGTGTTTCATCTACCATTTAGCAGGTATTAAAGTGTACATACAAACACCTCGAACCCGTCCTGCTCAGCTCGGCCCCAGGACACCCGATTATAAGTAATAGTGTGCTTCTTGCTTGTCCTACTACCACCCCCTCTACTACCACCCTCTTGAACGAAGCGAGGTGGTTTTTCTGGCCTTTGAGCATCGTTCACCCAACACCCCAGCCGTAATGACCAACCCTTACGCAATTTTCTCGAAGGCGACAATAATAAAGTGAAAATTAGTGGAGCTGTCAGCGACGCATGCGCAGAGGGTACCGCGTCCGTCTTTTGTTTAACTCGAGACCATTATGGGCCTGTCCTCCCACCGGCGAGATTTATCACCCAGGGTCCCACCTCCCCCTATACCTTCCTCTCCCCTCTCCCTTTTGTTTCTCTCTCTATTTCATTCCTCTCTTCTCCCCTCTGTTCATTCCTTGTCGTCTCTCTTCATCCCTTCTCCTCTCTCTTCATTCCTTCTCTTCTCTCTTCATTCCTTCTCCTCTCTCTTCATTCCTTCTCTTCTCTCTTCATTCCTTCTCTTCTCTCTTCATTCCTTCTCCTCTCTCTTCATTCCTTGTCCTCTCTCTTCATCCCTTCTCCTCTCTCTTCATTCCTTGTCCTCTCTCTTCATCCCTTGTCCTCTCTCTTCATCCCTTCTCCTCTCGCTTCATTCCTTCTCTTCTCTCTTCATTCCTTCTCCTCTCTGTTCATTCCTGCTCCTCTCTCTTCATTCCGTGTCCTCTCTCTTCATTCCTGCTCCTCTCTCTGCATTCCTGCTCCTCTCTCTTCATTCCTTCTCCTTTCTCTTCATTCCTGCTTTTCTCTCTTCATTCCTGCTCCTCTCTCTTCATTCCTGCTCCTCTCTCTGCATTCCTGCTCCTCTCTCTTCATTCCTTCTCTTCTCTCTTCATACCTTCTCCTCTCTTCCTCCCTCTATTTCATCCCTCTATTTCATCCCTCTACCCTCTCTGAACAACAACCTTTCGCACCCTACAAATCCACAAACCCAGCCGCACATCTTCCCACACCTCCCCAGACCCAGAAAACACCCACATTAATCCCATCTATGGCCATTGACCACCCTACTGCTGTTGATCAAATACATTTGCAGGATGAACGTAGGATGCAACAAGCCCCCATATCAGGCTCCCCTTCCACATCGCCTCCCCCATCACCACTGCCACCTGCCCACCTACAACCTACCCATAACTCCACCCCCCTGCAGGCCCGTAACTCCACCCCCCTGCAGGCCTCACCCACCCATACACCAAGCCCACTATCACCCACAACCACACTTAGCTCACCACATAACCCCTCGCAGCCCCAGCCACACCTACTGGGGTTGTCTACACCAGTGTGCAGATATTATCTGGAAAGAAGGTGCTACTTTGGTCAAAAGGGCGAATATAATGGGAATTCATGTAGATTTGCTCATCCCAAAATTTGCAACAACATAACCAGTCATGGAAAATGTAGATTTGGTGAAACCTGCAAATAACACCACCCATCCCTTTGCAAGACATCACTTGAGAACAAGACCTGCTACAATATGAAATGCCCAGCTTTTCATATTAAAGGGACTTGGAGATATGCTAGACCTAACACGAATGGTAGCCCAAAACACTCTCTAGCTATGCGAGGACGAGACAGAGGAAAAAGGCAAGGAGGGAAAGGGCAGATGAAGATGAAGAGACTGAGGGAGATGGAAGAGCACATAGAACACCTCGAGCACCTCCTGGCCTCCCAAGAGTGGCCAATACATCCCGAAGACTATTAGGTACACATAGTACTCCAAACAATCCCTCCCCAATCTTGTTTGCAAATATCCAAGGCCTAAAAAATAGAACCACGAACAAAGTACCATTTATTAGGGGCCTGCTAGAAGAAGGAAACGCTATATTTGCGGCTCTCACAGAAACTCACATTAAAGATCAGCAAAATAGTGAGGTATGGATTCCTGGTTACAACCTACATAGGGCGGACAGAACGCATAGATGACATGGAGGTGTAGCCTTGTACATACATGACTCACTGATATGTACTGAATTCCTAAATAACAGTAACGAAGTGGTGGAAATACTTGGAGTTAAAATAGAATCCCTAAATTTAGCAGTTATTGTTACATACAGGCCTCCAGACTCATCCCGAGAAGAATTCAAAACCCAGCTCAACAAAATAAAATCAGAAGTGGAAACCCTGGGGAACCCAACACCAAATATTATATGGCTAGCAGACTTTAACCTACCAAACATTAAATGGAGACAACTAGAAAACCAGTTAGTGGCAAATAACACCGGAGAAGCAAATACTAATACGAGAGAGCTTTTTGAACTTTGTGATTTTTTAGTCTTACCCAACATATTGCTGAACCCACACGGGAAAACAATATCTTAGACCTGGTCTTCACTAACAACGACTCTCTAGTACACAGCATTAACATCTCGGACACAACATACTCAGATCATAAATTAATTGAGATCAAAACAACCTTAGAAAGTGTACAGACAACCTCAGAATCGAGAACAAAAACCGGCCGCTGCAGTAAATTTAACTTCAATAACAAAAACATTAGGTGGGAAGAAGTAAATCAAGAAATGGAGGAAATAGACTGGGAAGATTTAATGGATAACCTGACACCAGCAGAATGTCTAGTCTTAATAACAGAAACCATGACCCAAATCTGTAGCCACCATATACCTGCAAGACAAACAAAACGAAGAAGAAAACAAGATCGGGAAAGGAGGAGGCTGTACAGAAGAAGAAAATTACTCACACAAAGACGCACACATCAAAATCTACAAGATAGGCAAAAGGTCGAAATAGATAGAGAAATTGTGGAAATTGAACAAACGCTAAGAATATCATATGAACTACAACATATGGAAGAGGAGAGGAAAGCTATTGCAGGTATAAAGGAAAATTCCAAATACTTCTTTTCATACGCCAAACAAAAGGCTAAAACAACATCAAACATCGGCCCACTGAGCAAAGGGGACGGCTCTTTCACAGGGGACAAAAAGGAAATGAGCGAACTCTTAAGCAGGCAGTATGAAATGGCATTCAGTGAGCCTGATGAAACAAAAGTCATCAGAGACCAAAATATATTTTTCATGGAAACCTCCCCCACGGAAACCCCTCAGATGCTGTATATTGATTTCGGTCCAAAAGACATAGAAGAGGCCATTTCCAACATGCCATCCCACTCGGCACCAGGCCCGAACTCATGGAATTCGATCCTAATGAAGAAATGTAAGGAAAACCTCTCAAAACCCCTGGCTATAATGTGGAGAAGGAGTCTAGACACTGGTGACATACCAGATAGCTTGAAAAACGCAATAATTGCCCCACTGCATAAAGGAGGGAGTAAAGCACTACCAAAAAACTACCGCCCGGTAGCTCTAACCTCTCACATCATTAAAGTTTTCGAGCGAGTCCTGCGAAGCAAAATTTCAACATTCATGGAGACAAATGAACTACACAACACCGGTCAACATGGGTTCAGAGCGGGAAGATCAGGTCTCTCACAACTTTTGGAACACTATGACAAAATTCTTAAAACGCTAGAAGAAAAGAAAAACGTGGATGTCATTTACACCGATTTTGCTAAGGCATTTGATAAATGTGACCATGGTATAATAGCCCACAAACTGAAAGCAAAAGGTATAACTGGGAAAATCGGACGGTGGATATACAATTTCCTCGTAAACCGAAAACAATCAGTAGCAGTAAACCAAGTCACATCTGAGCCTTCGGATGTCAAAAGCTCAGTGCCCCAAGGAACAGTGCTAGCGCCCCTTCTGTTCCTCATACTAATTTGCGACATAGATACCAACACCAGACACAGTACGGTGTCGTCTTTTGCTGATGACACAAAATTAAGCAAGATAGTAAACACACAAGAGGACACGGGCCGACTGCAGGAAGACATGAATGTAGTGTTCCAGTGGACCAGGGAAAACAACATGCAGTTCAATGAGGAAAAATTCCAATTAATACGGTACGGAGATAATAATGGTGTTAAAGAAATTACAAATTACTTAACAGAATCTAACCACATAATAGAATGGAAAGACAGTGTGAAAGACCTTGGGGTATTAATGTCTGAAAATATGGGTTTCAAAGTACATAACCAGGTCAAAGTGGCGGCTGCGAAACGTCTAACGGGTTGGATTCTGCGTACTTTTAAAACACGTGGTGAATTGCCTATGATAACGCTCTTCAAATCTCTAGTGCTACCGTGGCTTGAATACTGTAGCGTATTAACATCCCCATACAAAGCAGGTGAAATAAATGACGTAGAGAGTATACAAAGAAATTTCACTTCGCATATAAGTTCGATAAAACATCTACACTATTGGGAGCGTTTAAGAGCACTGAATCTGTACTCACTGGAACGTAGAAGAGAACGTTACCTAATAATATACACATGGAAAATCGCAGAGGGTTTAGTACCAAACCTACATACTCCGATAGTCATGAAATTCAGTGATTAGGAGAGGCTGGGAATGCGAAATCCCCCGGATGAATAACAGGGGTGCTATGGGCTCTCTGCGAGAGGGCTGGTTATCACACAGAGGCCCACGTCTCTTCAACAAACTCCCACGGCGAGTAAGAGACATGAGGGACATCTCGTTAGACAACTTCAAGAGAGCCCTAGATGTCGAACTGCAAAAAGTGCCAGACGAGCCCATCCTCGCAAGGGAGCGAGCTGTCGCTTCAAACAGTCTACTGCACCAAATCACCACCCATAACGAGGGGCGTCGCGCTCCTTGGTGCCGCTAGAAGAGTGGCGAACACATCAAAAGGTATCAAAAGGTAAGGTATCTCTTTTACCCCTCTCCCGTTCACTAACCCCTCCATCTCTCTCCGATTTCTCCCACTAGTTCTGTGCCTCTCTTATTATACAAATCTTTATTATATTATTATACCTATTCGCCTAGACAAGCACCTTGCCCTGAAGCCAAGGTTGACTTCATTTGTAATTGAATAAATATTTTCTTTAGTAGAGTTTGTTCAATAACCTAATAGATCTTGATATCATTTACCCTGCCATGAACTAAGCCCCAAGGCAGCACTTCCTTCTCACATCTTTCCCACATTCTCTCCGAAATAACTGTTGCAACACTTGGAACAGCAATCGTGTTGGAGGGCAAGTAACCTCGAGGGGTCGCATGACCTGTTGTTGCTTGTTTTCCTTTGTACTCCTTTCAATTTACCTTCCTCTCCCCTTCATATCTCCTTCTATTTCGTCCCTCATTCCTCCTCTCTCTTCATCCCTTCTTGCCTCTCCAGTTTCCCCATTTGCTTACTATTTTTCCCCTTCCCTACCAGTTTCTTATTGTTTATCTCTCTGTCTTCCCTCACTCCTCCCCCTCTCCTCATCAGTTTCCCCCCCACCATCCCCACCCCTCCCCCGTCTTTCTTATCCCTCACTTTTCTCACTCATTCTATCTTCTCCATTTCTCCGATAATCTTCTATCTCCTCTCACCTCCCCCACTCATTCTTCTCCCTTCTTCTCTCTTTATCTTCTCTCCTCTCCTCTCCTCTCATGCCTACCCTATTCTTCTGCTTCATTCTCCCCCCTCCCGTCTCTCTCTCTCTCTCTCTCTCTCTCTCTCTCTCTCTCTCTCTCTCTCTCTCTCTCTCTCTCTCTCTCTGCCTTATCTGCCCTTCCCTTCCTTTTCATTTTCCTTCTCACATACTTTTCCTCTCATATTTGTCTTAAATCATATCACTTATTCTTAACTTCTTCACTCTTTTCTGCTCTTCCCTTGAATTTTCCCTCTCACATACTTTTCCTATATAACATTATCTTAATATAATTTTCATCACTTATTCTTACCATTTCTCTCCATTTTCTCTTGTTGTTTTTCCTCAAGTTCTCGCCTTATTACTCTTAGAAGCATAACCTATTCAACAGTTACCCCTTCCTTTTATTTAGTGTCTATTTTCTCTCCCTCCTTTCCCTTTTTAATACTTTCACTAGCCATTTTCTCGTTTCTTCATAAATTGATTAGATCCCAAGTGGCTTTTCTGTACACCTAGTGCATTTTCTGAGATAACACATTTCCCCGCTGTATATTTAAAAAGAGAGAGAGAGAGAGAGGGGTATGGGAATCATGTGACATATTAAATTATGTTATAATCTGTTGGAACACATTTAGCTGAATTTAAGTATTTGTGATTTTTTTTTTCAGAACACATTTATTCATTTATCGTCTTAGTGCCAACTTTCTTTTGCAAACACATGTTTCTTTTATCATATATTATTAGCTTAATCACAATCCAACTTGGCGTGTGATTACATGTACTGTATTAACGATATATACAGCATGTGTGCTGTATATATATATTTTTTTTTTTTTTTTATTTATGAACATTTATTTATTTTATTATTTTTTATTTATTAACATAATAGGTTGTAGTTTAGTTCAGGGAGGTACCTATATTGTTAGTCATACGTTTCATAACTGGTGTGTACATTTGTGTGGCTGTGTGTTATTTTTTCTGTTTTCGAATATTTGAATTATTTATTGAAACTATCGTCTGGACAGACAAATGGCGACTTCTGATCACGGTTATGCACGAGAACACATTGTGTGTATGTGTGGTGTGTGTGTGTATGGAGTGTGTTTGTGTGTGTGTGTGTTGTGTGTGTGTGTTGTGAGTGTGTGTATGTGTGTGTATGTGTGTGTGTGTGTAATTGTGAGTGTGTGTGTGTGTACTTAACACATCATCTGCGTCTAATTTCTGTTTATGTTCGGCCACCTGGACAATACTTGTCCTCCCCCCCTCCCCCCCCCCCCCCCCCCTTCTACTAACACACACACACACACACACACACACACACACACACACACACACACACACACACGCGCGGTTGCGCACATGCACATAGCTACACATACACTCTCTCTCTCCCTCTCTCTCTCTCTCTCTCTCTCTCTCTCTCTCTCTCTCTCTCTCTCTCTCTCTCTCTCTCTCTCTCTCTCTCTCTCTCTCTCTCTCTAAACCCCTGAGACTATTAATAAAACCCCTGGGCCAGATAATATTCACCCAAGAATTCTGAAAAACGTGAAAGAAGAAATAGCACATTCCTTAACTAACATATTTAACTTGTCGCTCAATCAGGAAACCGTACCTAGTGATTGGAAAACTGCAAATATCACTCCAATATTTAAGAAAGTAAACAAAGCCCAAGCAAATAATTATAGACCAATCAGTTTAACGTCAATAATAGGAAAAATTATGGAAACAATTCTGAGAGACAAGATAGTAGATTATCTGGAGTCAAACAAATTAATAAGAGAAAGCCAACATGGCTTTAGATCCAGTAAGTCATGCCTAACAAATGTTATAGAATTTTATAATAAACTATTTACACATAACGACTCTACTAAATCATTAGACATAATTTACTTAGATTTCCAAAAGGCATTCGATAAGGTACCTCATGGAAAATTATAGAAGAAATTGGAAATGTTGGGTATTAAAGGAAAAATGCATGCCTGGATAAAAAGCTGGCTGACAAACAGAAGGCAGAGAGTAGTGATAAGTGGAGTAGAATCTGAGTGGGAACCTGTTTATAGTGGAGTGCCTCAGGGATCGGTCCTTGCGACCAGTTTTGTTTATAATCTATATAAATGACATCGGTGTTGAATTAAATAATACTATATCAAATTCGCTGATAACACAAAGATAGGAAAATCAGTATTAACCGAAGAAGACAGAAATAAACTGCAATCTGATTTAAATAAAATAATAGAGTAGTCGGAAAATGGCAGATGTCATTCAATGTTGACAAATGTCAGGTCTTGCAAATAGGTAATAAAAACAAAAACATATGAATACAAGATGAAAGGTCAGCCAATCAAAACAAGTGCATTAGTTAAAGACCTGGGGGTTCTTATATCTGAAAACCTAAAGACCTCAGATCAATGTGCAGCAGCTGCGAATAAGGCCAATCGAGCATTTGGATATATTAAGAGAAATTTTACTTATAAAAATGAGAACATTATAGTACGGTACCTTTATTTAAAAGCATATTGAGGCCCCATCTTGAATATGGTGTGCAATTTTGGTATATTATCTGAGCAAGGACATTGGGAAGCTCGAGCCGGTGCAGCGTAGAGCGACAAAGTTGATTCCGTCACTAAGAAATAAATCTTATTATGAAAGACTAAACAAATTAAATTTATTTTCACTTAAGAAAAGAAGATTGCGAGGTCAATTAATCGGGTGTTTCAAGATACTAATGGGATTTGACAAAATTGATGTAGATTCACTTTTCCAAATAGATAATAGTTCATTAACTCTGGGAAAGTGAATGAAATTAAAAACCAGGAGGGCGAATCTCGATGTCACAAAGAACTTCTTCACCTACAGTGTGGTTCTCGAGTGGAACAAATTGCCTGAGAAAGTGGTACAGTGTAAGACAATTGACACATTCAAAAGAAGTCTTAGACATTCATTTTGAAGAGGTGGGAATAATATAGTTAACAAAAAAAAAAGCATCAGTAGTATATAATATTTCGCATCTTCGTTCTTTACTATAAATTTCCCAGTAGAAGTTTTTATTTTGTGTTCTCATTCTGCTGGGTGACTTCTTTCCCCAACTTAATTTCATGCCGACCATCGATCGGAGGGAGAGGTGTGTGGGGAGAGAGCCTTCTTCTTTGTTATCCTTGCCTTCCACTTTGTAGCAAATTCTATTCCAGCATTAAGTCCGGACCACCTAGTAGGGACCGCAAGGTATGTGTAGTCTGTGTATCTATGTAACTATATGTAATTCCCCCCCCCCCCCTCTCTCTCTCTCTCTCTCTCTCTCTCTCTCTCTCTCTCTCTCCCTCTCTCTCTCTCTCAGAATTACTGTTTTTATTGAGTATCTAGTAATGTATTGTGCTATTACTGCTTAATATTAATTACATTGGCAAATGGTATCTTATCGATTTTGCACAATCAATAATCGTTGAAAACCCCTTTCAGTTACTGTCACTTTCCCATGAGTAACCCTTTCTGTACTAGCGACGTCTTTTGATTTGTATTCTACCTAATATTAGGCGATTGTATTCCGATTTAAAAGGGTCTCCAGCAATTAACAGGCTTCGAACTATCTCACTTAGCCCTTCTTAATACCATGGATCCTTCTTAGGCTGCACAAAACCGTCTACATATAGCTAGAATAAACTTAAATAGACGTCGCCAGTACAGAAGGGGTTAATAATTTAGTGACGGAGATTGGGCATGGAAGGTGGAGAGTGCCTGAAATGTAAACTGGACTATCTCTACTTCTAATTTCCAGTAATGATTTCATTTTCACGTACAGTCACTTTTATAAATTAGTGAACCCCCTATGTTTTTCTTTATGCAATTATACCTCTCTGGATTGATTTTTGGATGGAACTTGCTTTTCAATGAATAATATATATATTGTTGTTGTTGATTTATAGACAATTATAATCATAAATTCGTTACCGGAGATATACTTCCATAATTTGAAATAGGTGAGGTCCACGATTTTTTTTTGAGTGACTGTACATCTCTCATCCTTGTTTTATTGACTATTACATATAACTATAACTTGTATCCTCCATCACTACCATTTATGTCCTTCATTTTCTTTCCCGATATCGCTCATCTGCCATCCCCCTCTCCCCCTCTGCTCTTTTCGTAATTCGATTCCTTAACTTGTGCCATAACCTACTTTCCCCTATAGTCGATTCTCGCCTGTCCTTTCCTATTGGCTTTCGTGTATGCTTTCCTTAGAGACCCCTGTGGTACGAGAGATCGGTCAACCCCCCCCCCTCCCCCCCCGCCATATTGGGGCCACTGGTGTTATTAGCCTTTCTTTACACTCAAATAATAGGTCAATACACATAATAAACATTCAGCAATAATGGTAGAGGATATAGTTTGCATATTTTAGTCTTTGGATTTGAATTCTACACAATACAAAATATAGTATCACTCCATTGCTTGATAATTATAGCACCAAACTGGCATAGAAAAAGATGGCCAATCCCTCTTACTACAGGACCTCTAGCTCCCCCCCCCCCCCCAACACACACACTTTCCTCTATAGATACCGAAGGAACAACGCCATAGGTTGGGAATAGCATTGACGTCGGAGGTAAAAATACTACATTTCCACAACACCGCAATTCGTCTGAAGTATCGAAACAGACGTTGTAGGATTGTAGTAGAAAATAGTATAACGTTATTTTGTATTTGTTTTCCTATCATATCTGTTTCTCTCGAGGAGGAGCTTATGTTTACTTTGGTATTTCCTATAGGTATTTAAAATTCGCCATATTGTTTGCTATTTTATATTTAGCTTTTGTCCCCATTGTTGACGATCTCTCTCTCTCTCTCTCTCTCTCTCTCTCTCTCTCTCTCTCTCTCTCTCTCTCTCTCTCTCTCTCTCTCTCTCTCTCTCTCTCTCTCTCTCTCTCTCTCTCTCACATCCCCCCCCACCCCTTGTGGCCGAGTTTCCACGTCAGCGGCCGCCTCCTTCCCCCGCGAGGTGACCAGGCGGAAAAGTCCTTATTGGTTTTTAATGAAATCCCTCAAACTCCATTACAGGGGCATGCGTGGGGCCGGAGGGAGGTGAGGGAAGAGGGGTGGGGGGAGGATGCGAGTAATATTGGGGTGAGGGAGGAGGGGGGGAGGATGCGAGTAGTATTGGGGGGGAGAGAGGGGGGGAAGATGCGAGTAGTATTGGGGTGAGGGAGAGGGGGGGAGGATGCGAGTAGTATTGGGGGGGGAGGGAGGGGGGGGGAAGATGCGAGTAGTATTGGGGTGAGGGAGGGGGGGGAGGATGCGAGTAGTATTGGGGGGAGGGAGGGGGGAGGATGCGAGTAGTATTGGGGGGGAGGGAGGGGGGGGAAGATGCGAGTAGTATTGGGGTGAGGGAGGGGGCGAGGAGTGTTGGGGTGAGGGAGGTGAGAGAAGGGGGAGGGAGGGATAAAAAGAGGGAGATAAAGATGGGTGGAATGGAAAGAGGGAGATAGGGAAGAAAAGAAAGGGAGAGAAGGAGGAATGGAAAGGAAACGAGGGAGGGATAACAATGGAGAGGAAAGGGAGAGAAGGAGGGAGGGGAAGGAAAAGAGGAAGATAGGGAAGGATAGAAAGGTAGATAAAGATTGGTGGAAAGGGATAGGGGGAAGGATAAAATAGCGAGGGAAAGGAAAAGAGGGAGGGAAGGAGAGAGAGGGAGATAGACATTGGTGGAAAGGGGAAGATGAAGGAATATAACGAGAGAGAGAGAGAGAGAGAGAGAGAGAGAGGAAATTACAGAGCGAAAAGTATTTGTATTTGTGAGTGGAAAGTGAAGGAGATACTAAGGACAAACAATTAACGTGTGATATGTAGATAAAATCATTAAAACTTCAATATTATTATGTTCAAATGTTCACAAATATTTACCCGTTCTCATTATGATGCTATTTCACTATGTTCTAGCTAATAGTAGACGATTTTAAGAAACTTAGGAGGGATATATATTGGAATGAAAGCGGTAGGAACTAAGTTAATTCAACCTCTGACTCCAACAATTTTTTCTTAAACTACCTAAAATCGTGTAATGCTAGCCAGAATAAAAAAAGAATGCCAGTAGGATATTCGGAAAGGGTTAAACGATTATCCCCCTAATATTCCAGTAATAATGGATTACTGTTTACATACCTGCCTAATCCAATGAAGAAATAACTGATAAACAAAAGGACAGATGGCAAACAGAGGAACCCAAAACAAAGCCTATTAATTTCGAAAAGGCGAATCGGAAATCTCTGTCCGGAAAATTAGACTCGATAATGGATTAATGTTGACATCCTTAAGGGGGGTCACCGGCTTTTTTTATTATCTTTCTCTCCTTTTCTCTGTTTCCCTGGCTTGTATCTATTCGGCCCCATTCAGCCAACTGTTTTAAGACGTTTATCCCCATCCATGTGTCGATTTCCTCCTGGCGAGCGATAGCGAGCCAGCATTGTACGGAGAAATCCGGCTTCGCAAGAGACATTTTTCTATCAAAAAATTTAAAAATTTTGATTGCTGTCAAAACAAAAATATATATATATGCTGGCTCGCTACCGCTCGCCAGAAAAATATTGACACATGGATGAGGGTAAAGGTCTTAAAACAGTAGGCTGAATGGGGATACAAGCCAAAGAGAGAGGGAGAGAAAGAGAAAAAAAGCGAGGTGGGCTCCCTTAATAAGACCAATAACTCCTTGGAAATAATTACATAGTAGACATTTAATCATTACCTTAGTTACTTATCGACTATCAAAGGAGTTATTTACCTGATTAAATGTGATCCTCTTCTAGTTAACCCTTTCGGTATACGATGACGAATTATTACATTATATTCTGGCTATTGTTAGGCGATTTGATTAGCTCCTTCAGCTCGATGACGCTTTCTTACCTGTGATTCTGGTTAAAATTAGACGATTGTATTCAGTTTGAACATAAGAAAATGGGAGTGTGCAGTAAGATAAACATATTATACTTGAGGAAGAAATAGAGGTTATTATGAGACAATTAAAATAAAATCCAATTATATATCAAGTGATGATAGACTGAGGAAGACTGTAATGCAGAAGAGTGAAGATGATGTGATAGACGAAGACCAAGACGAGAATGGGAAAGAGAGAGAACATGCTAATTTGTACAGAATGAGAACATAGCAAGAAGAGGAGAGAGAGAAATATGGATACTATTAAATGGAACGAATAGAAGCAGGTGAAAATTAACTCCTTCAGTGCAATGGCGTTATTCTGTATCTTGTGCTGGCTAACAGGTTTTTATTTATATTTTTTATTTTTATATTTTTGTTTTTGTTTTTACTAATTTTGTATTCTATTATTTAAGCTTAGGAGGGACTTCTAATGGTCGAAGGGGTAAATAGTGTCTCACTTAACCCTCTAAATCCCACAACTTCTTCCTAATCTTCCTAAGCTCAATAAAACCGTCTAATTATAGCCATAATAAATAATAATCAGAAGTAAATGGCAGAGCTATCATGAAAAACATGAAAGGATTGGTATAGTGAGAAAGGTTGAATTAATAATGGCTACAACCTCTTTAGTATCCCATGACGCCCTTTTCCACAGTCCCTAGCTATCATTAGACACATTCATTCAGGTTAGGAACGATATATGGGAATTAGGGTTGTTGTTGTTGTTATTCCCCAGGCTGCCTGACCGAACAGCCCCAAGATCCCGAGCAAGGCCAAGGCCATAACCAAGCACCCCACAGAATTCTCCCAGCTTTACCACTAAGAAAGCCCAAGTGACTGAAGCCGCTCCCAGGCGAGGGGCTGAGGAGGGTGCGAAAACGCCTGAAACACCAAAGCCCCACCCAGGGCCCTGTGCCCCTTAACAATTATGAAGGGAAAGTTGAGGGGCAAAGGAAAAATGTGACGCTTTGCCTCCCAGTCTGCCAACCTCTAGGTTGGCAGTAGAGAGGCCAATCCACAGAAGAGACGCCGCCACTTGAGATCTAGATAATATATAAGGGAAAGGAACAGTCAGGGTAAGCTATAGGTATGGCAGAGAACGCTCAACTCTCACTCTGATAGACCAGCCCATCACCACGGGAATTAGGGTTTATTGAGATAGTATAATTCTTGCTGACCTTTGGATGCCCCTATTAAACTGCTTAAACGTCTAACTAAACTCAGAATCGAAGAAAGAAGAGCCTCATTGTACTGAGTTGTTGTTTCATTTTTTTTTTTTTATTGTTTTGCATATTTAACATCCATACGTTTGTTTTTCTTGTGTGCATATATCTCCAGACAATTTAATTTCGCTTAAAAATTACTAGGAATCAATAAACGAAAAATAGTCTATTATCCCTGGCATTATGAAAGGTTTTAACATTGGTGACGTAGGTTGTGCGTCTTGTTATGTGTATGTCAAAGATACTATAGTCTATTCGCTGTAAGTAGGCGAGAAATTATGTCCTCTAACCTCTATAACTCACAAACGACTAGAGTAACTCCGCTAACATTTCTACCAGTTGGGAAGGGTCAGCCAGGGCATAGGTGTAGAAATGTATAGCCCATTTGCTCTACCCCTTTTTTAGTTACAGAGGATAGAGGTCATAATTTCTTGCCTACTTACAGCGATGACTATAGAGGTATACTGTATATTTAACCCCTTCTGTGCGACGTCTTATGTATTTGTTTTCAGCTTCATTTAGACGATATTATGAAGCTCAGGACGGATATACGGTAGCTAAAATTATTAATTGAGATAGTCTGCAGCCTTTCAATGTGCAAACGTTCTTCCTAAGCTGAGCAAAATCGTCCAATAGTTGCCAGAATAGAACGAAAAAGACGCCACCGGTACTGTATGGTATAAGAAATAGTATAAAGTTTTTTTTTTAAATAAAAAGCAGATTTAAAAGGTTATGTAAGTTAAGTTTGGAATGCAGTAAAATAGATATCTAGAGAGAAATGGAAGTCAATATTCCATGGAATTTAAAACATGACGCACGCTTATAAAATGGCTAAAATGCAGGAAAAGGCCGAGGGAGGGAGGGAGAAAGGATTAAGGGAGGATGGGAAAGTCAGGGAGGGAGGGAGGGAGGGAGGGATTAAAGGAGGATGGGAAAGACAGGGAGGGAGGGAGAATAGAAATACAGGGAGGGAGGGAGGAAGGGGGGATGGGAAAGACAGGAAGGGACGGAGGGGGAAAGGGGGGATGGGAAAGACAGGGAGGGAGGAAGGGGGGATGGGAAAGACGGAGGGAGGGGGGAGGGGAAAGACAGGGAGGGAGGGAGGAAGGGGGGATGGGAAAGACAGGGAGGGAGGGAGGAAGGGAGGGATTAGAGGCCATATGGTAACCAGAGATTGGCCAACCTTCGCCTTATTGGTACCCCTGGTGTTATTTGCCTCTCTCTAAAATCATGCACGTCCACACCCATAACAAACATTCGGCAACATTGGTACACTCGGATACCATAGTCTCTAGCTCACTCATAAATATTCGTGGACTTCACTTATACATAATTATGGAAGTATATCTCTGGAAACGAATTTATGAATATTACTTTGTATACATCAACTACAAAGCTATATATACTATTTATTGATAAGCAAGTTCTATCCAAAAATTAATCCAGATAGTTATATTTGCCATTAACAAAAACATAGGGGGTCCACAAATTTGCATGAGTGGGCTACAGACTATGGTATCCGAGTGTGTTTCACAAAGTTTCGGACACTGACTAATACTCTGCGGGATAAGCACTTTTCCCAGTAACTATAAAGATACCAATAACACTTGTTGAGCGAAAACCGCTGGAATCTATGACAACACTTATTACCCCCGATTGTACATAAAATATAATAGTTTGGGCTTCAGATCTAGTTTGAACTGGATTAAAATGAAAATAATATTCCATTGCAATATCATTACAGATTCAAAATGGCGTTTAAACAAAAATATGGCCGATTAGTTTGGCCGTTGAATCTTAAGGGGAGACTGGCCTTTTTTGTTAGGTCTATTAATTCATTTATTCCTATATTTCTTAGTTTCCTTGCTAGACCTCCATCAAGCTTAGAAACACTCCCTAGACCCCCCTTGAAGATAAATTCGTAAATTTTTCGGTAGAAAAATGTCCCGGCCGAAGGCAGCTTCCTCTTAAAATGTCAGGCTCGCTATAGCTCGCCAGGAAAAAATCGACACCTAAATGGCACGAAAGGCCTTAACATTGACAATAAAATGGGGTGAAAGGTATTAAAATCTCGAAACTAATGGGCCGAACGTCATAAAATCTGAAAACAAATGGGGCTAAACACGAGGAAGAAGGTGGTCTAGAAAAACGGCCTGTCTCCCCTTAAGTATTAAATAATCATAAATATAATATTACCCCGCTGCATGATAATTAACGGTACCACAATGGCGTCCGGACAACAATATGGCCGATGACTTTTACTACAGAGAGTCTAGCAGGGATTAGTGAGTGAGGGAAAATGGTGGGAGGAGGAGGGAAGAGGGGTTGGAGGTAAGGAGTAAGGAGTAGGGAAGAGGGGTGGGGGGAGGAGAAGGAGGGAAAGGGAAGAAGGGGGGGTGAAGGAGAATGGGGGAGGAGGAGGAGGGAAGAGGGATGGTGAGGGAGGAGGCGGGGTGGGGGAGGGAGGATAGGAGGTGGCGGGGATCTGATGCCAAAGGATAGAGGAGGGAAGAGGGGTGGGGGAGGAATAAGGAGGGGAAGGAGAGATGAGGCGTGGGGGGAAGGAGGAGGGGATGGGTGGAAAGGGAAGAGGGGTAAGGGAGGGAAGAGGAGGGAAGAGAGGTGGGGAAGGAAGAGGGGTGGAGAGAGGGAAGAGGAGGAGGAGGAGGAGAGTTGGATGGAGGGAAGAGGAAAGAGGGGTGGGGAGAGGAGGAGGAGGGAAGAGAGGTGTGGGTGGAGGATGAAGTGGATGGAGGGAAGAGGAAGGATGAGGTGGATTGAGGGAAGAGGGGTGGGGGGATTTTGATTTGATTTGATTTGATTATTTTATTAAGTTCGTACAAATACAGGATATACAAATGTTGCATACAGGTATGTACAGTACATGGAGACTCAAAGGGTGAAGATGCTTGGGCTTTCTTCCCCCCAGTCTATATTGTAATATATATATATATATATAAATCAATAATTTCCTTACATACATACAGAACAAAAAAACTAAATGACAGTATATGACATCCTGTGTCTAGACTTGGAGACAGGGGCAGTTAGTTAATCCCTGCCAATCCCCAGTGGGTTGGAAAACGGTCAGATTTTCTCTTAACAAGGAAACCGGACCGCCCCCCAGCCCACCTGGGGTCATTAGCAGAGATTTTAAGTCATTTAGCAGTCATTTTAAGTCAGGAGGAGACTTGGTAGATACATACGATAATTTTATCAAGTCAGTATTCAATGCGCAAAATAAATATATCCCCAAAAGAAAATTTAGATCAACACAGAACCAACCCAAATGGATGAATAATAGACTATTAGATCTTCTAGGAAAAAAGAGAGGAATATATAGAAAATTAAGAAAGGCGAAATTCACCTACTTGCTTACTATCAGAATCTATCACGACAGGTAAAAAAGGATATTAGTAAAGAAAAAAGAAATTATGAAATTAAGGTTGCCAATGACTCAAAAATAATCCTAAAGCTTTTTACCAACTATATAAATCCAAGGTTAGAGATGTAATTGGTCCCCTTAAAACTTCGATAGGAAAATTGACAGAAAGTGATTTAGAAATGTGCAGTACATTAAATAGTAAATTTCTTTCCGTTTTCACTAATGAAAATTTGGCACAGTTTCCAGAAGTCCGTAAGGTATACAGCGATAGTATAGAAAATAGGTTAAGTACGGTTACTATAAGTAGAAATGATGTGGTTAAGGAAATTGACAGACTGAAACCTCATAAATCGCCTGGTCCTGATGAGGTATATGCTAGAGTATTAAAAGAATGCAGAGATGAGTTAAGTTATCCATTAACATTTCTATTTAACAAGTCATTAGAAACAGGTATAGTTCCAGAAGCTTGGAAGCTTGCAAATGTAGTTCCGATCTTCAAAAAAGGTGATAAATCAATAGCATCCAATTACCGTCCCATTAGTCTCACTTCAATCATAGGAAAACTACTAGAGTCAATTATTGCTAGGAAAATGAGAAACCACTTAGAAACTTTAACTTAATCAATTCTTCTCAGCATGGATTCACTCAGGGACGGTCTTGCCTTACTAATTTGCTTAGTTTTTTCTCAGAGGTATATGAAGCAGTAGATAATGACAAGGCATATGATATTATATATTTAGATTTCAGTAAAGCTTTCGACAGAGTCCCTCATGAGAGATTGATGAGAAAGGTTGAGGCACATGGAATAGGTGGGGCGTTGTTAGGATGGATTAGGTCATGGCTAATTGGTAGGAAGCAGAGAGTCAGCATAAATGGTACCAAGTCAGAATGGGGAGCAGTCAAAAGTGGTGTCCCCCAGGGATCGGTATTAGGTCCCCTGTTGTTTCATAATATTAGAAATCTTCCGTATGAAGAAAGGTTGAAGAAATTAGGTTTACATTCGTTAGAGAGACGCAGAGTTAGAGGGGATATGATAGAGGTGTTCAAGTGGGTTAGTGGGATTAACAAAGGGGACATGACAAATGTACTAAAGCTCAGTGATAGCGAAAGAACTCGTACCAATGGTTTCAAATTAGATAAATTTCGTTTCAGAAAAGATATAGGCAAGTATTGGTTTGGTAACAGAGTTGTAGACGGGTGGAATGGACTACCAAGTGCTATAGTGGGATCTAAAACTGTAGGGAGCTTTAAGATAAAATTGGATAAGCATATGGACGAGAAGGGTTGGGTGTGAAGGGGGATCAGCCGGGTTGGGCCAATCAGCGCTCTGCAGACCTCCATAATCCTGCGTTAATCTCTAACCGTTTTGGTAAGATGATCCTCAGGGTATTAGAGTGTGAAGCCTATAATTGGGCTTTGTAATGAATTGGGGTTGTGTGGGACAGGGATCTGCCTTGCTTAGGCCAATCGGCTTTCTGCAGACTCCCATTTTCTTATGTTCTTATGTTCTTATTTCACACCTTTAGGGCAAACTTATTTATTACTTTTTAATTATACATATGGATATACCAAGCTACCTATATTTTGGCGACTTGTAAATTGTAGATAGTAACTAGATAATTATAGTAGGCTACATCAATATAGTAATACAAGTACAACTTAAAACAATAAGTATAATAATAAGTATAATAAAAATAAAAATAAAATAAAAAATGGAAATAATAATAATAATAATAATAATAATAATAATAATAAGTAAAGTAATAATAACAATATTTATAATGAAGACATAAGAAAATGTATATATTATCAGCTTATCTTATGTCCCTATATTTTTACACATTCTAGCTAAACCTTCAACTTTATTGTTGTTAATCGTCCATATTACTTGATCTGTAACATTGTTTATATGAGGATTTCTACAATTTGTTAATTTAGGACACTGTAGAACATAGTGGTGCAGGGTGTGACATCTTGGTTCCTTACAGAAATGGCAGCAAATTTCATCTTCTGCTTTCTTCACTCCTAGTTGCCACATGTACTTATATCCTAATTTGAATCTAGTACATAAGGAATCCTTAGAAGCATTCCTGTATCGCCCATATGTAAAGTTAGTTCTTTGTGCAACATTAATGTAGTTATCTAAATTCTGGCTGTTACTATATCTTGCTTCCATTTTTTTAACCATTTCCTCATCTTGCTTTTTACGTATTATTGATTTTATTTGTTTCAATGATAGCATGCAATCTAGATCAATAGTTTCTTTTTCTGTCCCAAGTTTTGCCAGTTTATCGACTCTTTCATTGTTAATTATCCCTACGTGAGACGGTATCCAAGTGAAGGTAATTTTCCTGTGTTTATTACGAAGATTATGTATAATAATCTTACACTTATTCAACTATATCTTTACATACTGGGTGCTTGCTATTTAAGGATTCCAGTGCACTTCGACTATACAAAAAAACAAAAACATCTCCCTCTCCATTTCTAATTTATAATAGTCCATATAAAATGGCACACATCTCTGCTAGGGTTGAAGAAACATAAGAACATAAGAACATAAGAAAATGGGAGTCTGCAGAAAGCCGATTGGCCTAAGCAAGGCAGATCCCTGTCCCACACAACCCCAAATCAATTACAAGGCCCAATTATAGGCTCAACACTCTAATACCCTGAGGATCATCTTACCAAAACGGTTAGAGATTAACGCAGGATTATGGGGGTCTGCAGAGCGCTGATTGGCCCAACCCGGCTGATCCCCCTTCACACCCAACCCTTCTCGTCCATATGCTTATCCAATTTTATCTTAAAGCTCCCTACAGTTTTAGATCCCACTATAGCACTTGGTAGTCCATTCCACCCATCTACAACTCTGTTACCAAACCAATATTTGCCTATATCTTTTCTGAAACGAAATTTATCTAATTTGAAACCATTGGTACGAGTTCTTTCGCTATCACTGAGCTTTAGTACATTTGTCATGTCCCCTTTGTTAATCCCACTAACCCACTTGAACACCTCTATCATATCCCCTCTAACTCTGCGTCTCTCTAACGAATGTAAACCTAATTTCTTCAACCTTTCTTCATACGGAAGATTTCTAATATTATGGATAATTTTTGTCATTCTACGCTGTACTCTCTCCAATGAATCTATGTCCATTCTGTAATAAGGACACCAAAATTGGACAGCATAATCCATATGGGGTCTCACTAATGACAAGTAAAGTTTTAAGATAACATCAGCAGTTCTGTTACTCACACTCCTAGAGATGAACCCGAGAATCCTGTTTGCCTTATTACGAACGCCTATACACTGTTTTCTAGGCTTCAAATCATTGCTAACAAACACACCTAGATCTTTCTCGCAGTCTGAATTTTCTAATTCTAAATTAGCTAGTTTATATTTAACATTTGTTTGCATCTTCCCTATCTTTAATACCTTGCATTTGTCAATGTTAAACTTCATCTGCCAATTTACTGACCATTCATGTAAGGTATCTAGATCCCTTTGGAGGCACTCTATATCGCTATCTGAATCAATTGATCTCCCCATTTTAGTATCGTCTGCGAATTTACTTATCCTACTAGTTATACCTAAATCAAGGTCATTTATGTATATAAGAAACAACAGGGGACCTAATACCGATCCCTGGGGGACACCACTTTTGACTGCTCCCCACTCTGACTTGGTACCATTTATGCTGACTCTCTGTTTCCTAACAATTAGCCATGACCTAATCCATCCCAACAACGCCCCACCTATTCCATGTGCCTCAACCTTTCTCATCAATCTCTCATGAGGGACTCTGTCGAAAGCTTTACTGAAATCTAAATATATAATATCGTATGCCTTGTCATTATCTACTGCTTCATATACCTCTGAGAAAAAACTAAGCAAATTAGTAAGGCAAGAACGTCCCTGAGTGAATCCATGCTGAGAAGAATTGATTAAGTTAAATGTTTCTAAGTGGTTTCTCATTTTTCTAGCAATAATTGACTCTAGTAGCTTTCCTATGATTGAAGTGAGACTAATGGGACGGTAATTGGATGCTATTGATTTATCACCTTTTTTGAAAATCGGAACTACATTTGCAAGTTTCCAAGCTTCTGGAACTATACCTGTTTCTAATGAATTGTTAAAAAGAAATGTTAATGGGTAACTTAACTCATCTTTGCATTCTTTTAATACTCTGGCATATACCTCATCGGGGCCAGGCGATTTCTGAGGTTTCAGTCTGTCAATTTCCTTAAGCACATCATTTCTACTTATAGTAACCGTACTTAACCTATTTTCTATACTATCGCTATATACCTTACGGACTTCTGGAATCTGTGCCAAATTTTCATTAGTGAAAACGGATAGAAACTGACTATTTAATGTACTGCACATTTCTAAATCATTTTCTGTCATTTCTCCTATCGAAGTTTTAAGGGGGCCTATTTTATCTCTAACTTTAGATTTATATAGCTGGTAAAAAGCCTTAGGGTTATTTTTTGAGTCATTGGCTATCCTGATTTCATAATTTCTTTTGTCTGTCCTTATACATTTGTTAACCTCTCTTGATAGATTCTGATAGTAAGCAAGTAGGTGAATTTCGCCTTTCTTAATTTTTCGATATATTCCTCTCTTTTTTCCTAGAAGGTCTAATAGTCTATTATTCATCCATTTGGGTTGGTTCTGTGTTGATCTAAATTTTCTTTTGGGGATATATTTATTTTGCGCATTGTGGAGTGAAGAAATAAAATTATTATATGTAGCTGTCAAATTATCCTGAGTTAAGACAGGTATCTGAGAGAGAGTATGTTCATTAGCGCACCTGGGTCCACTTAATAGTTTAACCATAGGATCGACTCTTAAGGCTCGTCTTAATCCACCATAATTGGCTTTTCTGAAATCTGGGATAAGTGTCGTATTCTCTTTAGCCTTTCCTGTCCATTGTATGTTAAAATAAATTGATTTATGATCACTATTTCCTAGTTGGTCTCCTATCTCTACATTATTTATCATTTGTTCATTATTACTGACAACTAAATCGAGGATATTATTACCTCTAGTAACGAGTCTATGAATTGAAATAAAAAACTATCCTGTACCGCCTCAATAAACTCTTTTGAATCTGAGTCGCCGATTTGATGCTGCCAATCAATATTCGGAAAATTAAAATCCCCCATAATACACACATTGCTAAACCTTGATGCTATTTTCACTTCCTGCCATAAAGCTGTACCTTCGTTTCTACTCATATTTGGTGGTCTATAAATAACTCCAATAATTATGGTCTCACTACCTTCGCTAACCTCAACCCAAACACTTTCGTTATCAGTATTTAGTCTAATACCTGATTTAATACAACTTTTTAAAGAACTCCTGACAAACACTGCTATTCCGCCGCCCCTCCTACTTGTTCGGTCGCGTTTAAACAAACTATATCCTGGTATATGGAATTCTGCTAAAAAATGTCTTGATTCTGTATTAATCCATGTTTCAGTCAGTGCTATAATGTCTATATTTTCGTTGCTAACAAGTGCTCTAAGTTCATCCATTTTGTTACATAAACTCCTACAGTTTGTATAATATAATCGCAATGAATTTATTTTACTGGTATCGGATTTACCTTTATTTCTAACTGAATTCCCATCTTCTGTTACACCTTTAATATTTCTACTAGCAGTACAATTAAAATCCTGTGACTGATATTTTCTATTCCTATCTGATGTACCAGTACGGCAATTTACCCTATCTAGACAATTATTCTTACTCATATTCTCAGGCTTTATTTTCAGCGAAACCCCGCGACAATCCTATCTATTGACCTAGCTAAATTTGCCACCCAAAGCCGAGAAAGATGAACCCCGTCCTGTGCGTACAACTGATTTTTACCATAGAAACGGGTCCAGTTATCAAGGAATGGTATTGCATTTGCATTACAGTATTTTTCCAGCCGACAATTGATACCAATTGCCCTAGATGACCATTCCTTGCTGACCCCTCTCCGTGGCAAGATACTGTGTACTACAGGTATGCCTCCCTTCCTCCTAACTTTATCTAACACCTCCCTGTACTGCCGAAGCAGTACTTCCGTCCTACCTTTACCAACATCATTGCTCCCTGTACTGAGACAGATAATGGGGCTATCTCCAATATCTTTCATGATGTAATCAATGTCCTCTAACACCTTCCCAACCCCGGCACCAGGCAGACAGACAAGCTTCCTAATATCAGTACAGGTGGACCTAGCTAAGTGTCTGACCATGGAGTCACCAACAATTGAGAAGGACTTGCCTCTCCTTGTCGATGACTTGGTAGCAGCTGCGGCAGCGGCAGGAACTCCTGGGGCAGCAGTTGAAGGTACTCCTGGGGGGGCAGCAGTCACAGCATTCCCTGTTGGAGGCAACTTACTTACCTTTCTCCTGGTTTCCTCGCCGAAGGAAGAACTCGCAGCCTCACCATCACATTCGTCATCCAAGGTGATGAACTTGTTGCTGACTTGTGCTGAGGGCAACTGGCCGCCGTAGAAATTTGCAGGTTGTTGCACTTTTTGGAACAACTGTCCAGGGAGCATCACGATCCCTAACAGCAGTTGCACTATCCTCACTTTTCTTGTCAGCCAAAGACAGCTTTAAGGCCAAATTCTCGTCTTTGAGAGACTGCACCTCTCTCTCCACATTGTCCATCCTTTCTTGCAAAGCAAGACAAAGCTGGAGAATATGAGAGGAGGTAGCAATCTCGTCAACACCAGCCATTTTAAGAAAGCGTTAATACTATCACCACACTATGGGCAAAGATATTCACTGGGAGTCACTAGGGACAGGTCCTCACTCAGCAAAGGTCAGGCAGGTACTGATATTCAGATATTCTATAACAATATTCGCTTTCAATTAGTTCATTATTTGCCTTGTTTATCACCAAGACACCACACCTTGCTCTTCCATTTTCTGCAACCAAGCCATCACAATACACGTGGGCTACATCAGCCTCATACAACTTACTTATATTTTCTTCTACTATTGTTTTATGTTCTATACTTTCATACATAAATGTTTTCTTTAACAAAGGTATTATATTTATTTCAATTATTTGCTCCTCCCAGGGTGGAAGTTGAGATATATATTGAGGGATTACACAAGCATTTGATAAATTATACATCCTAACATTCTCAATCAGTCCTTTTAAGTACCCTTGCTTGCTTTGTTTCCTGAAGGTTCGGAAGTTATGCATACTTTCAGTAAGGTTATTTGATAATTTACTCCCACCTCCTGATCTTGTATGTCTAATAGCAGCTATAATATTTACCTCTTCAATTCTATTTCTTAATGACCCTAGGTTTAATTCCAATTGCATTGGATAGATCATTGCATTTGGAGGGCAGTTTAATACAATCCGCATTACTTCATTTTGAACCTTTTCTAACTTTTCGAGCCTACCTTCTCCAAGACAAGACAAGACAGGGCTGGCATAATCCACCACAGACCTGATAGTTGTTAGGTACATCATTTTTAATACCGGTACACCGACCCCTGCACCACTCCAGGCTAACGATCTCAAGGGTTGCATCCGAGATTTGCATTGTGTTATTATATGGTTTAATTCTGCATCTTTACTATCCTATCCTATCCTATCCTATAACCTATGTACATTCCAAGGTATTTATAAGTGCGTACCCTCTCTATTCTATCTATCTATTCTATCTATATGCTCAGGCCCAATCCCCATTTTGGGGGTAGCCGACTCAAGACAGAGCAAGAACAGGGAAAACTATTGGCTTACCATAAATGATAAGTTGTTCTTCTCGGTTTGACCTACATTGAAATTTAGTTTTGCCTTCATTAATGATAAGCCCCATTTTATGTGCTAACCTGCCAAATTTATTAAGTGCGACTTGCATATCATGTATATTATTACTCTGTAGCATTATGTCATCAGCATATACAGTATACCTATACGTACTTTACTACCAAGGTATTCTTGAGCTATTTTATTCATTAAAATTTTGAATAGGGTTGGACTTAAAACTCCACCTTGAGGAGTACCTAGCTCTAACATTTTCTCCTGTGATAGTGACCCCTGGTACCATGTTTGAGCTCTACGCCCGAAAACATAATCCCCAATCCAATGGAGTAGGTTTCCTTTGACCCCAAGGTTTGCTAGTTCATACATAATAATTTCCCCATTTGCTTTGTCAAACGCACCTTTGAGATCTATATAGACTCGGCAGTAATCAGTGTCGCTGGTCAAACATTTTATTACAGCATCTGATGTACCTCTTCCCTTTCTAAAACCAAACAAATGGAGGGAAGAGGAAAGAGGGGTGGGGAGAGGAGGAGGAGGGAAGAGAGGTGGGGGTGGATGGAGGGAAGAGGAAGGATGAGGTGGATTGAGGGAAGAGGGGTGGGGGGAGGGAGGGAAGAGGGGTCGGGCAGGGAGGAGGGAAGAGAAAGAAGGGGGGAGGAGGAGGACACCAGGTATTGGAATCCGTGTTTTGGAAATATTTTATACCTGAGGTTTAGCTAACTTTGAAGGGCATCCGTTATGCCTCTTTCATCCCCCCCCCCCTCTCTCTCTCTCTCTCTCTCTCTCTCTCTCTCTCTCTCTCTCTCTCTCTCTCTCTCTCTCTCTGTCTCCTCTCTCTCTCTCTCTCTCTCTCTCTCTATATATATATATATATATATATATATATATATATATATACACACACAGTATATATATCCATGATTGCTTATTGTAAAGTGATCCTTGACCATTATTGTTCTGAAGATTTGAAATGTGATTTGAATAAGGATCGCTCTAAATATACTACATCCCTTTACACTTTTATCCTTCCAGTATACTAATATATTGGAATGATCTCAAAATTACCTGAAAGCTAATTTAGCAAATTTCTAAATATAAACAAATGGAAAAATAAATAGGACATTCACACACCTCCACATCCTCATTCACTCACATACTCGTAGAGTTGCCAAAATGATACCTAGCCTAAAGAACAACCATACGAGGAGCGTCTTAGATAATTAAATCTATTTCCTTTAACCCAGCGCACATTAAGAGGCGACTTAATTCAAGTGTTCAAGATCATCAAAGGCATCGACAATATGAACTGTAGTAAGTACTTCACTATCGACCAATCTAATTACACGCGGGAAACGGTTGCAAAATTATTGGTAAATCTTTTAACTCACACGAAGCTAAGAATTTCTTCTTCAATCGAGTTGTCAACTTGTGGAATGGGCTTCCCCAAGACGTTATAGACTGCAGCACCTTTGGTTCGTTTAAACTTAAAAGTCACCTAGACAAATATCTCGCATCAAACCCGCGACTGACTGCGTTTGTAAATGAATAACTTTATTTTATCCCCCCCTCAGTTACTAACCCATCTGTCCCCTACTAACTTCCTAATCCTGCCACAGACATTAGTTCCCTTTCCAATGTTCCCTTACCCGCTCTAAATCACTATTTGGACACTTGATCCTCAGTGTTTTGGAGGACAAGCAGCCTAGAAGGGATACTAGTCTGTTGTTGCTTGATTTCCTTTGTACTCCTTTGTACTCGTTTTCATCCCGTTTGGAAAAGCAACTCTTCCCTTTTTTGTGTGTATATTCTCAATCTCTCTCTCTCTCTCTATCTCCATATCTATTGCATCTAGCTTTACCCTTTGCTACATTCACTTTCAGCTTCCGTTTATCACATGCCACTCCGAACTCTGACACCAATCTCTGCAGCTTCTCTATCAAGTTCACTATCAGGGCTACATCGTTCCACAAACCATAACTGGCTCACTCCCATCTTCCTTCTCTCTCTCCTCTATCTTTATCTCTAACCCTCTCTCCATAGTCCTTGCTTTCACATCCTCCACTGTACCATCAATGAAAAAGTTAAACAACCATGGTGATATCACACAATCCGGCCGTAAACCTTCTCTACTTGGAACCGTTTACCTTTTTCTTTTTAGATGTTTATGTTCTGGGTGTGGTGTCCCGAGTTCGAATTCCGGGAGGAGCATATGCTTTCATTAGTTTATTCAAGTGCATTGGGGTTTGTAATTGATGATTAATGTTAAGAACGGGGTGTTACTCAATTCATTTTTTTCATTCATTCATTCAGTCTTCATTATTCACTCGTATGTGAACTCTACTATTTTAAGAGAAAATCTTTACTAATTTCAGTAGTTTCCCCCCAAATCATACATCTGCTACACCTGCCAGAGTACATCTCTATCACTCGATCTCACTCCTAGTAATCTAAATTTGAAGCCTAGTTATGTAACATATAATACTTCTATTCCAATTTCAAATGTTGGATGTATTAATATTTAGTCAGCTTTTTCAACGAGATTACTATTCATTATCTTTATTCTAGTTGCCTGCTACCGATTGCACTCAGATTAGAAATAGCCTGTCGGACACCAAGGAAGTGCTAATAGCCTGTCGGACACCAAGGAAGTGCTAATGAGTAAGGATGAACTACACAGCAACGTAATAACCCATAAGGGGGGTCACCGTTTTTGTTTTAACTCTCTCTCCTTTTCTCTCTTTCCCTGGTTTGTATCCATTCGGCCCCATTCAGTCAACTGTGTTAAGACGTTTATCCCCATCTAGGTGTCGATTTTTTCCTGGCGAGCAGTAGCGAGCCAGTATATTTTTCTAAATGTTTTTGACAGCAGGTTAAATTTGTACATATTTGGATAGAAAAATTTCTCCGGCAAAGCCGGATTTCTCCATACAATGCTGGCCATGAAGAAATCGACACCTGGATGGGAATAAACGTCTAAAACAGCAGGTTGAATGGGACCGAATGGATACAAGCCAGAGAAAGAAAGAAAATAAGCAGGTCACCCCCCTTAAAATATTTATAGCTTACGTGTCGGTTTACATAATTAGAGTGACTAAGAATAACGACCCAAACGACAATCTGCAAGGCCATCACATCCGAACAAAGCAATTAGGGTTGATAAATATAAGAGAGAGGGAGAAGTAAAAAACACTGAGGAGGGGGGGGGGGGGTTCAGTTGCCCACGTAAGTTCTGTTCCTCTCCGTGATCTTATATATGGAAATATAATGCGCAGGATTGAATTTTACGAGCGTAGTTTCTTGTGCAGTGGTTAACTCATATGCATAGTCAACTGATAATTAACAAAAACCACATTCGCAATTCTATCATACTAATTTTCCTTTCGTACATAAAATCATGACGAGGAAGAGAACTTATGTGGGCCACTGTAGTAAGAGGCGTGTAAATAGGAGTCATCACATTTGCACTTCCCGCCGCCCCCAGCTTACCTACATCCTCCATCACGTTATTTATGGTTTGAGGAACAACTGGAATAAAAGAGGTGGGGAAACTTAATCAAATTTGACGATATTATATATATATATATATATATATATATATACCGGTATATATATATATACCGGTATATATATATATATATCCCTGTATATATATATATACCACGCCGTGGTGTCGTCGATTAAAGCATGGACCCTTCCTCCAAAATTACAGGTTCGGTATTGCTCGCCAAGAAAATATCGACACCTAAGTGGCACGAAAGGTCATAATTTTGACAAAGAAATGGGGTGGAAGGTATTAAAGTCGCCAAACTAATGGGGCGAATGAATTACAATCCCATAACTAATGATGCTAAACATGAGGGAGAAGGGGGTCCAAAAAAAAAATCTTTAAAACTCCTGCATTTTGACAGTGTAGCGTAGACTGGACAATAGAACTGACAAATTATATGGCTTCATTAAAAATGAATATAGTATCTGTAAATTTGTAGTCAATCATATCATCATCTGTAAATCAAAGTCTAGCCAATACTGTACTTGGTTGAACTTTTTATCTTGGTTATCTATATAAATCGCACACACTAACATTTGTCAAGATAGTTTTAATATTGGGTTAGAATAATTTAGTTACTGTAATACTTTTTGATAGCCTATTTATTAATCGCATTTCAGATACTTGTCACCATATTAATAGGCCTCTCACACTCTTGCCAGGGATATTACTAACTCCATTATTATTATTATTGTGTCAACCACTGTATAAACTAATATACAGGCTTTAGCCTAACTGTGTCATACTGCTAACATCATTTTATTTTTATTTTCAGGCATAAAATTGTGTTCTATTGCTAACATATTCTTTTTGTGATTAACATAATTATTCTTTTTGTGATTTACAAGCATTAATTGTACCATATTGTTAACCAATATTTTGTGTTACTGTACTGTATACTGCTTTCCAGTTTTCTCACTAGGCTACATTAACCCTCTCCCACTTTTTTTTCCAGTAAATTGTGTAACAAATGTCTAGCCCATTCGTGATTTTCAGGCTTTAACTGTGTCATACTGCTAACATCAATTTTTGTTTTATTTTCAGGCATAAATTGTGTTCTATTGCTAACATATTTTTTGTGATTTACAGGCATAATATTCTTTTTGTGATTAACATATTCTGTTTGTGATTTACAGGCATTAATTGTACCATATTGCTAACAATTTTTGTTTTTGTTACTGCACTGTATACTGTTTTCCAGTTTACTCACTAGGCTACATTAACCCTCTCCCACTTTTTTTCCAGTAAATTTTGTAACAAATTTCTAGCCCATTTGTGATTTTCAGGCTTTAACTGTGTCATGTCATGCTGCTAACATAAATTTTTGTTTTATTTTCTGGCATAAATTGTGTTCTATTGCTAACATATTTTTTGTGATTTACAGGCATATTAATTTTATCATATTGCTAACAAAATTTTGTGTGATTTTCAGGCATTAATTGTATCACATTGCTAACATACATTTTTTGTGATTTTCAGGCTTTAATTGTACCATTTTGCTAACATAAATTTGTGTGATTTTCAGGTATATTGTGATTATATCGTCATGGCGCCGCAACGAACCTGCACGAGTTGTTCCGGTAAACTTGGCCCTACCATGTTTGTTGATACTGATGTCCAAATTTATAGATTTTGCCAGCTCCGAGAGAAGATTGCGGATGAATTGAATGCAGCTCACCGCAAGATCGATGCCCTGACTACGAAGCTTGAATCCCTTCAAGAATTTGCCACACTCAACGTAGGAGTGCCCTCGGCCCAAGAAACCACTACGATGTCAACCGCCATTCCAGTGCATACAGTACCGGTACTGGTACCCACACCAGCAGCTACCTTAGAAGTTGCAGAAAATAATAATTACTCTACTCTCACTCCCCCCCAGGACAACTTTCAGTTAGTGAGAAACAATGTACATCCCAGTACCAGTACCAGGAAGGTCATCCCGACAACATGCCAAAACCGCTTCAAAATTCTTGCTATTGACGAGGAAGAGGAAACGGAAGCAGTTCGGCTTGTGGGCGACTCCATGGTCCGTGGCCAACTAACCGAGTTCTGCGCCAGGCCACCCAGGACCAGAAAGCAATTCTGTATCCCAGGTGGCGGCGTGGACGACATTGTTGCGGCTGTGGAAGAGGTTTCCAGGCTCGCCCCCGCAACCACTACGTACGTCATCCACGTTGGATCTAACGATGTCCAACGGACACGGTCAGAGGAACTACTTTGCAAGTACCGGCGGCTGATCAGGTCCTTCAAGGAAAAATCTAATAGAATCTTAATTTCAGGAATTGTTCCCCGGATTGATGTAGAAAACCGATTCTACAACATAGCTACCAGTACAAATCGCCGACTAGCCAAACTCTGCAGGGAGGAGGGCATCGGCTTTGTCGACACGTGGGATCATTTTTACTATGATAAATCTTTGTTTTCAGGAGATGGTGTACATCTCAATGAAGTAGGAGCTGCACGTCTTGGTCGGCTGCCGAACGATGCAGTCAAGGATTTCCGTTCAAAAAACGGGGTCAACCGGGGGTATCCAGGCAGGGTAGTGCAAGTCAAATACGAACTGAAAATTCAGACAATGCACAATCAGTAACATCCAACTCTAATACTCTTAAGGTGTTTTATGTAAATGCTCGTAGCATACGCAATAAATTTTCAGATCTAGAGGAAATCGTGTTTACAGAACATTATGATATAATCGGCATTACAGAATCTTGGTTAAATACGGAAGACAGAGACTTTTTAGCCGAATATACGCTTCCTGGTTATACAATGTGTGAAAAAAGTGGGATCAATAGAAATGGAGGAGGAGTTCTGTTTTTTATAAAGGAAAGTCTTAATCCCGTCTTAATGTCAAAACCTGAAATTGCGAATATAGACATATCTTACGTACTATTAAATAATAAACGAGGAACTAAAATAACACTAGCTTTATTATACAGACCCCCAGCTCAATCAGTGCAAACTGACAGTGAAATTTATGAACAAATTGCAGAAATAACTAACATACAAGATACCGTAATTCTTGGCGATTTCAACTTACCTGTGACTAAATGGGGCGATATTCTTACTTCACACTCTGGACACGACCTATATGCTAACTTGCAAGAGAGTTCACTTTTTCAATTTGTACAATCTCCGACCACCCGTGGTAATAATGCTGCTTGACCTTGTACTCGCAACAAAAGAAGAATTAATAGAGAATTTGAATGTTGGTGATGAATTCAGTAACAGCGACCATCGTACGATAACTTTCACTTTAAAGTTTACTAGTAACAAATCAAAATGCAGCATTGAGAAAGTCCCTAATTTCAAGAAAGCAAATTTTCATAAACTTAAATCAAAGCTTAAAGAAACTGACTGGAGCTTTCTGACTAACAATAACGACATAAATATATCTTGGGAGTGTTTCACAACCACTTACCTTAAGGCAGTGCAAGACTGCATACCATCGAAAATACGGCGTCCAGGCCATAATGATAAGCCCAAATGGTGGAATAAAGATATTTCAAACTGTCTGCTTGCTAAAAAAATTTGCTAATGATAGATTAAAATCCTCACAAAATGACGAAGAACGGGTGAAATTTGTAGAGCTGTGACGCAAAGCCAAAAAATTAATTAAGCAAAGTAAAAAGACCCTGGAGTTACATGTTGCGAATCAAAGTAAAACAAACCCGAAAGAATTCTATAGTTATATCAGAAAGAAAAAAGTAGTTACTTCAACTGTTACTGTTGGACCGTTAGTCGATGAAAATGGAGAATACACCAAAGACGAAGTACAAATGAGTAATGCCCTCAATACCTTCTTTGCATCAGTTTTTACAACCGAAGACCTCAGTGATATCCCTACACCATCGCCGATTCAGATTGATAATTCAGATGTTCTAAGCAATATCACCGTTACAGAGAGAGAAGTATTGAATTGTTTAGATAAACTCAAGGTAAATAAAACGCCTGGACCTGATACAATCTCGCCTAGAGTTCTAAAGGAAGCTAAGGATGAGCTCTCCAAACCACTGACATTGCTATTCAATGAATCCTTGCAGTCTGGGACTATGCCTGATCAGTGGAAGCTAGCTAATGTAACACCGATATTCATGGTGATGGGCTGGTCTATCAGAGTGAGAACTGTGCGATCTCTGCCATACCCATAGCTTACTCTGACTGTTCCTTTTACTTATATATTTTCTAGATCTCAAGTGACGGCGTCTCTTGCGGGGATTGACCTCCTAATCTACCGAGATTGGAAGCCAAAACGTCACATCTTTCCTTTGCCCCTCAACTTTCTCTTCATAATTGCTGAGGGGCACAGGGCCCTGGGTGGGGCTTTGGTTTCCCGGGCGTTTCCGCACCCTCCTCAGCTCCCCGCCGTGGAGTGGCTTCGGTCACCCAGGCTTTATTGTGGTCGGCGGGGAGGGTTCTGTGGGGGCGCTCGTTTGTGGCCTTGGCCTTGCTCGAGGCCTTGGGGTTGTTCGGCCAGGCAGCTTGGGAAAAACAACAACAACAACAACAACACCGATATTCAAAAAAGGCAGCAAATCCCTACCCAGTAACTATCGTCCAATTAGCTTAACCTCAATTGTATGTAAAATGCTAGAAACGGTCATAAGAGACAGACTCGTAAATCACTTAGAGGCAAATAACTTACTTAAAGATAGTCAACACGGCTTTCGTAAAAAACGTTCCTGTTTAACAAACCTCTTAGGCTTCTTCCACGATATCCTCAACCTCTACGATGAGAGTAAAGCTGTAGATATTATATACCTTGATTTTCAAAAGGCCTTTGACAAAGTTCCCCACAAACGTTTACTGCTAAAACTAAAAGCGCATGGAATACAAGACGGTGTGTTGAAATGAATAGAAAATTGGCTCAGCGACAGAAAGCAAAGAGTAGTCATAAACGGTAAGGCATCTAAATGGACCAATGTAAGTAGTGGGGTACCCCAGGGATCGGTACTAGGACCAACTCTCTTTCTAATTTACATCAACGACATAGACGAGGGTCTCACCTGTACAATCTCAAAATTTGCTGACGATACAAAAATTGCAAATAGCGTACTCTCAAAAGAACAAGTTGACGATATGCAACACAATCTAGATAAATTGTTATGTTGGGCCCAAATTTGGCAAATGAGTTTCAATGCGGATAAATGTAAAGTACTACATATCGGATACCTAAATGAGAAAGCAAACTATTCGATGAATGGCACTCAGCTGAAGAATGTAAACAGAGAAACCGATCTGGGAGTAACAATATCGAGTAACCTAAAACCGAGTCAACAATGTTCAGAAGTTGTTAAGAAGGCAAGCAAAATAATTGGCTTTATAGGCAGGTCATTTGAGCATAAATCCAAAGAAGTTATCCTAACCCTTTACAATTCCTTAGTCCGCCCTCTTCTGGAATACTGCGTTCAATCCTGGTGCCCTTATTACCAAAAAGATATAAACAAGCTAGAACGAGTTCAAACGTAGAGTTACCAAAATGATACCTAGCCTAAAGAACAAACCATACGAAGAGCGTCTTAGAGAATTAAATCTATTTCCTTTAACCCAGCGCAGATTAAGAGGTGACTTAATTCAAGTGTTCAAAATCATCAAAGGCATCGACAATATGAACTGTAGTAAGTACTTCACTATCGACCAATCTAATTACACGCGGGAAACGGTTGCAAAATTATTGGTAAATCTTTTAACTCACACGAATCTAAGAATTTCTTCTTCAATCGAGTTGTCAACTTGTGGAATGGGCTTCCCCAAGACGAGACGTTATAGACTGCAGCACCGTTGATTCAGTTAAACTCCGCTTAGCTTAGACAAATATCTCGCATCAAACCCGCAACTGACTGCGTTTGTAAATGAATAACTTTATTTTATCCCCCCCTCAGTTACTAACCCATCTGTCCCCTACTAACTTCCTAATCCTGCCACGGACATTAGTTCCAGGGCAGTAGTTCCCTTTCCAATGTTCCCTTACCCCCACTAAACCACTGTTTGGACACTTGATCCTCAGTGTTTTGGAGGACAAGCAGCCTAGAAGGGTCACTAGACCTGTTGTTGATTGATTTTCTGTGTACTCCTTTGTACCATACTATATCTATCTATCTAACTGTATATCTATCTATCTGTCTATAAACCTATATATCTATCTATCTATCTGATATATATATACAGTATAATACTGTATATACTATATATCTATCTGTCTATCTATGTATCTATCTATCTGTCTCTGTCTGTCTGTCTGTGTATCTATCTATTTTTTCGATCTATTTACCTATATATTGATTTAGTTATTTAGTTATCTCCTATGCACTTCACAATTCCACCTATCGTTGTATCCACCTATCTAATACACGGTGAAGAATACCTAAGTAACAACCGGGTTCATTACATCGCCAAGCAACAAAAACCCGTCTACTTATTCCCTCCCATGCTAGGTAATTGGAGCAGCTCTCACCGACTAATGAATCTTGTAAGAATCTTTGTTCCGCTCGTCTCCGGGTTTATTCATACCGGCTTGTAGGTGTTGTTTATCTATGTATCTATTATTATTATTATTAGTAGTAGTAGTAGTAGTAGTAGTAGTAGTAGTATCATCATCATTATTTTACTTTCCTCTCTAGGCCTCCATCAACCTTTAACAAAATCGTCACAATCCCCCTTCGATATCTATTTATACATTTTTCGGTAGAAAAATGTCCCCAGCCGAAGGCCAATTCCTCCAAAATTGCAAGCTCGCTATCGCTCGCTAGGAAAAAATATAGACTCCTAAATGGCACGAAAAGTCTTAGTATTGATAAAGAAATGGGGTGAAAGGTATTAAAATCGACAAACTAATGGGTTACACGTCTTAAAATTGCAAAACTAATGTTGCTCAACATGAGGGAGAAGGGGGTCTTGAAAAAACGACACATGTCCCCTTAACCCTCTCAGTATACAGTGACGTGTCTTTTCGTAATATTATGGCTATTATTAACGGGTTTTTTCAGTTTAGGAAGGACCTGTTGTTGTCAAAATGGTAAAACAATCGATTAACCCTCTGACTGACGCATAACCTTACTAAGCTCAAAAAATGCGTGTACTACAACCATAATTTAGTTGGTAATTTTGGTAAATAGCCATGTCTACAGCTCCAACTTCCTTATAGCCTCAAACTCGCAAACGGCCAATTGCCTAAACATTAACCCTTTGAGTATCGCGACGTGTGTTATAGATTATTCAAGCCATATTTAGACTATATTATGCAGCTTAGGAAGGATCTTATTATTATGAGTTTTGAGCACGTCTGTACCCTCACGAGCCATAATCCCTGCACACCCATTTGATTCTGTATCGAACCCAAGCGAGACAATCCAATGTTCCGTTCTATTTAACCCCTTCTCTACCGGCGACGTCTTCTTAATTCTATCTAGCTAAATTTAGACGATTATGTGCAGTTTAAGAAGGATCTGTGGTAGTAAAAAGGGGTAAGTGAGCTAGTTCGAAGCCTGTTAATTACTGTAGATCCTTGCTAAACTGAATAAAATCGCCTAATAGTAGCCAGAATATTATGTAAAGTACGTCATCGGTACAGAAGGGGTTAATATTTTTGTGACATGACCCAGCCAGGACTCGAACCCAGGCCAATAGGGCAGCCCTCCAACACCTCAACCACTAGACCACCAGAGGCTTCGACACAACTTGGCTTTAAAGATTCAAAGATTCAAATGGGTTTGCAGGTAATATGGCTCGTGACTGTACCTCTCGCTCTCTCTCTGTCTCTCTGGCTCTCTGTCTCTGTCTCTCTCTCTCTCTCTCTGACAGCCTATTCAAACTAAATGACTTCACCAAAAGCCTCGACATAGTGTATCTAGACTTTCAAAAAGCCTTCGACAAGGTCCCGCACGATAAATTATTACAGAAAATAAGAGACACAGGAATACAGGGCAAAACGTATGATTGTATTAAAAACTGGCTAAGTGAAAGAAAGCAAAGAGTAGTTATCAACGGTGTGGAATCAACATGGAGCCAAGTAACTATTGGAGTCCCCCAAGGCTCAGTATTGGGACCAGTGTTGTTCATAATATATATCAATGATCTAGATAATGGCATAAATAATTTAATTTCCAAATTCGCGGATGACACGAAGATAGGTAATGCAATCATTTACGAAAGCGATAGAATAAACCTTCAAGCTGATTTAAATAAAGTCACAGAATGGTCGGAGAAGTGGAAAATGCCGTTTAATGTAAATAAATGTAAGATATTGCAAATAGGTTCTAAAAACAATAAATATGAATACTACATGAAAGAAGAAAAGATAAAAACTGTAACACAAATAAAAGACTTGGGAGTGCTGATAAACGAACACTTAAAATCTTCCAATCAATGCACAGCGGCTGCAAACAAAGCAAACAGGGCACTAGGTTTCATCAGAAGAAACTTCCACTATCACAGCAAAGACATAGTTTTGCCCTTATACAAAAGTATGGTGAGACTGCACCTCGAATATGCTGTGCAGTTTTGGTCACCTCACCTCATAAAGGATGTTAAAAAATTGGAATCTGTGCAAAGGCGAGCCACTAAGCTAATCCCTTCATTGAGAAATAAATCATATGATGAAAGACTAAGAGAACTTGATCTATTTTCACTTAAGAAACGAAGGATGAGAGGCCAATTGATAGAGTGTTTTAAAATTCTAAAAGGATTCAGTAACATTAATCTAGATAAGTTATTCAAAAAAGCCGAAGACACATCTACAAGAGGAAACAATTTAAAATCATTAGGTCGGAGATCGTATCTAGATACAACAAAAAATTCTTCACTCACAGTGTAATTGATGAGTGGAACAAACTTCCAAATAAAGTAATAGACAGCTCCTCTATAGATACATTTAAGAAAAATCTAGACTCATACCACAGAAAAATTGGTATGGAGTAGGCAGTAATTATCACCGTTATTATTTGTTCAGCTGAAGAGAGCCTTAGAAAAGAAAAAAAAATAATACACAAATAAAAAATAAGAATAATAAACATCACTAAATATGTACATACTACTAAGGGTGATGGGTTGGATGATTCTAATCAACCCCAAAATGTACATGCTGCTAAGGCGAAGGGTTGCATGATTTTGTTATTTCTTTTTTGTTTTCCCTATCTTGTTTTCCCTTTCTTTTTTTCCAATCTTTCCTGTAAATTCCTTCTGGGGATTTCGAAGCCCAGCAAGGTTAATCACTTCCAACTTTTTCATGTACGGCAATTGCCGGAGGGAACGGAGGGTGGGGAGAGAGCCTTCTTCTTTTCTATCCTTTCCTTCAACTTTCCTTTTCTATCGGATATGCCATCTCTACTAGAATTAAGTCCTGACCACCTCGTTTGGATCGTAAGGTCTGTGGGGCCAGTGTATATATGTTAATCTATGTAAATCTCTGTCTCTCTCTCTGCCTCTGTCTCTCTCTCTCTGTCTCTCTCTCTCTCTGTCTCTCTCTATCTCTCTGTCTCTATCTCTCTGTCTCTCTCATTCTATCTCTCTCTCTCTCTCTCTCTCTCTCTCTCTATCTCTCTCTCTCTCTCTCTCTCTCTCTCTCTCTCTCTCTCTCTCTCTCTCTCTCTCTCTCTCTCTCTCTCTCTCTCTCGCTCCCCTTTCACACGTTATAACAGACAACAAAAACCCAAACCTGCTGGCGACACAACAGCAGCAACAACAACAACAACAACAACTTCCTCTGTATAATTGGGTGATTTGCATTTGACAAGGTGGCATAGTCGGCTCAGGTGTAATAAGAGACATTATTGTGCGCTGGTGTGGAGGGGAAGTCTCTTATAGCTTTCGTTGTTTACCAGTGATAGTATGCGAACTTTAATTATGAAGGTATCTTAATATAAGTACATGTCTTTGCACTAGTTAACTAACGGTCACTTACATTTCAATTACTGGAATGCAGCTTCACGAAAGTACTTCCAGCGCAATAACCATTATACTGTATACTAAGCTTTTTTCCAAGACTGAATAAGTAGCTCTGATTAGCGAATTAAGGGGAGATTTCCACTTGAGGGACTTTTTTCTTGACCTCTTTCTCCCTCATGTCTAGCCCCATTGCCTTTGAGATTTAAGACGTTTGCCCCATTAGTTTGGTGAGTGTTGTTGCTTGCAGTGAGAAGTGGTAGGCATATTGTTGAATGATTTGTTGCTTGCAGTGAGAAGTGGTAGGCATATTGTTGAATGAATTTTAAGACCTTTCGTGCCATTTAGGTGTCGATTTTATCCTGGCGAGCGATAGCGAGCCTGTAATTTGAGAGTGATCGGCCTTCGGCCGGGACATATTTTCTACCGAAAAATGTACAAATTTATCTTGAAAGGGGGTCAAGGGGGTGACATTTTAAGATTGCTGGAGGAGTAGGAAACAAACTAGAAACCTCCCCTTAAAGTTAATTCCAGTCGATCGAGTAACTGCGACTATATTATTTCATGTGCTCCTTTTCTACTCAAATGTTTAATCATGCCATCGTCGTATCTCCAACAATGAACATCGATAATATAATGTGTTGTTGCTTGCAGTGAGAAGTGGTAGGCATATTGTTGAATGATTTTGACACGCTGATGTAACATAGTGAAACATTCCCTCGAGCCAGCCTTAGTCAGTATTTTCCCTCAATTAAAGTTCAATAACTTTAGATTGTTTTGTGTATTATCTTTTCACAATATAGTTTTGCTAAATCTTGAATGTGTCATTAATTTTCCACCTAGTGATTTGTATATGTGTTTTTCTTTTCTTTAAATTGATGTTTGTTGGTTTATATGGTTGTTGGTTTTTGCAAGTTTTACATTCTAATTATAATTAAGTAGTTACACGTGCAGAATGATTAGAAGTATTTACAGTATTATTACGGGGAGGTTTTTAGTTTGTTTCCTACTCCTCCAGCAATCTTAAAATGTCACCCCCTTGACCCTCTTTCAAGATAAATTTGTAAATTTTTCGGTAGAAAAATTTCCCGGCCAAAGGCCGGTTGCTCTTAAGTTACAGGCTCGCTATCGCTCGCCAGGATAAAATCGACACCTAAATGGCACGAAAGGTCTTAAAAGTGACAGAATGGGGCGGAAATTCTTAAAATCACCAAACTAATGGGGCGAACGTCTTAAAATCTCAAAAGCAATGGGGCTAGACATGAGGAAGAAAGGGGTCAAGAAAAAATTCCCTCAAGTAGAAATCTCCCCTTAACCCTTCCAGAAGAAGACGCTTTCTGTTCTATTCTTTTTCCGTGTATTTATTATTAGACGAATTCACTCACCTTTGGGTAATTTCTATCTCAATTGACCACTTGCGAGTTTCGTTCTATAAGGAAGTTGGGGGTTGTTGACATCGATAATTAACAGAATTATCACCTAAATTGCGGTTGCAGTGCTTATATAAATACATAAAACTCAATTCATCATACTTTTTTATCCATTAGAAACCTACATAATTATTGTCTTTCTGTTTAATATCGATGTTTATGGCTCCAACTTCCTTATAGCCTGAAACTCGCAAGTGGTCAATTAACCCTCTAACTTCCAAAATTCCTTCCCAAACTTTATTAACTTGACTAATTATATCCAAAATATACTGAAAGATTGAGTCATGGTATATTGAAAGAGGTAAGGGGATAGTGGCTTTGTGTGTGTGTGTGTGTGTGTGTGTGTGTGTGTATGTGTATGTGTGTGTGTGTGTGTGTGTGTGTGTGTGTGTGTGTGTGTGTGTGTGTGTGTGTGTGTGTGTGTGTGTGTGTGTGTGTGTGTGTGTGTGTGTGTATTAATTCATCTATTCATTTATTTTATGCTGTCCACGCTAGACCTCCATCATACTTAGAAAAACACCCCTTAGACCCACTTTCAAGATAAATTTGTACATTTTTAGGTAGAAAAATGTCCCGTCCGAAGGCCGGCTCCTCTTAAAATTACAGGCTCGCTATCGCTCGCCAGGAAAAAACCGACACATAAATGGCACGAAAGGTATTAAAATTGACAACGAAATGGGACGAAAGGTGTTAAAATCGTCAAACTAATGGTTCGATCGTCTTCAAATCTGAAAACTAATAGGGTTAAACACGAGGGAGAAGAAGTCCCGAAAAAGCGAAAACCTGCCCCCTAACTTAATTAATGCCTGTTTATCTTCAGCACACCTTAAGCCGGTATCACACGAGAGCTTTTATAGTCAACATTCGATGATCAAAATTGTTCTGGCAAAATTTTTGGATATTTTGTACTGGCATCGGAAACTAGACTGATGATAGATGAATATACTGTAGGTGACAGAAATATTGTAAATGTTGACATCATAAGCTGCCAGACCAGTGTTGAGGATAAATGTTGAGGGAAAAAGCGCGTGTGTGATACCGGCTTAATCCCTATATCACTGTTATCCTCTTCATTATAACCAACCTTGAGGTCTCTCTTCGTCGGCATTATAATCTGCTCGTGAATCTTTTTGACGCGCCATCTAAACGATTACAACTGAATTATAGACGTTTACTTGTGTGAATTCGTGTTTGTGATATCAATTGTACGAATATTTATTATACTTTATTTTGTCAGATTGGAACATATGCAATACAATATTAACAGAGTATAATTAGGTAACTTTAAGGAGCTATCACAAGGAGGAGATATTATATTTTACCTGTTATTATAACTGGTTAGGGCTGGTCCTATCCAGAGTGAGGTTTGGCATCCTCTACCCAACCTTAGCTGCGTCTGTCTGTCTCTTTTACTGTCCTACCTTTCCTTCTGGGGGCAGGGGGCTAGGAATTCTCCTCCCATTGTATAATTCTCCTACTCGACGAGACAGAGAAACAGGCTAGGTAACGCGAAAGTGGTCCCGGACCCTGAGAATAGAAACTTTAAATGTTGTTTCTGTTCGGGCTCTGTCTCGTGTCGGCCACCCCCAGCAATGGGCCTGAGTATATACATACATACATACATATTATAACTACACCAAAACTTCTGTCTATTACCATTCAGACCTCTCACAATACTTCTCACAATACCATATAGATAACCCAACACCGAAGCTGTCCAGAGTTAGTCAGTATACCTTACTTGATCTTATAGTTAGCCTAGAACCCAGTCTATCACCAGCCAAAGATAAATATTTCACCATCATTACTCACTATTGCCCTAAACTATACAGTAAGTCTATCCATTATAAATAGGTGAAACCTCTTGTCTACTAACCTCTATAATTCAGGAACGACGAGAGTAATCGAGCTAATATTTATACCATTTGGAAAGTGTCAGCCGAGGAAGAGGTGTGGAGATATTCAGGCCATTTTCTCCAGCCCTTTTTAAGTTACAGTGGTTAGGGTTTACAAAACTGGCCTCCCAATAATGGATGAACTATACCTTACCCTTGTTTTTCACCTTACTTTCCACCCTTAAAATTTGCCTAAACACTCATCACTCCTGCCTCACCCTTAGCTCTCACAATTCCCCTCAATCACCCTTTTAACTCACCCTTCACCAGCACCCCTCACCCTACACCCGTGCCCCTCACCCACACCCTTCACCCACGCCCCTCGCCCCACGCCCCCAAGTTAGTGTTCCCCTCACGTCCTGCGCTTCACACCCCGATGCCCCGCTGCTGCCTGGTTGATTCACCCTCCTCCTACTCCTCCTCCTCAATCCTCCTCCTCCTACTTCTTCTTCTTCTCCTCCTCCTCCTCCTATTCTTCTTTGCTATCCTTTTCTATACCTCGTAGTCAATAGATTAGTAGTCTTAGATATCCAAACTGCCCCATAAGGACCAATAGGTCTGTTGCAGTTTTTTCTCCTTTGTATTCCTTTGTATTCCTTTGTACTCCTCCTCCTCCTCAATCCCCACTCCACCGCCTACTCTCCTCCTTAGGATTGTATTGTATGTCATAGTTTTGATGGCTGTATTTTGAGTTCATTTGTTCTTGTTTCGCTGTCCTACTTTCCTGCTTAGGTTTATATTTAATGTATTATGGTTTTGATGGCTGCTTTTTTAGCTTAATGTTTCTTGTTTCGCGGTCCTACTTTCCTGCTAACTCGTGGGTCGTCTGCCTTCGTGAATAAATTACCCCGTTCATGGTGATCCACTTGCATAACTTCCTGCTGAGCTTAATGTTTCGTATGTCCTGCTGATCCGTTGAGGTTTTTGTCATATGTATAGGTAAAACATCTCAATTCAGCAGGAGACTCGGCAGGCAGATCCAGCACAGGAATAACCTCTGGGAGTCGCAGAATTAAACAGTTATTCTATACAAATAATTCAAGCCAATGACGATATAATATAATAGTTGCCCTAAGATATCTTAGTTTTTTCGAAGGGTCTCTCAGGATTCTAGGGATAAAAATATTTGTTTCTATTCTCTCTCTCTCCTCTCTCTCTCTCGCTCTCTCGAATATAGTGCCGGTGCTGCCAAGTGGACAGAGATAAAAGTGTGTTGGTCAGCTCTGGGCCGCATTTGTGTCTGGGGCTGCTACTGCTCGTGTTACCACCTTAATCCCCCTTTATCACGGTGGGCTGGCTGGTCCTCCTCACAGCCCACTATAGGGAGAATTGTGACATCTGTCTGTCTATCTATCTATCTATCTATCTATCTATCTATCTATCTATCTATCTACCTATATAGATAGATAGATACAGTATATATAAGAACATAAGAACATAAGAAAATGGGAGTCTGCAGAAAGCCGATTGGCCTAAGCAAGGCAGATCCCTGTCCCACACAACCCCAATTACAAAGCCCAATTATAGGCTCAACACTCTAATACCCTGAGGATCATCTTACCAAAACGGTTAGAGATTAACGCAGGATTACGGGGGTCTGCAGAGCGCTGATTGGCCCAACCCTGCTGATCCCCCTTCACACCCTTCTCGTCCATATGCTTATCCAATTTTATCTTAAAGCTCCCTATCGTTTTTAATCCCACTATAGCACTTGGTAGTCCATTCCACCCATCTACAACTCTGTTACCAAACCAATATTTGCCTATATCTTTTCTGAAACGAAATTTATCTAATTTGAAACCATTGGTACGAGTTCTTTCGCTATCACTGAGCTTTAGTACATTTGTCCATATTGTACATTTTATACATTTTATTTGTCCATATATGTACATTTTAGTACATATATATATATATATATATATATATATATACAGTATATATATATATATATATATAAATACATATATTTATATATATATATTATATAATATACAGTATATATATATGTGTATATATTATGTAATATACAGTATACATATTTTGTTTTTTGCTTTTTTAGTTGGCCGTAAAATATCATGTCGCCATCTTGATTACTCCGCTATTACGAAGATTTTCCTGCGATATATGCTATTACTTATGAACACTTGGCAGTCATATGACAGCCACATAATAATTTAATTTGTTGCAATAAGTATCGAGAAATCAGCTGACCAGGGTTTCAGTTTACCACCAGCTGCAGTATAACCCTCTATAGATGTGTTGGGGAGGTTGTAAACACCAATCGAGCAGGGCAATACCCAGGGGAGGCCTCATAGGGGTGTGATAAGGAGTTCCTGTTTCATTTGTCAGGTTTCCCTCACCGTTTCTGTTTGTGTCTCACCTACACAGAGAGTAATCCAGCTAGATTTCACGAACACCTTCTCCTCCTATACCGTACATTTCACTACACTTCTTCCCTACATGCCTAAATTACCTATAATGTACCTGTATTTTGGATCTCTATCGCTCTTTCGAACTTGGAGCACACTTGTTGCAGGCAGCCTTTGCCTTTTGTCTCCTTCAGACCCAGAAAAAAACGAGTACTGTAAAATAGGTGGCACAAATATCCCTCCATAGACAGCGCCGGGCCCTTCTCTGCTGCCGTGTTGAAAGTTAATACATAAACTACACGGTGTCGGGGCAACCTGTCGGAAGGGATGATCTTACCGCGTCAGGGGCCCCGTCCCAACAGTGGCCGTATTCAATGGGATTTTTTGGCTGCTTTTCCGCTAACTAGAGGGATTTACGTCTTAGCTGCAATAATGAAGACTTAGCGGACTTCATTAGGGTCTAAATGAGGTGCGATGGGCTGGCACAGGTGGAGAATGGGCGTGGGAAAGGGTTAAGGCGGAGTCATACGAGGAGCTGTCTGGGAAATATTTTTCGGAAATTTTAGTCGGGCAGTTTTGAAGTTGAGCTTTATGAGAAATTTGGCACTACACATAATGTACACTCGAATGCCATAGACTCTAGCCCACACATAATGTACACTCGAATGCCATAGACTCTAGCCCACACATAAAGATTCGAGAATCTCACCTATTTCTAATTTATAATTACATATTTAGAAACAATGGATATAATGGTTTATACATCAACCACATAACTATAGTATTATTATACCATGTATTGAAAAGCAAATGTTATCCAAAGATCAATCCAGGTAGTTATAAAGAAAAACACAGGGGTCTACGATTTCTTATGAGTGGGCTAGAGACTACTACATCCGAGTGTACCTTTAGACACCTAATACGAAATAGCCCCAAAAAGTTGCTTATCTAAAGTTGCCAGAAAATATATGACCGTACACTATACAAATGATCGGTTCAGATGTAACAAAACTGACGCACATAAATAGTGTTATAAACGTGAACACTTAAACTAATGAAACACTTAACCCCATCTGTTATATTCTAGCTATATTTAGACGATTGCATGGAGTTTAAGAAAGATCTGTCATAGTAAAAAGCGTTAGGTGGGATATTTCGAAGCCGGTTAATTGCTGCAGGTTCTTTTTAATCTGAACAAAATCGTCTAATGGCAGCCAGAATGCACTTATTGGGACGGCACCGACACTGAATGGGTTAATATGTTGTATCAATAGTGTTATATTTGAATACATATTTTATGGGGTTTTGTTCGACTTACAAAAAAAGGAAAACAGAGAGAGAGAGAGTACAAAGGAGTACAAAGGAGTACAAAGGAAATCAAGCAACAACAGGTCTAGTGACCCTTCTAGGCTGCTTGTCCTCCAAAACACTGAGGATCAAGTGTCCAAACAGTGGTTTAGAGTGGGTAAGGGAACATTGGAAAGGGAACTACTGCCCTGGAACTAATGTCCGTGGCAGGATTAGGAAGTTAGTAGGGGACAGATGGGTTAGTAACTGAGGGGGGGATAAAATAAAGTTATTCATTTACAAACGCAGTCAGTCGCGGGTTTGATGCGAGATATTTGTCTAAGCGGAGTTTAAATGAATCAACGGTGCTGCAGTCTATAACGTCTCAGGGAAGCCCATTCCACAAGTTGACAACTCGATTGAAGAAGAAATTCTTAGATTCGTGTGAGTTAAAAGATTTACCAATAATTTTGCAACCGTTTCCCCGCGTGTAATTAGATTGGTCGATAGTGAAGTACTTACTACAGTTCATATTGTCGATGCCTTTGATGATTTTGAACACTTGAATTAAGTCACCTCTTAATCTGCGCTGGGTTAAAGGAAATAGATTTAATTATCTAAGACGCTCTTCGTATGGTTTGTTCTTTAGGCTAGGTATCATTTTGGTAACTCTACGCTGAACTCGTTCCAGCTTGTTTATATCTTTTTGGTAATAAGGGCACCAGGATTGAACGCAGTACTCCAGAAGAGGGCGGACTAAGGAATTGTAAAGGGTTAGGATAACTTCTTTAGATTTATGCTCAAATGACCTGCCTATAAAGCCAATTATTTTGTTTGCCTTCTTAACCACTTCTGAACATTCTTGACTCGGTTTTAGGTTACTCGATATTGTTACTCCCAGATCGGTTTCTCTGTTTACATTCTTAAGCTGAGTGCCATTCATCGAATAGTTTGCTTTCTCATTTAGGTATCCGATATGTAGTTCTTTACATTTATCCGCATTGAAACTCATTTGCCAAATTTGGGCCCAACATGACAATTTATCTAGATTGTGTTGCATATCGTCAACTTGTTATTTTGAGAGTACGCTATTTGCAATGTTTGTATCGTCAGCAAATGTTGAGATTGTACAGATGAGACCCTCATCTATGTCGTTGATGTAAATTAGAAAGAGAATTGGTCCTAGTAACGATCCCTGGGGTACCCCGCTACTTACATTGGTCCATTTAGATGCCTTACCGTTTATGACTACTCTTTGCTTTCTGTCGCTGAGCCAATTTTCTATCCATTTCAACACACCGTCTTGTATTCCATGCGCTTTTAGTTTTAGCAGTAAACGTTTGTGGGGAACTTTGTCAAAGGCCTTTTGAAAATCAAGGTATATAATATCTACAGCTTTACTCTCATCGTAGAGGTTGAGGATATCGTGGAAGAAGTCTAAGAGGTTTGTTAAACAGGAACGTTTTTTACGAAAGCCGTGTTGAGTATCTTTAAGTAAGTTATTTGCCTCTAAGTGATTTACGAGTCTGTCTCTTATGACCGTTTCTAGCATTTTACATACAATTGAGGTTAAGCTAATTGGACGATAGTTACTGGGTAGATATTTGCTGCCTTTTTTTAATATCGGTGTTACGTTGGCTAGCTTCCACTGATCAGGCATAGTCCCAGACTGCAAGGATTCATTGAATAGCAATGTCAGTGGTTTGGAGAGCTCATCCTTAGCTTCCTTTAGAACTCTAGGCGAGATTGTATCAGGTCCAGGCGTTTTATTTACCTTGAGTTTATCTAAACAATTCAATACTTCTCTCTCTGTAACGGTGATATTGCTTAGAACATCTGAATTATCAATCTGAATCGGCGATGGTGTAGGGATATCACTGAGGTCTTCGGTTGTAAAAACTGATGCAAAGAAGGTATTGAGGGCATTACTCATTTGTACTTCGTCTTTGGTGTAGAGAGAGAGAGAGAGAGAGAGAGAGCGTATATAAAGATATATAAATCAGCAAATAAATACGCCCATCACCCCTTAACCCATTCAGTAGACAAATTTGATCTTGTTGTGATTGTTTTTTTTTTTATATACAGTTGAGGTAAAAGTTACTATCAAATTTGTCCTTACACTCAACTCACTTTGGTCTATAATATATCTACCATATTCTGAACATCATAATTTGATACAGACATATGCAAAAAATGTCCTCGCTACAAATATTTGGAGTCTGGTATGTGATATAAAGCGTATTACGGTCTAAAGATAACTTGCTCTGTGATATCCCTCTTTGGAGCCAACTGTTCACAAATATGCTACCTTGTTGTGGTTGACATAATTTATTATACATTTTGAGTTGCTATAAATGTATCCATTCAGTATTGGTAATTTATAACGTCCTATTAACTTTGTTCTGGTTACTGTTAGACGATTTAATTCAGTCTGAAAAGGGCCTCCAGCAAATAACAGACTTCGAACTGTCTCATTTTACCTCTTTTATTACCACAACTACTTTTTAAGCTGCACAAAATCATCTGAATATAGCTAGAATAATATTGAATAGACGTCGCCGGTACAGTAGGGATTCAAATTCAGGTCAAATTGGTAATATTTGTTTTTGTTGACCACATAAAATATTGTTATCTGTAGCATCGTCATTTTGCATTCTTTTGCATATTTTCAGATGCTACCTGCCCTACAGTGACAACATTCCCCTACGCTCGGTGGCTTACACTGAAAGGTTAGTAAAGATTAAACACAAATGTACTATACCCTGTTCCAAGTAAGTAGGCCAAAACTCTTATACATACAGTATGTCGTAAACCTAGGGTAAAAAGTATTTGTTGATGTTTGGCTTATATTATGATAAAGCAATGTTTTCTGTAGTACTTGTTTCATAGGATATAAAATCCTATGAAAATGTTTATTCACAATGTCATAAATATTCTGAGAGGGGGGGGGGGGGAGGAATAAGTCCGGATAACGACCCAAAAAAAAAAATATATATATATATATATATATATATATATATATATATTACAAAACGCATTTTCTTATATATTGTTCTCTTTTTGTGTTTCAATTTTCAGTTTTAGCAAATGAAAAGGGCTTTACATAGGTTGCAATAAATATATGACTAACAACTAATCAATAAATATCATTAAACTGAAGAGCTTCGATAAGGATACGTACTTAGGAGTAAATGTATCAAACGTTTTCTTACTAACCAATATTGTGCCGAAGTAGTTATAATAATCCTAAAATACAATAATTGGGCTTAGTGGGATATATAGAACATTAAGTCAGTTAATTTTCTTCCCAAGCCATTCAATGCACTGAATCGGTATAGTTTTGGATGTTAACCGTGTTACTTTTTTCATATTTGTTTAAAAACTGGAGAGATTACAATGGAAATTAACTAAATAATTACTAGACTTAGAAAAAATACGATGAACGACTAAAATAATTGAACCTATTGAATATTAGTTAGGTATTAGTTTGCACATACCTAATTTGAATATTTGAACACATCAATTGAAAAGACCATAGCAGTTAACCCCTTATGTATCGGGGACGTCTTTTTCATTTTGTTCTAGTTTTATCTAGATTAGTTTGTGCAGTTTAAGAAGGATCTATAGTAGCAACAGGGGTTAAGGGAGATATCTCGAAGCCTGTTAATTAGTAGCTGGAAGCCCTTATCAACTTAATAAAATCAAAGATAACATTAAAGAGACATCGCCGGTACAGAAGTGGTTAAGATGCCATATTGAGCTTCCGCAGCCCATTGGACTCTTGCACGTGGGATTATTATTTTTGTTTTCAACTTAATTCTGGCAACATTTTAAAGACTACTTTGCACTGACACTGGCAGGTAGACTATAGGTATATTATGATGTAGAATGGAATGTTTATAAAAGTATATTCCAAACCGGCCACATTGGAATTGCATATAAAAATTGCGGGAAAATCAATCTCAATTCTTGAAAATGCGGTGGTCTGGTTACCGTGGTAAATATATTTGTACCAAATTGCCTGTTATGTTGTCTTAAGGGCCCCACCTCGCTTGTTTTATCTTTCTCTCCCTCTCTCTTTGGCTTGTAACCATTCGTCCCCATTCAGCCTACTGTTTTACCCCCATCCAGGTGTCAATATTTTCCTGGTGAGCGGTAGCGAGCCAGCATATATATATTTTTGTTTTGAGAGCAAGCTAAATTTGTACATTTTTCGATAGACAAATTTCTCCGGCGAAGCCGGATTTCTCCATACAATGCTGGCTCGCTATCGCTCGCCAGGAAGATATCGACACCTGGATGGGGATAAACGTCTTAAAACAGTTGGCTGAATGGGGCCGAATGGATACAAGCCAGGGAAAGAGAGAAAAGGAGCGAAAGAGAAAAAAAGCAGGTGCCCCCCCCCCCCCCCTAAACCACACGAGCGCTTTCTCCGGCATTTTTCGATGAGAAAGTTATTTTCTCGTAATATTATGAGGCTCTTTGACAATGGCATCGGAAACTAGACTGAAGGTAGATTATTTTAGGTGGCTGATTTCTGATAACACTTAGATATTAAAGATGGCAGACTACAATTTGCTCGTAAAAATTGACGGAAAAAACGTTCGTGTGACATCGCCTTTAAACTCTCAGCTGCACTCACATTCAAAATTGCATTACTCTGAGCAATCACTTAACCTTTTCTGTATACTAGGACACTATTTGCACTTTATTATTCTATGAAAGTAAATTTAGTAAGAACGTGTGGGAGTTCTAGGGTTACTTGATTCTTAGATATCCTTCCTAAGCTGCATGGGAACTTTCCCAACAATAAACGTAGTTATAAGAATCAATATCATGGTTGTGGGTTGATTTAATATGTTAAGTTTGTAATGTTCTATCGATTGGTCCATCATTTCACCAAAGATCTGGAAAAGTTACTCTGACTCTGTATGTATGTGTTTATCAAGCATATTTAAATCTAAATTATGTATATATGTGTCTATAAAGTACACCTAATTATGAATTATGTATATACAGTATGTGTCTGTAAAAGCATATACAAATCTGAATTATATATATATATATACATATATATATATATATATATATATATATATATATATATATATATATATATGTGTGTGTGTGTGTGTGTGTGTGTGTGTGTGTGAGAGAGAGAGAAACATCTAAATCTGAATTATGTATGTATATGCCGTATGTGTCTAATAAACCATACCTAAATCTCAGTTCCCCACCTCATTAAATTTCCCAATCACGCTTGTTTTTTCTCCCTGCGTAACTTTTCCTTTCTTGACCATTTCCTCGTGCCCTAAAGACCCCATAACCCAGCCGGCCTCACCTGTCGTACGTGGCGCTAATTGCCGTGGGAGAGCCGAGACTCACCTGGGCGAGGCTCTTCATATTATCCCTTTGGTAAACAGGGTGGGTGGACAACGGCTGAGAGGGTGTGTCTCGGTTCTTGTTAACCCTTTCTGTACCAGCGACATTTATTGTATTTTATCTTACCTATAATGTACAATGCAAAACTTGCAAAATATACAAACCAAAACAGGAACGATATAATATGAAGCCAAAATAACTAATCAAAATCACTATGTGGAAATAACGATTTAGCAAAATGTGATTTTGAAATACAAGAATACAAAACCAAACCACCACATAGAATGTACAGTACATCACTATATGAGTAAGTGAACTTGGTTTCCAGGCAAATTATTCGCACATACTGTATATTAACATACTCTCGTCATATTCGCACATACTGTATATTAACATACTCTCGTCATATTCGCACATACTGTACATTAACATACTCTCGTCATATTCGCACATACTGTATATTAACATACTCTCGTCATATTCGCACATACTGTACATTAACATACTCTCGTCATATTCGCACATACTGTATATTAACATACTCTCGTCATATTCGAGGAATTAGTCAATTTGGGAAGTTCAAGACATTATGGTAAATTTTATGGTAGATTTTCTGGTAGATTTTATGCAGCTTATGGAGGATCTGTGGTAGTTAATAGGGTTAATTTAGATAGTTTGCAGACTTTTAAATCACTATCTTCCTAAACTGTAAAATATTTATTATTAACAGCCAGAATAAGATACGAAATATGTCGCCGGTACAGAAGGGGTTAACCCATTCAGTACCGGTGACGTCCTTTTAATTATATTCTGGCAACTATTAAGCGATTTTATTCAGCTTAGAATGGACGTCTACATATAAAAAGGTTACAAATTATCTCACTTAATCCCTTTTGCTACCATATTATCTTTCAGAAGCATCAAACACTCGTCTAAATGTAGCTGAATTCAAATACAAAATACGTCGCCGGTACAAAAAGGGTAAATAGCTTTTTGAATTATCTGTATGAATCGGGCCAATATATTAATTTCGGAAACTTTGGTGGTATGTATGCGAATTTTCTTTTGAATTAAGGATGATAATTGTATGAGCTATATACTGTAGCCTAATATGTTTGTGAGTAGAATTATACAAATAATCTTAAATAAAGGTCAATGTTTGTCTGTCTGTTTGTCAGTTACCCGACCTTTGTTACTAAACTCCTCCCACAGTGTTGGTGCCAGGTGGAAGTGTGGGGCACCGTTGGAAAGCCCAGGCTTTGGAGATGGTTTTAGGCGAGTTTAGTGGAAATCAGAGACACTTTTGTTTAATAAAATTTTCGGCAGAACTTATGTAGTATACGGGAGCGAAAACAATGCGAAAAAAGTGGCCGTTTGGGGCAGAAGGAGACCTCCGATCGAAAAGGTGTATGGAACGAAAGTTGTTCGCAGCTCCCCAAAATGGGGGTACGGATGAGGTCAGATCCAAAATCGGAGGTAATTTAGCGGCCGAAATCGAGGTCGCCGTTTAATGAGGCACAGGGAGGTCGAGGCCGGTGATTATGGTAGTAGTAGTATTGTGATGATTGTGGTAGTAGTGATTGATGATGGTGATTATGGTAGTAGAATTTAAACCCGGGCAACGCCGGGTACCCCTCCTAGTCAAGTCATAAAATACATTATAAGTAGATAAATAGAAAGGGATGTTTATATGTTACTGCATCGATTCATGCAAACCAATAGATATTAGTTATTGAAATGAAAGGTACGCATGAATGATCTTGTAGTAATGATCATATTACCAAACACTATACACAGTCAAAATCACTAGTTCACCTAAGGCCTTAATGACATTTTGCGTGCTTTCTAAAGAGAATGACATTAACTCAACATGTTATGACTTGAAAGTAGCAATGTTAATCAAGGACTACTTGAAGCACATGGACACTTTTAACGATTTTTTTTTTTTTTTTTTTTATAAAACTGACTCCCTAGACATCCATCAAGCTTAAAAAAGTTAGACTCCTCTTTAAGAGAAATGTGTTAATTTTTCGGTAGAAAAGTATCCTAGCCTAAGGCCGGTTTCCCCTAAATTACAGGCTTGCTTGCGCTCGACGTTTAAGTGGCCGGAAAAGTCTTAACATTTATAAAGAAATGGGTCAACAGGTCATAAAATCGCCAAACTAAGTGACAAACGTCTTCAAATATCAAAACTTATGGAGCTAAATATGAGGGAGAATAGGGTCCAGAAAATATTAAAACCATCCAGTTAGTGTGGTCAGCAAGGTCCTCGGTGAACTCTTTAATTTTTCCTCTATCAGTCATGTCTCAGAGTCCCAATAATGGCTTCCCAGTAACCAGTTGTCCAAGCCTTCTATATCTAAGTGCCCCCCAGATATCGGTATAGGTCCCCAAAATGGCTTCCCAGTAACCAGTTGTCCAAACCCACTATACCTAAGTGCCCCCCAGATCTCGTTATAGGTCCCAAAATGGCTTCCCGGTAACCAGTTGTCCAAACCCTCTATATACCAAGGTGCCCCCCCAGATCTCGGTATAGGTCATGAGGCGCGTTCCCAGGCCAGGCAAGGGTGTGTGTGGGTGGGTGTGAGGGGGGGGGGAGAGATGAGTGGGTGGGGCAATTAGTTAAAGGCCAGATGTTTTATTCATATATATATATATATTTATTTGATTGCTTGATTTATGTCATTATTTATTTATGTTTGTATTTATTTTATATACTTTTATTTTAGCTCCCTCCCTAGACCTCCATCAAGCTTTAAGAAACACTCCCAAGACATCCCCTATTTTTTTTAGGTTGAAAAATGACCCGGCCAAAGGCCAGTTCTTCCTAAATTGCAGGCTCGCTATCGCTCGCCAAAAACAAACGACACCTACATGGCACGATAGGTATTAAAATCGCCAAACTAATACGGTGAACGGCTTTAAATGCTCCTACATAAGATCACGACGAGGAACAGAACTTATGTGGCCAACTGTACATAGATAATATATGACTATAAAACATTTATTTATAATATTTCCTAATTTTCAAGTAAACATATAAGACAAAACCAAGGCGAAAGAAATTAAACTATTAAAATGGAGAGAAATATGAAGGGTTACCTGCTTATGAAGGGTTACCTGCTTATGAAGGGTTACCTGCTTATTTCACAGAACTCTCGATACAAATTTAACCTTTACGTCAAGCATTCTTTTGTTCCTCCATTGATAGGGTAGGGTTCACTCCATGTGGACTTTAAATATTACTCACGTTTCTTGGAAGGGTGTGTGAGACCTTCCACCATAACCATTCTGCCCGAGATCATGCCCAATACCCACCAATACCACTACTAATACCACCACACATCACCACTCAATGCCTAATGCCATTACCCCACCAACACCAACAACACCACCACCACTATCATCACCATCCAATACCCACCACCACCACCAAATACCCACCAATACCCATCGCCACTACCAACACAACCCAATGCCCACCACCACCACCCAATACCCACCACCACCACTACCACCACCACCCAATACCCACCACCACTACCACTACCACCCACTACCAACACCATCCAATACCCACCAACACTACCCAAAACCACCTATCACACAACACCACCACCACAACCAACACCACCAAATTACACCCCCCCCCCCCCCTTCCCAGCACCCATGCCACCACCATGCACCTCAACACCGGCCCCCTCCCCCCACTGTCGCCACCTACTTCCACCACAATCACCACATCCCAACCAACGCCCACACACTTTTCCCACAAATATCTACAGCCACATAACCATCACCAAGGGCCCCTCACCGCCCCCCCTCCCCCCCCCCCCGCCCCCTTCCCCACACACTCACTCTCTCCCTCACTTTCACATTGAGACTCTCTCTCTCTCTCTCTCTCTCTCTCTTTATTGTTAGCAAGGGTAGATAGCTAATAGGTTAAAGGCTCGCTATCGCTTGCCCAGATTTTTGTTACATCTGAATCGGGTGAAGTGCCAAATTAATGAGGTGAAACATCTTAAATCCTCCAAACTAATGGACCGAAACATGGGGGGTCCATAAAGCCCCCTCCTCGAACCAAATAGGGTTAATACGGCGTCATATGCTAATCGGCCAGAGAGCTTATCATCCGCGAATTCACGTTTGCCTACACTGAGTCACACAGACCCCGGGTACGCTGGGTTATCCGGGCTTATTCCAGTGCTGGTGCTTGTGTGGGGTGTCCTGCGGTTCTTACTCCTCACCAGACGGAGGACCAAGGTTAAGGGATAGCGCAAAGGACTAGAGATAGATCGGGTAAGCCTACTACCATTATCGTTGTACTGTCGTTGTGGAATTTGGTACGGTTGCGAGCAGATTAAACAGATGCAGGTGTTGTGGAGTTGTGGCTAGATTTAATGATCGCAGATTTATTTATGGCTTGTAGGTGAATGCATTTTTTTTTTTTTTTTTTTTTTTTTTTTTTTGCAGTGATGTTTGCAGTGAGTGTCGTCAATGATTCACTATATTATTTATAGCTTAATCTTTAGTGGTGGTCAATTATGACCAGTTCATCTTAGCACTTAGATGAGTATCTGCTTCATCTGCTCGGAGCTGTACATCACATCTCGGTCAGTGAACGATTTTCGTCCTAAATGTGGGGCTATTCTTATGCTTAAATCCAGTTTGTTGATAAGTTTTCTGATCATGAAAATTAATAACAAGAGCATTGATGGCCCCCAGGTTAACCCACACCACCACCACAACACACCCCAGTACGATAGTAATATATGTTTCCTATGGGGATGGAGACAAAATTACAAGCTACCTGTAACAAGCGCGCCCCCCCCCCCCCCCAGGTTGAAATAGTGATAGAGAACCACAAATTAAGGTAAGTTAGAAGTATTAGGTGTGTTGGAAAGTAGTGTAGTGTGCTTGTTAAGTGAAACGAATAATGTTGTTGGTATTCAGTGTTCACGGAGAAGATGGGAGTAAATAGCGAAGGAAGAGAAGGAGAAAGGAAGATGAGGAAAGAAAAAATATAGGGAGGAACAAAAGGAATCTGGAGAATGATTCATAATGACATAAGAGAAAGTATCGGTAGTAGGCCAATCTTTATTTTCCCTCTGGTGAACTCTAGGTGGTTAAGGGAGGTCTCTTGCTTGTTTTATCTCGTTTTCTTTCTCTCTCTGGCTTGTATCCATTCAGCCCCATGCAGCCTACTGTTTTAAGACGTTTATCCCCATCTAGGTGTCGACTTTTTACCTGGCGAGCGATAGCGAGCCAGCATTGTATGGATAAATCCGGAGAATCCGGAGAAATTTTACTATGGAAAAATGTAGACATTTAGCCTGCGGTCAAAAATATGTATAACAAATATGCTGGCTCGCTGCCGCTCGCCAGAAAAAAAAATTACACCTGCATGGGGGTAAACGTCTTAAAACCGTAGGCTGAATGGGGCCGAATGGATACAAGCCCGAGAAAGAGAGAAAAGGCAGGTCAACCCCCTTAACGTGTATATGAAGGTGGTTGGTTGTTCGTGTACCAGGAGCGACTTATTCTACCCTTATTATGTGGGAGTGTGTCTGGATTGTATGTTATGACTGTGGGAGTTTACCTGTGTTGTTAGTTATGACCGTGGGAGTTTACCTGTGTTGTTAGTTATGACCGTGGGAGTTTACCTGTGTTGTTAGTTATGACCGTGGGAGTTTACCTGTGTCGTTAGTTATGACTGTGGGAGTGTGCTTGTGTCGTTAGTTATGACTGTGGGAGTGTGCTTGTGTCGTTAGTTATGACTGTGGGAGTGTGCTTGTGTCGTTAGTTATGACTGTGGGAGTATGTATGTGTTGTAAGTTATGACTGTGGGAATGTGCCTGGGTGAAAGGTGTAATTGTTGGAGTGTGTCTGTGTTGTAAGTTATGACTGTGGGAGTGTGTATGTGTTGTAAGTTATGACTGTGGGAGTGTGTCTGTGTTGTTAGTTATGACTGTGGGAGTGTGTCTGTGTTGTTGTTGTTGTTGTTGTTCCCTAAGCTGCCTGGCCGAACAGCCCCGAGTCCCTGAGAAAGGCCATGGCCACGATCGGGCTTTCCCACAGAGCTCTCATTGAGTGTAGATTGTGTTGTTGGCGTAAGTGGTTGTGTGAAATGCAGTCTTCTATGATGTGTTTAATGGTATGGGGTGCTGTGTTACATCCCGGGCAGGTGTCGACAACGGAGTCATCCAGTCTCTTCTGATAGCTCAGGAGAGCTGGATGGTGTCCGCATCTCAGCCTGGCCAGGTGGACTCTGTCCTCGCGAGGAAGGGAGGATTCGGAAGGATGGATTTCGGGAGGTCGTGCATGCAGCTGCGTGTTGTCTGTGAGTGAGTGGATGGATCGGTGAGAGATATGAGTATGGATGTGCTTCTGGAAGTTGGTTCGGGGTGGGCAGGGAGGGAGAGAGGACAATAATTGTGTGTGATACCGTGTGCTGGGTGTTGTTTTGATATTTCTTGGTGTCTGTGGGTGTGTTGCCATGTAGTTTAGTGGGTGGTCTTGGTTCGTGGAGGCTGCTGCCAGGAATTGAGTGCCTCTCATGTCCAGATGGTCTTTGACTTTGAGGATTTTGGTTTCTTGATGTAGGTGATCTGTGGGTGCAGTAGCTGTGCAGCCTGTAATGATCTTCAGGGCTTTGTTTTGAATAGTCTGTAAGGTCTTATGATGTGTTTCAGCTAGGTTAGAAGCCCAGGCTGGGCTTGCGTATTCCATCACTGATCTTATGTATTGTTTATATACTGTGGTGGTAGTTTCTTTGTTGTGTCCAAATTTTGTGTGAGCAAGTGACCTGAGGGCGTTAAGTCTGGGTGTCAGTTTCTTTTTAATGTTTGTGGTGTGCTGTTTGAATGTCATATGAGTATCATATGTTACTCCTAGGATTTTGGGTGTGTGTGTATGTGTTAGGGGTGTGTTGTTTATGGTGAGTTGAGGGATGTATTCGTGTTCTCCTGTCCAACTTGTGAGCAGGGTTGCGGTGGATTTGGCTGGGGCTAGATTAAGTCTGTTTGTAGTGCACCAGCCATGTAGTGTGTTGAGATAGGGTTGAAGGAGATCTGTTGCTCTTTTTGGGTTATGGTGTGTGCATGTGAGTGTTATGTCATCTGCATAGGAGGCTAAGTTTATTTGGGGCGTATTGGGTGTAGTTATATCGTGCATGTACAGATTGAAGAGTGCGGGCGATAGGACGGATCCTTGTGGGACTCCGTTTGGAAAGTTTCTGATTTTAGATGACTGACCGGCAAAAGATACGTGTGCACATCTGCCTGCTAGGAAGTTGGCCAGCCACCGTTTTGTGTTGTTGTGCATGTTTGTGTTGTAGATTTTGTTTGTTAGGTTGTGGCGGGGGATGGCATCGAAGGCTTTACTAATGTCGAGTGTGGCTAATAGTGATCTGTGTGGTGGTCTAGCTGAATTGATGCCGTCGAAAGCTCTTTGTGTAAGGTCTGTGAGAAGAGTGTTTGTGGAGTGCAGTGGCCTAAAGCCATGTTGTGTTGGAGCTAGGGGTAGGTCAGGTGTGATTAGTTGTAATACTAGGCGTTCCATGACTTTGGAGGGGGAGCAAAGGAGTGTGATGGGGCGGTGCGAGGAGGGTAGCGTGGGGTCTTTGTTGGGTTTGGGGAATGTGATGATGATACCATGCTTCCAAATGTCTGGTATTGTGTTGTGTGAATAGCTGTAGTTTGATATGTTAGTGAGTGCTTGTATGCCTTGTGGTCCCAGGTGTCTGAGGTGTATGTTGCTTATGTTGTCTAGGCCACAGGCGGGTGAGTGCTTGAGATTGTTGATGATATGCTTTGTCTGGTGATTGGTGAAGGGTGTATAGTCAGGGTCTGTGGGGAATTGTCTCTTACGTCGGATGACACGTCGGTCGTCTTTGTGAGGTTTTAGGTGGCTGACATGTGAAAAGTGATTGATGAGAGTGTTTGCTTGTTGTTTACATGAAGGAGTAGAGTCTGTTGTTGTGATTGCAGCATGTGATTGTGTTGTGTTGCTGTTGGAAAGTGTGATGCTGTTTAGTGTTTTGTATAGTTTTTTGGGGTTTGTTTTGTGATCAAGTGTTTGTAGGAAGTTATTCCAATTTAGTTTTTGTTGTTCTTGTATTTTGTTGTTAGTTTGGGTGTTGAGTGCTTGAATTTGTTGTGTGATGTCTTGTGTGTGGGGTGCTGGGGAGTGTTTCAGTATGTCGCGTTGTCTGATGAGGTTTTGAATTTCTGGTGTGAAGTTGGGGTTGTGTCTTTTTCTGTTACCTCTTGGAATGTGTTTCTTGTCAGCATTTTGGATAGTTTTATTGAGTATGTGTACAGCATTGTTGATGTTAGTGATGGGTGTACTGTTTAGAGTTGTGAAGTGTTGTTCTGTCTCATTTGTGAATGCTTCCCAGTTAGCTCTTTTATAATTGGTGTATGTGTGTTTGTGGCTAGCTGGGGTGAGTCTGGTTTTGGTGGTGATAATGATCGGGAGGTGGTCAGAGCCTAAGGTTCTGACCACCCTCCAGGATGTTGTGGGGGCGAGTTCTGGGGAGCAAAAGGTGATGTCTGGAGATGATGGGTTATAGAGGGCTTGGTGAGGAATATGGGTATGTTGATGGATGTCGTTAAGGATGATGAGGTTATCGGTTTGGTTTTGTAGTACCAGCCCTCTGTCTGTGTCGGGGTTGTCGACAAACCAGGCCGACGTCTTGGCGTTGAAGTCACCACCCAGGATGATGTGTGGGGTGTGTGGGGTGTTTGTGATGTGTTGTAAGTGTGGTCTGTATTCATTTGGTACTGTAGGGGATGTTTGGGGAGGGATGTATGTGTTTATGATGGTTATGTTGGAGTTGTTGCCAGTGCGTATTTTAATTGACTGTATTTCTGTTGTGTTATCATTTGGGGGGAGGAGTGATTTGGTTTGTACACTGGTTACTATGTATGATATTTCTTTGTGTACCAGGGTGATGAGTCCACCGCCCCCGCCGACAGCCCGGTCTTGTCTGATGGTGGTGAAATTATGAAATGTGGGTGTTTTTTGTGTTGTGCGGAGTTTTGTTTCTTGTAAGATGGCAATGTGTATGTTGTGTTGTTTGATGAAGTGTGAGAGTTCGTGTTTCTTTGTGTTGATGCCATCTATGTTCAGTTGAAGAATGTTAATGTTATGTGCACGATGTATGTTGGGTGCTGCTGCACGAGGATGGGGTGGGGGTGGGGGTGGGGGTGATGGTGGGGGTGAGGGAGGGGCTGGGGGTTGGGAGGGGTGAGGTTGGGGTGGGGATTGGGGAGCAGGAGATGGGGGTTGGAATGGATTAGGATGGGGTGTGGTGTGTTGAGTTGAGGATGTGGATGGTATGGGAAGGTTAGGTGGGTTAGGGAAGAGAGGTGGACGGGTTTTAGGGGGGGGAGTGGATGATATGGGAAGGTTAGGTGGGTTGGGGAGGAGAGGTGGACGGGTTTTAGGTGAGGGATTTGACTGGGAGAGGGAGGGGCATGAGGAACAGGTCCAGGTGTTTGTGTAGTGTTTCTTGGAGGCAAGTGTTGTGCAGGTCAAGTGGGTCCAGTTCCCGCATGAATTGCAGAGAACTGAACCCTTAGTATGGCGACTCGAAGTGATGGGTTTTGAGCAAGTTGGACATATGTATGTGAACGTGGGTCCTGGGTTGCTCTCAATGTCTCCGGCTAGAAGAAGTCTTCGAGAAATGACAGCCGGAGAGTCATTTCTCGGTGTAGGAAAAACTGTGTGATGTGTGTGTGTGGTGTGAGAGGTGTGGAAATTCCCGGCGCGACCGAAGCCGCTCCAAGGACCCGTGCCCCCAGGGAGGGGGCAGGGGATGGTTGTGACGGTTTGGCTCCCGAAACTGCTCCCCGCGGCCGGCATCCGGTTTTCCTCCACTGGTCGTTGATTTTGTCTTCGGCTGTGGAGGGTCGGCAGCCATCCGCGGTTGGCAGCCTCGGGAGGTGGCCCCACGGCGTAGACGCCGCCACATCAGGACCAGTGTGTCTGTGTTGTAAGTTATGACTGGGAATGTGTCTGTGTTGTAAGTTATGACTGTGGAAGTGTTTCTGTGTTGTAAGTTATGACTGTGAGCGTGTTTGTGTTGTAAGTTATGACTGTGAGTGTGTCTGTGTTGTAAGTTATGACTGTGAGTGTGTCTGTGTTGTAAGTTATGACTGTGGGAGTGTGTCTGTGTTGTAAGTTATGACTTACCTTTGGATACCTTTGGATGTGTTCGCCGCTCCTCTAGCGGCACCAAGGAGCGCGACGCCCCTCGTTATGGGTGGTGATTTGGTGCAGTAGACTGTTTGAAGCGACAGCTCGCTCCCTTGCGAGGATGGGCTCGTCTGGCACTTTTTGCAGTTCGACATCTAGGGCTCTCTTGAAGTTGTCTAACGAGATGTCCCTCATGTCTCTTACTCGCCGTGGGAGTTTGTTGAAGAGACGTGGGCCTCTGTGTGATAACCAGCCCTCTCGCAGAGAGCCCATAGCACCCCTGTTATTCATCCGGGGGATTTCGCATTCCCAGCCTCTCCTATCACTGAATTTCATGACTATCGGAGTATGTAGATTTGGTACTAAACCCTCTGCGATTTTCCATGTGTATATTATTAGGTAACGTTCTCTTCTACGTTCCAGTGAGTACAGATTCAGTGCTCTTAAACGCTCCCAATAGTGTAGATGTTTTATCGAACTTATATGCGAAGTGAAATTTCTTTGTACACTCTCTACGTCATTTATTTCACCTGCTTTGTATGGGGATGTTAATACGCTACAGTATTCAAGCCGCGGTAGCACTAGAGATTTGAAGAGCGTTATCATAGGCAATTCACCGCGTGTTTTAAAAGTACGCAGAATCCAACCCGTTAGACGTTTCGCAGCCGCCACTTTGACCTGGTTATGTACTTTGAAACCCATATTTTCAGACATTAATACCCCAAGGTCTTTCACACTGTCTTTCCGTTCTATTATGTGGTTAGATTCTGTTAAGTAATTTGTAATTTCTTTAACACCATTATTATCTCCGTACCGTATTAATTGGAATTTTTCCTCATTGAATTGCATGTTGTTTTCCCTGGTCCACTGGAACACTACATTCATGTCTTCCTGCAGTCGGCCCGTGTCCTCTTGTGTGTTTACTATCTTACTTAATTTTGTGTCATCAGCAAAAGACGACACCGTACTGTGTCTGGTGTTGGTATCTATGTCGCAAATTAGTATGAGGAACAGAGGGGCGCTAGCACTGTTCCTTGGGGCACTGAGCTTTTGACATCCGAAGGCTCAGAAGTGACTTGGTTTACTGCTACCGATTGTTTTCGGTTTACGAGGAAATTGTATATCCACCGTCCGATTTTCCCAGTTATACCTTTTGCTTTCAGTTTGTGGGCTATTATACCATGGTCACATTTATCAAATGCCTTAGCAAAATCGGTGTAAATGACATCCACGTTTTTCTTTTCTTCTAGCGCTTTAAGAATTTTGTCATAGTGTTCCAAAAGTTGTGAGAGACATGATCTTCCCGCTCTAAACCCATGTTGACCGGTGTTGTGTAGTTCATTTGCCTCCATGAATGTTGAAATTTTGCTTCGCAGGACTCGCTCGAAAATTTAATGATGTGAGAGGTTAGAGCTACCGGGCGGTAGTTTTTTGGTAGTGCTTTACTCCCTCCTTTATGCAGTGGGGCAATTATTGCATTTTTCAAGCTATCTGGTATGTCACTGTGACTGTGAGTGTGTCTGTGTTGTAAGTTATGACTGAGTGTGTCTGTGTTGTAAGTTATGACTGAGTGTGTCTGTGTTGTAAGTTATGACTGTGGGAGTGTGTCTGTGTTGTAAGTTATGACTGTGAGTGTTTCTGTGTTGTAAGTTATGACTGTGAGTGTGTCTGTGTTGTAAGTTATGACTGTGAGTGTGTCTGTGTTGTAAGTTATGACTGTGAGTGTGTCTGTGTTGTAAGTTATGACTGTGGGAGTGTGTCTGTGTTGTAAGTTATGACTGTGGGAGTGTGTCTGTGTTGTAAGTTATGACTGTGGGAGTGTGTCTGTGTTGTTAGTTATGTCTGTGGAAGTGTGTCTGTGTTGTAAGTTATGACTGTAGGGAGTGTGTCTGTGTTGTAAGTTATGACTGTGGGAGTGTGTCTGTATTGTTAGTTATGACTGTGGGAGTGTGTCTGTGTTGTTAGTTATCACTGGGAGTGTGTCTGTGTTGTCAGTTATGACTGGGAATGTGTCTGTGTTGTAAGTTATGACTGGGAGTGTGTCTGTGCTGTTAGTTATGTCTGTGGGAGTGTGTCTGTGTTGTTAGTTATGACTGTGGAATTGTGTCTTGTGTTGTTAGTTATGTCTGTGGGAGTGTGTCTGTGTTGTTAGTTATGACTGTGGGAGTGTGTCTGTGTTGTTAGTTATGACTGTGGGAGAGTGTATTGTAAGTTATGACTGTGGGAGAGTGTATTGTAAGTTATGACTGCTGGAATGTGCCTGAGTGAAAGGTATAACGGTAGAAGTCTGTCTATGTGTATCTACGTTGTGACTGTGAGAGCATGGTCAGTGTTTTAAGTTACGACTGTGGGTGTGCGTAGCGTCTCAACTTTTGGCTGGGAACGTGCCTGGATCTCACTTTATGACTGTGAGAGTACACTCGCCAGCACAAATAACTGGCACAATTCTATATGATAAAACTCGAGACAACGAACACTGAATGAGGGAAAATATTGGCTCGGGCATGAGTGTAGCTGAATGTTTCGAATTACTTCATCAGTTTGTCAGAATTGTTCAATAAACTATTTACCACCATGACCTTCACTGTAAGCGATTGTACCTGGACCTCAAGTTATGACAGATTGACAGTGTGGGTGTGTCTGGTGTCTCACTTTATGACTGTGTGTATCTGAGCCTTAAGTTATGACAGCGTGAATGTACCTGGTGTCTCACATTATGACCGAGTGTACCTGAGCCACAAGTTATGACTGGATCTGAAGTTATGACTGTATGAGTGTGCTTGGGTCGTATAATATGACTGTGTGAATGTGTCCGGGTCTCATGATATGATTGTTTGTTTGTGTGTCTGGGTTTCACTTTATGACAGTTTGAATGCGGCTGGGTCACAAGTTAGGACAGTGTGAATGTGCCTGGGTCGTATTTTATGACTGTGTGAGTTTCTGGGTCACAAACAAAAATAGATTGAGTATGTTTGAGTCGTAGGGTAGCATTGTTAGTGTATCTCTGGGTCGCAAGTTATGACGGTGCATATGCCTGAATCTTAAGTTACAGCTGAGTGGGTATACCTGGGTCACAAGTTATGACAGTGCGTATGCCTGAATCTTAAGTTATGACGGTGTGGGTGTGGCTGGGTCGCAAGCTATGACAGCGTGTATGCCGGAATCTTAAGTTATGGCGGTGTGGGTGTGCCTTGGTAGCAATTTATGACAGCTTGTATGCCCGGATCTTAAGTTATGACAGTGTGGGTGTGCCTGGGTCGCAAGTTATGACAGCGTGAATGCCTGAATCTTAAGTTATGACAGTTTGCATATGCCTAAACTTTAAGTTGTGACAGTGTTGGTGTGTCTGGATCGCAAGTCATGACACCGAGTATGCCTGAATCTCAAGTTAAGGCTGAGTGGGCCTATCTGGGTCACAAATCATGACACCGTGTATGCCTGAATCTTAAATTATGTAGGTGTGGGTGTGCCTGGGTCGCAAATTATGAAACCGTGTATGCCTGAATCTTAAGTTACGACGGTGTTGGTATGCCGGGGGACTCAAGCTACGACACCGCGTATGCCTGAATCTTAAGTTATGACACCGCATATGCCTGAGTCATAAGTTACGACGGTATGGGTGTGTCTGAGTCGTGCGTGCCCGTGTCAGACCACCACCTCTAGCTTACAGCCAATTAGCAACATATGTACCCTTCGTGAGAGAGGCGCGTCCTATCTCGTGCGATATCCAGAGGTGGGGCTTCATGTCGTACCTCGATTATTGCGGGGTCGAGGGCCACGCGGAATTATTTGTTGGGAGAGTTAAGTCATCGGTGTTTTAAATAAATACACACATACTCTCACATATACATACATACATACATACACACACACACACATACATTGAGGTGCATGCGGAATGTTTTGTTGGAAGAGTTGAGTCATCGGTGTTTTAAATAAATACACACATACTCTCACATATACATACATACATACACACACACACACACACACACACACACACACACACACACACACACACACACACACACACACACACACACACACATACATTGAGGTGCATGCGGAATGTTTTGTTGGAAGAGTTAAGTCATCGGTGTTTTCATAGGGGCCTTATTGTTGTTGGGATTAAGGGGGGATGGGCGTATTTATTTCCTCATGTATATATATTTTTATATAAAAAAATTAGTTTCCTCCGTATACCTCCATCAACCTTTAAACAAACATGCATTAGCTCCCCCTTCTAGATTAATTTGTAAATTTTTCGGTAAAAATTTATCCGGCCGAAGGCCGGTTCTTCCAAAATTACACCTAAATAGAATGAAAGGTCTTAATATTGAAAAAGAAATGGGCCAAAACGTCTTAAAATTGACAAACTAATGGGGAAAACATCTTAAAATATCAAAACTAATGGGGCTAAGCATGAGGGAGAAGGGGGACCAGAAAAACCAGCCCATCTTCCCTTAAGATGCTTGCAGGTATTTTTGTTGGGAGAGTTAAGTCAACGGGTTTTTTGTAGGCACCATATTGTTTCATTGAGATACACATACATTTATTTACCGTATCTATTTAAAAAAAAAAAAAAAAAAAAAAAAATTCTGGGGAGAATTAAGTCGACCATGCTTTCTTTGACACCACGTTGTTGCTTGGTCGAGATGTACGCCGAATTTTGTGTTAGAGTTAAGTAATCAGTGTTTTCATAGGGTCCCTATTGTTGTTGGGATTAAGATGCATGCAGAGTTCTCAGTTGGGAGAGGTAAGTCTATGTTGCTTTCTTAAGTACCATATTGTTGCTTGGCTGAGATACATGTAGATATATGTTTTATTTTGTATTTTATTTTTTATTTTTTTTTTGGGGGGGGATAATTAAGTCGTCAATGCTTTCTTTGGCACCACATTGTTGTTGGTAATAGGGTGCATGCAGGTTTGGTTTGCTGGGAGAGTTAAATCGACAGTAATTTCTTTGGTGCTGTATTGTTTTTGTTTTGGAAATAAGGTACACACAAGAGTTCTTAGTTGGGAAGCTGCCTGTAACAAGTGTCTCTCACATATATATATATATATATATCCTCGACTATTCACCTGTAATTGAAATGTTGAGGTGAAGGCATATTTTTAGTGAGGTTATGATAAATGCTGTGGCCGCCATAACTCGTGTGGGGCGCCTCTATGATCACTACCTGGCTCTGTGTGTGTGTGTGTGTGTGTCTGTGTGTGTCTGTGTGTGTGTGTGTGTGTGTGTGTGTGTGTAAGAGAGAGAGAGAGTAGTATCTTCCTACTCGTGTACAGTCAGAGGAGTAGGGCCACTTGGGTTGGTGTGCAGACCGACTACTTTTTATCACTCCTTTTTGCATACTAATATGTGTCAATAACACTCAATATAATTTTTTTTTTTTTTTTTTTCTTCTTCTTTATCAATGCATTACGTTCTTCCTTGAGCGGGCCATCAAACCACGTTATATCAAGGCTTCAGAATTACCTCTCCACCTAGAAGACTTAACAAGAGTTTTAAGAATTCATATTCTGGCTTTGATCATTGTATCTGTCCATCTTCATGTTGGAGGCAAACCTGCTGACCGGCGACACAAAATTGTGTGAAGACAACTGGCTGGGATGACCGCTTTAATTAAACAACTGTACACACCGTGGCAGGTGGCCAGCACCGCTAGCAAATTATGGTCCAAGTGCATCATTTTCCACTACTACCTAATCCCACCGCCTGCCTACACTATGATTAGTGGGAGATATCTACTTGAGTGATTTTTTTCTAGACCCCTTTCTCCCTCCTGTTTAGCCCCATTGCTTTTGAGATTTTAAGACGTTCGCCCCATTAGTTTGGTGATTTGAAGAACTTTCGCATTTGTTTTGCTAATCTTATGACCTTTCGTGCCATTTAGGTGTCAATTTTTTCCTGGCGAGCGATAGCGAGCCTGTAATTAAAGAGGAATACAGACATTTTTCGAACACTTGTTGAGTTTATTGTGGAAGATAACAATAATCCTCTCCCTTATTAGATAGAACTATCACGCATTTCCTAACCACATTGTTAACTCATTGTACAAATTTGTCTTGAAAGGCAATCTAGGGTGAGTAATTTTAAGCTTGATGGAGGTCTAGGGAACAAACTAAAAACCTCCCATTAATTCTGCCTGAAAATATTTCTCCATCCTTTCACATATCAGTGTGTGTATATTATACTGTAAAACCAACATCATGGTATAGAGATCAAACTGTACTCCTCCAAATATATACTGTATAACCAACATCATGGTATAGAGATCAAACTGTACTCCTCCAAATATATACTGTATAACCAACATCATGGTATAGAGATCAAACTGTACTCCTCCAAATATATACTGTATAACCAACATCATGGTATACAGATCAAACTGTACTCCTCCAAATATATACTGTATAACCAACATCATGGTATAGAGATCAAACTGTACTCCTCCAAATATATACTGTATAACCAACATCATGGTATAGAGATCAAACTGTACTCCTCCAAATATATACTGTATAACCAACATCATGGTATAGAGATCAAACTGTACTCCTCCAAATATATACTGTATAACCAACATCATGGTATACAGATCAAACTGTGCTCCTCCAAATATATACTGTATAACCAACATCATGGTATAGAGATCAAACTGTACTCCTCCAAATATATACTGTATAACCAACATCATGGTATAGAGATCAAACTGTACTCCTCCAAATATATACTGTATAACCAACATCATGGTATAGAGATCAAACTGTACTCCTCCAAATATATACTGTATAACCAACATCATGGTATAGAGATCAAACTGTACTCCTCCAAATATATACTGTATAGTATAGCCAACATCATGGTATACAGATCAAACTGTACTCCTCCAAATCACGAGCTTCACAGTTACTGCTGTTTAAGAGAATGCCCTTATCGGTTTGACCCATGGATTGGACTCCTCTAAATGCCATGGGCCTCTTCCTGCTACTCTATTTATCAATTTCTCTAACATTTGCGACCTTTCCTCTATCTTCCTCTCTGTAGAACACCATCTCTCTTCTATCAAACCTGACATACTTTTCCTCACCGAAACCCAGTTGTCTAGGCCAACAGACAGCAAGCCCTTCTCTGTATCTGCCTTCTATCTCTATCCTCAATTCAAAGTCAAAGGTGGATGTTCTGTGTATGTACGCAGCCATCTTTCTTACTCTTGTGTTCCCAAATTTGACTCTTCTGTATTCTCAACTCTGGCTTAAGCTATTATGTCACTCTCTCACTAAATATATCTGTGCTGTTTATGTCTTCCCTATTTCTACAGACTGTCCAAAATTCTTTGACTCTCTTACTTTTAAAATGGAACACATTCATCTTTCTCTTCTCTGAAATTTCCATCTTAGGAGATTTCAATGTTCACCAATGCCAGTGGTTCTCCTATCATTTCAGTGACCAACCTGGTGAACAAGCCTACAACGTTTCTATCCTAAATGACAGGAGTTCGTTCAGCACCCCACCCGTATCCCGCACTGCCCTGGAGATCGGCCCAACATTCTTGACTTATTTCTAACCTCTAATCCTTCTGCTTACACTGTAAATCTTCTCTCTCCATTGGGCTCCTCCGATCATAACCTTATTGGAAGCATACATCCCATGTTCTTTCTCCCATACGAACTCACAATAATTTTGGTTTACTAACGCTTGTTCTACTGCTGTCCAGAATAAGGAGGAAGCTTTCAAACGGTACCGTTGTCTTCAAATTCAAGAATCTCGTACTTTATATGTTTCTGCCCAGAATCAAGTCAAATTTATACTTTGACTCGCCACCAAATCTTTCATAATAAATAAATGCTCTGAAATTTCTATCTCTAGCTCTTCTCAAGTGTTTGGCATCTAGCCAAAAACCTTTCAAACAATTTAACTTCCATGTTTTTCCCTCCTCTTTTTCACTCTGACGGTACCACTTCTTTCTCAGAGAAAACTGAACTCTTCACTCAAACTTTCACTATAAACTCCATCTTGGGTGATTCCGACGCTACTCCTCCCTCTCCACTTAATTATGCCTAATATCATAATCTCTTCTAAGGATGTACTTTCTGACCCTCTCTGGGTTTAATATTAAGAAAGCGTACGGATTGGATTGTGTTCCTCCTGTTGTAGTACTCAAAAACTGCTCTTCTGTGCTGACTCCCTGCCTAGGCAAACGTGTTCATCTCTGTCTTTCCTCTAGCGTCTTTCCTTCTTGCTGGAAACTTGCTTTCATTCAACCTGTCCCAAAGAGGGGTGACCGCTCTCAACCCTCCAACTATTGTCCAATTGCTCACATTTCTTCCATATATTTTGTTTTAATTGTCCCTAAATCAATTTTTTGTTAAGCATTTATCTTCCCATAATCTACTTTCAGATTGCTAGTATGGTTTCCTTAAGGGTTGCTCTACTGGTGATCTCCTTGCTTATCTTACTAACTCATGATCATCCTCCCTTTGGGACTTCAGTAAGACTTTTGCTATTGCTCTAGACATGTTGAAAGCTCACTTCCTCAACCAATTAACTCAGGTGTTCCTCAGGGTTTTGTCTTGTCTCCAATTGTCTTTCTAATATTCAGTAATGATCTCAACTGTACCTCTAGTCCTGTCCACTCATATGCTGATGACTCTACCTTACACTGTTCAATCAGTTTTTTTCTCAACAACTCAGCATGCAATCACGCCAAAACTCATGTGAGGAGGCCAAGGCATGCCTATCTTATGATCTATCAATTATTTCTGATTTGGGCAAAGGAAATCTTGTTACTTTCAATGCCTCCAAGACCCAATTTCTCCTTCTATCTACCCGTCGCAATTTTCCACAAGGCTATCAATTACTCAACAGTACACAAATCAACCCTTCATCTTATCTCAGTATTCTTGGTGTATCTAAAACAGAAATTCCCAGAAGTTAGATGTGCTCAACCGTATCTGTGAGTTCTTCACCCCCGCACAGCTTCTTGCTCTGTATATGGGCACAGTGCGCACGTGTATGAGTATTGTTCGCATGGGTTGCGAGGTTCCACCCATACCGTACTTCTTGATAGAGTAAAGTCAAAAGCATTTCGCCCCATCAACTCACTTCCTCATACTAGTTCCCTATATTATCTTTCTACACACCACAATGTTGCATCTCTTTCACTCTTTTATTGCTATTACAACAATCAGTGTTCTTCAGACCTCACTCAGTGTATACCCTCTCCCTTGCAGCGAGTGTCAGGTACCCGCCTTTCAACACAGTCCCACTCCTATTCTTTTCAGCTCTCAAACCCAAGAATTAGCAAATTTTCTGTCTTTCTTCTACTCAACAAGTGAACTCTGGAACTCTCTCCCTCAATCAATCTTTCCTTCATCCTATGACTTAGACTGCTTTAAACTTCGTGTGTCCAGGCATTTTGACCCCAACGTCCCATGAATTTGGCTCTCTGTCACTCTTTTGGCTTTGGGGAGACACTCGTTACAGGAAGCCTGCCTTTTGTCTCCTTTATACACAGACAAATATCCAGCATACTGATGGGGAATACAAGAGGAAGGCAGAGGGTCATGAATGGTTAGGGTCGGTATTAATGCCTCTGACTATGTGTGTGTGTGTGTGTGTGTGTGTGTGTGTGTGTGCGTGCGTGTGTGTTGTCGTCCACGTAAGACTAATCCTGTGTGTGTGGCTGTGTGTTTAAGAGGCGTGTTAAAGTTTGTAAGAATATGTGCGTATTCTTCTTAACGTGTGTATGTGTGTGTGTGTGTGTAAGGCTTATCTCGCGTTTATATCGGTATGCATGATACTTGTTTGCGTGTGCACGGCTATACATGTAAGACTTAGCTCGTGTGTGTGCGTTAGTATGTGTGTTGTTATTACCCAGCATGCACGTGCGTGTAGGCTTGTATAACTATGCACATAAGAATTATTTCTCGTATGTATGGCTTGTATACGTAAAACCTATGTGTGTGTGGTGTGCGTGTGTGTGGTGTGGTGTGTATATATATGTGTGTGTGTGTGTGTGTGTGTGTATATATTATACTTTGTAAGTATTTGTTTGTTTTGTGTTTGTGTGTACTATACAGTATGTGCTTGAGTGTGTGTGTGATGTGTGTGTGTGTGTGTGTGTGTGTATTGGGTGTAGTGTGTGTTAGTGTGTGTGTATGTATGTGTATAGTGTGTGTGTATGTGTTAGTGTGTGTGTGTGTGTGTGTACTATACAGTAGGTTTGTATGTGTGTATGTATATGTGTGTATAGTGTGTGTAGTGTGTGTTAGTGTGTGTGTATACTGGCACATTCCAAGGGAGTGAACCCCATCATTACCCTCTATCCATCTTGCGCACCCCTCGGCCACACTCCGACCGCCACCCACACTACTTTATCCAACCCAGATGGGGCTCTTTTATATCTGATTACTCTTATATTACTCATCCTAACCTTACCTAACCTAACATAACCTAACCTTAGCTTATTTATTCAATTAACCTTACTATGTTTTCCAACCCCGATGGGGCCCTTATTAAATATGGCTACTCTTATATTACTCAACCTAACCTAACTCAACCTTACCTAGCCTTAGTTTATTTAGTTCAGCATTATCTAACGTTAATTTACCTTATTACTTTATCCAACCCAGATGGGGCCCTTATATCTGGCTATTATTATATTACTCAACCTAACCTTACCTAACCTTGCCTTATTTAGACTAATCCTGTCAATCTTAACCTATCCTAACCTAACCTAACCTATCCTAACCTTACCTAACCTATCCTAACCTAACCTTATCTAGTCTAACTTTATCTATCCTAACCTAGCCTTACCAAGTCTGATCTAACCTAACCTAGCCTCATCTTGGCTAACAAAACCTGACAAATCCGACCTAACCTAACCTATCCTAGAAGAGCCGAAACTAAAGTGCCTCTACAATATTTTGTGTTCTGTATTTCTTTTGGCATTGTGTGCATGTAGAGAGTCAATCGTGTGAGAAGCGGTGTTGACATGTGTACAAATTACCCTAACTCGGTTGTAGACAAAAATAATATCCTTCGGGCATCCCTTCCCCCCCACACACACACACACACCTTCAGTAAACAGACGCCCTACCAAACCCTTCGTCACTATACCTGTTGTTGCTTGATTTCCTAAACCACAACCAATAGCGAGTCATTTACATCATAGGTGTTCCAAGTTAGTTATACACTAAACAAATAAATACCCGTTAATAAAAAATAAATTAAATAAATATAATTATAACGAGGTATAAATAGGGGATGGAAACATTTATACGATAATTGGATTTACAGTACTGAGGGTGATTTACCATAATTATTATCCTTGTATTTAATGGATATATTACCCCAAGTACACCTATAAATGGGTAGATTGTTATGGACACATTATTTACCCATTTCATACCCATTATTGTCTACAGGGTAATATCAGGAAACAGTGGTGGTTCTAGGTGGGAGAGATTCTAAGTTAGCTATTAAATCTGGTAAACGGGTGAGAGGCATTCTGAGTTCATGGTGGGATTAATTACTCTGAGTTGACTATCAGGTTAGGAAATGCGTGATAGTTATATTTAATGGTGGGAGGGATTATTGTTAGCGTCTTCAATAAACTCAAAAAGCGTTCTACGATTTATGTTTGTATTTGTTTTATTTTTTTATACTGAGGTCCTTATGAACTAATACGAACAACTGGAGAATCTTTATGGGCAATGCCAACGATTACAAAGCACCGGAGTTACATTCACTAATCAGCAAAGTTCTAATTGTGCTTAAAATAAATTAGTGCTACATGTATTGTTTACTTAGGCGAAGCTTTGTGCGGAGTTGGTGCTTAGCCCCTTCTGTACCGGCGACGTCTTTTGCAATATATTCTAGCTAGTATTAGACAATTTTATTCATTTATTTAAAAAGTCTGCAGCAATAAACAGGCTTCGAACTATCTCACTTATCCCTTATTACTACCATAGATGCTTCTTAAACTGAACAAAATCGTCTAAATATAGCTAGATTAGAATTTAAAAGACGTCGCCGGTACAGAAGGGGTTAAGAGTATTTCCAAGAGACCCCTAAAATGAAGCTTTGGAGAAGTTGTCGGGTCTCTGTAAACTGTAAACTCTCTCTTATCTCATCCCTATCAAATCGCCCCCCCCCCCTCTCTCTCTCTCTACATCCCCTTCCTCTCATCCTCACCTCCTATCCCTCCCCCTTCCTAGACCCTTCATCCTCCCTCCTCCCTTACCTCCCTCCTGTCTCCCTCATCTATTCCCCCCCCCCCCTTCCCTTCCTCCTTACCTCCCTCCTCCCTTCCCTACCCTTTTACATCCCTCCTTCCCTTCCTCTCTCCCTCATCTATCCCTACCCCTTATTAGACCCTTCGGCCCTCCCTTCCCCCTTACCTCCCTCCTTCCTCTTCTCTCTCCGTCATCTATCCCCCCTCTTCTTATCCCCTTCACCTCTCCCTCCTTCCCTTCATCTCTCCCATCTATCCCTCCCCTTCCTAAACCCTTCACGCCCTTCATCTCTCCCTCCTTCCCTTTCTCTCCCCCATCTATCCCTCCCCTTACCGCCCTCCACCTCCGTGTACCTTCCTCCTTCTCCCCACCCATCCCCCCCCCCCCCCCCCCCCTCTCCCTCCCCCCTCCCCCCTGCCTTTCGCCCCTCCCACCGTGCACGCCCGTGACCAAACACATTTGTACTCCCGCCCACTGTTGACATGACGCTGCCCATGTTAGTCACACCTGTTGGTCACACTGGTTAGCGGAGACCCAGGAGGCCGCTCACCTTCACTATTCAGAAGCCATTTTGGGGCCTAGGTGATCGAGAATGGATTATATATTTACCTTATCTGTACCGGCGACGTCCTATTAACCGTATTCTGGCTACTACTAGACAACTTTATTCAGATTTAAAAGGGCCTCCAGCAATTTGCAGGCTTCGAACTATCTCCCTTAATCGTTTTTACTACCACACATCCTTCTTAATCTGCACAAAATCGTCTAAATATACCTAGAATAATATGAAGAATACGTCGCCAGTACAGAAGGGGTTAACCTTATCAAATCTAAGAGTGGTTTGGGGGAGGGAGGTCTTATCCAATAACATCACAAATATAGTGAACAAATTACGATACTCAACGATTCTTATGGGTTCTGGCCATCTTAACAAACGATTTCTTAAACTTCCCTTTGTTTCGTCCATATTTACATTCATTTAAGGGAAGGTTTCCACTTGAGGGATTTTTTTTCGAACTTCCTTCTCCCTCATGTTTAGCCCCATTGCTTTAGAGATTTTAAGACGTTCGCCCCATTAGTTTGACGATTTTAAGAACCCTCGCCCCATTTAAGTCAATTTTAAGACCATTCGTGCCATTTAGGTGTCGATTTTTTCCTGGCGAGCGATAGCGAGCCTGTAATTTAAGGGGAACCGGCCTACGGCCGGGACATTTTTCTACCGAAAAATTTACAAATTTATCTTGAAAGGGGGTCTAGGGGGTGTAATTTTAAGCTTGATGGAAGTCTAGGGAATCAACTAAAAACCTCCCCTTAACTAAAGGGCAATTAATTTACCTAACTATCCAAACCTTATGAAGTGCAAGGATATATTATGTTTTGGTAGATAAAGTTGGGTTAGGTTAGCTACGTATTTTAGTATATAGTTTAATATTTATACCAAGTCGTACTAGATTTTCGGACGAATATCCACAGTCTATTGTAGATGTAGTCATCTTCACTGTACAGTCCTTATGTGGGAGGTATACTCAGTTGTTCTGCACCCCTTTCTCCCTCATGTTTAGCATGATAGTTTTGAGATATTAAGACGTTCGTTCCGTTAGGTTGGCGATTTTGAGACCTTTCGCCTAATTTCTTTGTCAATAGTAAGACTTTTAGTGCCATTTAGGTGTCGATTTTTTTCCTGGCGAGCTATTGCGAGCCTATAATTTTAGAAGGAACCGGCCTTCAGGCCTGGACATTTCTCTACCGAAAAATTTACAAATTTATCTTGAAAGGGGGTACTTTTTATAGTTTGATGGAAGTCTAGCGAGGAAACTCAAAAATAAAAATATAAATATATATATAGAGCAAAAAACAAGCACTACCGCCTCTGTGATACAGAGGCGAATTATTTTGATAAACTCTTTACGTCAACAAGGATAACCATTACTAGCCTTTACTATACTCTGTTCCTTATAGGTAGGCCAGAAACTTCGACCCTAACCTCTCATAACTCAAAAACGACTTCAGTAGTTGATTATGTCAACCATTTGGGAGGAGACAGCTAAGGAATACGTGTGGAAATGTACAGTCCATTTGCTCTAGCCTTCTTTTAGTTAGAAGAGGTTAGGGGTCATGATTAATAGAGCATAGTAATATTCACCTTCTTGTGTTTATTGTAATGAGGTGTTTCAGTATTACTGACCATGACCGTACATGCGTTGTTTAGTCTACACTAGATCACGATATACAAATATACGTTGTATTGCAGTCATATCGCCAAATCAGCTAAACAATATGTGGTGTGTATATATGGCATGTGTTGTAAATATATATGAGCAGTAGCGACAGGCATTATTTGTAGTTTAGTTTGATTGATGGTTAAATATCGATCATAGTACTTATCCAAAATCGTACCAGTGCCCACCCATCAGTGTCATTCACATCCTTACTGTTTTTACAATTTGAACGATATCTGTAGAAATGAATAATAGTTGTATGTAGAAATCTGGAAGTTATTAATCATTCTTTCATATACCAACACTCAGTTCAGTGTTCGTTCAAAAAGAAGTGGTAGACATAAACAAGCCCCTTTTCATACGCCTAAATCCTTAAGAACGATGACGTGTGTTTGATATTCTGACTAACGTTAGATTTTATTCAGTTTAGGAAAGACCTCTGAGGATCAAAGTGGCATAATGTATCGCAATCAACCCCTAACACTCACAAATCCTTCCAAACCTAAATAAAATCGTCTACTGTTAGCAAAGTTGAGGATACGTTCGACTATCCCGAGCCCACTTTGTCATCGCCCCGAGATACCTAGCGGGGCGGGGCGTGACACCTACTTAAGGGTCCGTGGTGTCTCCGTTTTCTCTTTATAGGATGTCAACCAGAGTGTCACAGAAAATGTTGGTGGTACTCTTCAGATGGGAGACACTAATAATTATGCTGTCGAGACTTCCGTATAATTTATCATGGTTCTGTCGCGTTCACTCTAGTTTTGACAATATTGCTTTTTTGCCATATTATGTCCGTAGTATACAACATGGCTATTAGTTTTAATAATTGTGTAATGTTCTGCTATTTTATCTGCATGGCCTTCATCAACAATGTCCCTGTAAGTATTGGGGCTTGTACTGAAAGGTAAATGAAGAATAAATATATGAAAAGTCCTCATTAATCGGATCATGGTTGTTCATATATCTATAACACTACTAAACTATCAAGAATCCGTCATTTATTATATTATAACCTGGTTTATTATATCGTAATTTACGTCAATACTTCACTAATAATTCGCAGTCTTTAGAAGATTAATGTTCCGTCTCCATTCTGATATATACCGTATATATATATATATATATATATATATATATATATATATATATATATATATATATATATATATGAATCGTAAGAGCTCAGTAGTTAGTGCCATAGTCCATACTGGGCTATGGTTAGTGTCTCTCTCTCTCTGCCATAAGGGGCAGAACCCCTAGTGTGGAACTCAGAGAGCGCTTAGGCAATGAGAGTAATAGTGAGGAGCTGCGTCGGAGTAAGCTTAGGTGGTATGAACATTTGGAAAGGATAGATGAGAATAATTGGGCTTAGAAAAGCAAGTCTATGAACATGGAGGGAGTCACAAGGAGAGGTAGACCAAGAAAAACGTGGGATCAGGCGGTACAAACCGATCTCGCAGCCAATCGACTGACTAAGAGGGACGCCAAAGATTGGGCTGCCTGGAATGCCTCCATTAGGTGAACAAAAAGACTGGCCTGTGTGGATCTTAGTCTTTAATGTATGTATGTACTGTATATGCTCATAGCACCACATATTTCAACAAGCAAAATCATTTACACACATCCATCAGTTACACATATACATACACCATTTACACCCACACCCACACGCACACCCACACATCATTTACACACACACATACAGCATCTACATACCATTTACACACACACCATTTATACGCACACATATTACTTACACACATACATGCACACACACACACACACACACCATTTACACGCAACAGCTCACTAGACTCACGCACACCTTGCACAAACACACACGCCATTTACACACACAAACACACACACACATACACACACCATTTACACATACAAACAAACACAAACACACGCCATTTACAATCACACACACCTAGGATCCACAGAAACCATTCACACAGGAACACCGCTAATACACATTCTCACACCCACCACCTATTATTCAGATTTACGACATCATTTACATAAACACAACTCCCTCACCAACTCACAGACCACAACTCCCACTAGACATTTCAATTAACTCTACAACTTACACACCTACTGTACTACCTGGCTGGAACACTTCTGTTAAGGGGGTTAGTTCACTTTTTGGTCGATTTGTTCATGTATTCAGTATTTTTCTACTTTCCTCCCTTGACCTCCATCAAACTTTCGGTATGAATGTGTGTATTTATTTATGTATTTATGTATTTTTGTATTATTATTATTATTGAATATAAACACCATGTGACGAGGAGCACTTAATTGACAACGTTTCACATATAGCTTCATCAAGCCTGATGAAGCTATATGTGGAGCGTTGACAATAAAGTGTTCCTCCTCACATGGTGTTTATATTCATGCTCTCTACTTTTCAACGTATATTTTTATCAATGTTTATGTTTGTTAATTATCATGTTTATTATTACTGTTTATTATTACTATTACGATATTTCTTTACTGTTATATTTCCAAGCCCACACCTGACCCCACCCATCCACCATCCGCTCCTGCTCAGTGCTCATGATCCATCTTAACGAAACAAGAATCGTGATAAGCCATTGATGCGGTGTGGCGGAGGGGGATTGTTTCTCATCGGAGGTATTGTTGCGACTATCAAATGTTGCATGCAAGGTCAATGGGGGAGAGAGAGAGAGAGAGAGAGAGAGAGAGAGAGAGAGAGAGAGAGAGAGAGAGACCCACCCACATATCCATCTCACCATCCTCATTTCATTTCGCCCCATCCTATTTATATCTTCCATCTTGACTAGCCAGATTTCGCTAGCATACACATTTGCACTCCTAACACAAGTGCTATACAACCTCCCTTTTAGTCGTAGGGAGAGCCCTTTCATAGTCAGTAATGGCAGCATCTCTCTGAACATTTTCCTTCCACTTCTGACTCTCGCGACTGAGCAGGCCGCAGCCCCACTCAGGATCAACACAATATAGTCTGTGTCTTTTCAACTGGCGGTAAATATGCAAAGTTCCCATCAAGATTTCTCAGGTATTTTGAAGATTTGTGTAGTGAAATATGGTGCAAATAATGTAAGCTTGGTCTTAATATGATGCAGAGACGTAGTAGTTTCATGTTGTTTTCATAAAGTATCGATAAATTAGCTGCTAAGGGATTCAATTCATCGTCAGCTGAAAATAAACCGAGTATAGTGTGTTGCTCCTTGCCCCACCGTCAGCAGCAATCATGTCGCCCAAGTAACAACACCTATTGTCACATTCCAGGTGCACATCCCCGAACTCTACGCTACCAGGTGGATCGGGTACTGAGTGTCATCTATACTCTGTTTATTTTCATCGGGCGAGAAGTTGAATCCGTGATTTGTTTATTTCTCGACATTTAAGGGAGCTCAGACGGTATTGTGCAGCAAAATTTACTGGTTCGGCTCAATGGTTTAAGGAGGGGGTTTAGTTTGCTCTCTAAACCTCTATCAAACTTAAAAAAACACCCACAAAACTTAACTTCGATATAAATTTGTACATTTTTTGGTAGAAAAATGTCCCGGCCGAAGGCCGATTCCTCTTCAAATACAGGCTTGCTATCGCTCGCCAAGAAAAAAATCGACACCTAAATGGCATGAAATGTCTTAATATTGGCAAAGAAATGGGACAAAAGGTCTGAAAATCTCCAAACTAATGGGGAGAATGTCTTGAAATCACATAACTAATAGGGTTAAACATGAGGGAGGAGGAAGACTCGAAAAACCAACTGCCTCCCCTTAATGAACAAATATGAAACTACTATGTCTCTGCATCATAATAAGACCAAATATATATAATGAACACCATACTTCACTACAAAATCTATAAGACTACTGAGAAATCTTGATGGGAGCTTTGCAATGTATCGTCCGTTGAAAATAAACCGACTATAGTATTGGTGGTGGGGGTATATAAACAATGAACGTGATGTATGGTGGAGGTGTTAACTGTGATTTACAATGTCGTTTATAATTGTTATGTAAATACCGTATGGCACCGTTATGTGGTCTCTCTCTCTCTCTCTCTCTCTCTCTCTCTCTCTCTCTCTCTCTCTCTCTCTCTCTCTCTCTCTCTCTCTCTCTCTCTCTCTCTCTCTCTCTCTCTATATCTATATATCAGTCTCTCGCTCTCTCTCTCTCTCTCTCTCTCTCTCTATATATATATATATATATATTGAGTATATATCACAAATACACGTGAGCCACTAAATGTGTCTAATCTCTCAGTGGGGTTCGAACCGCCGACCGTCAGGACGATAGCCGACGCTTTAATCAACTGCCGTGGTGTAGTTGATTAAAGCGTCGGCTATCGTCCTGACGGTCGGCGGTTCGAACCCTAATGAGAGATTAGAAACATATATATATATCTCTCAGATCAAGTTTGAAAATTACTTCCAGGTTACCATATAACCTTTGCAACGGTTTCTTTTTATGTAACTGCCGTGCGATGTGAATGACATGTTAACCTAATATAGTATGTGCATTTCTTCCTCTCTTCTTTGCTTTATATATAGTCACATTGGGCAAAGGCTGGCGAGTTGTTCAAAACTGTCGAATTGGGCTGATTGGTGGATTGTGCTGATTGATGGATGGGGTCAAGCTGTTGAATTTTGCCAAGTGGACAAATTTGGCTGAGCGGACAAATTGAGCCAAGGACTGAATAGTGAAAATAGACAAAGGGGACAAAGTACTGTATGCCAAAGAGTCGAATTGGGCAGAGAGGTCGAACTGGTCAATAATATGTTGATCATTGATATCCACTGAATGCAGCCACCACATTCCATTTAATTATGGGCATGCATTTATGAGATAAAACCATGATAAATTTTAAGAATGGGCCCCCAATAGGTGTCATCCAATCATCTTTCGTTTTCATATGTGCGTGAAGTCCTTGCGGAATCAATATTACTCGCAGTGAATATCTGAAGATTAGATTAACAAAACAAAATAATAATGGTATTTTTTCGGGGGAAGTTTCACGAGGAGTGCAAAGGGTCATCGGATGTTGACCAAAACTTTATTTTTTTTTTCTCAAGGTATTACATGAAAGTACTGACGAGGTTTCGTCTAAATCCGTTTTGTATTTTTTGATAAATCTTTCTGACAATCAGACAACATACAGACAGACAGGTATACAGCAAAGATCACAAATATGCATACAACTACGCATTCAGAAAAACTGGCTGAAATATTGCATAGAACATGTGATGGTCGACTTTGTGGAGAAGATGAAACACGTTATACGACATGTGTACTACAGGTAATCCTCCCGAAGAAGAGGTGAGTGTACGAGGAGTGATGGGAGTGATGTGATAACTGTACGGAGAGTGATGCGATCAATGTGATAACCGTTGTAGGAGTGATGGGAGGGGTATGATAGCCGTACAAGGGGCGTCGTAAGTGATGTGACGGACGTACAGTGAGTGAGGCTGCTGATGTGACGGATGATTTAGGCTTGATTAGAGATCCTGGTGTAAGAGAGCACGGCCATCTTTTTCTCTGGACGCCATTTCGGGGCCTTGATTATCGAACAACGAAGGTATTACATTTATGTTTGATCAAACTATATACCCTGTACCAATATTGCCAAACGGTTATTATGGGTATGGTCAAATCATAAGCACATAAGAAAATGGGAGTCTGCAGAAAGCCGATTGGCCCACACAAGGCAGATCCCTCTCACACCCAACTCTGATTATAAGGCCCAATTATAGGCCCAACTCACTAACTAACATCATTGGGCCTATAATATCGAAGTATTAACACCCGTAGCACCAAAATGTCTTAGGTTGGTCTATCTGTGTTACTATAGGGTGTATAGTCTTGATCAGCACCTCCCCCCCCCCCCCCCGCCCCGCCTACCCCTCCACCAAGCTTCCCCTGTGACGTGTTAATTCAAGGCCCCGTCCACTCCTGCCGAAGCTCCCGCCGCCGGTCGTCAGTCCCGGTATAGTTGAAGGCAATGGTTACACCCTGCCCTGTTACCTCCAGTATGCATAGACCAATACTGTGTACTTAAGGAGGGGTGACCTGCTGTTTTTCCTCTTTCTCTGGCTTGTATCCATTCGGCCCCATTCAGCCTACTGTTTTAAGACGCTTATCCCCATCCAAGTGTCGATTTTCTTCCTGGCGAGCGACAGCGAGACCGCATTGTATGGAGAAATCCTGCTTCACTGGAGAAATTTTTCTATCGAAATATGTACAAATTTAGCCTGCTGTCAAAAACATTTGTTTTAAATATGCTGGCTCGCCAAGGCTCGCCAGGAAAAATGCAACACCTGGATGGGTATAAGTTTATTAAAACAGTAGGCTGAGAGAGATAAAGAGAGAGGGAGAGAGAGAGAGAAAAAAAAACGAGGTGGGCCCCCTCAAGCCTTTCATTCAGATATCGAAAAATTTGGTGTTATTCTACCTACCTTCAGAATTTTCCCTTTTTTCAATCTAACAAAACCCTGTTTGAGTTAGAAGGTTAATTGAAATCATGTATAACCCTTCAATGCACAGACAGCTATTAGTTTGCCAATTGTAACACACTTCGCTCCATGCAGGTGTCGATTTTTTCTGGGCAAGCGGAAACGAGCTTGTAATATCAGGAAAATCGGCCTTTGGTCAAGACCTTTTTATTATCAAGAAATATAAAAAATTAGCTTAAAGGGGTGGGGGATAATTTGAAGGGGATCTCGGGTTTTTTTTTTTTTTTTTTTTTTTTTTTATAAATGCTATACATATTAGTCTAGGGGCAAACTAAAAATACATTGTACGAAACTGGCTAAGACAATAAAAATGCCCCAAATTATAATAAAATAAAGTATCCTAATAATGCCCAAGATGTCGCACCAGCTAGTAATAAAGTTTAATTAGTATAGGGGACAATTCTCACAATAGCATTATTCAGAAACTGACAGATCAAAGTTGCGGGAAAAAGTTGCGGAACAAAATTGCAGACAAAAATTGCCGGAAATAGTTGCGGAAAAAGTTGTACGGAAAAGCTGTGGATTAAAGTTGCGGATAACATTTGCGGAAATAAAAATTGCAGGAAAAAGTTGCGGAGATAAAAGTTGCAGGATACAGTTGCGGATATTTTTTTTTTTTTTTTTTTTCTTATAAAACTTGCGGAAAAGAAGTTGCGGGAAAAGTTGGGGATAAAACTTGCGGAAAAGAAGTTGCGGACAAAAGTTGCAAAAACAGTGCACGTATAAATCCACTTTAATCCGTAGCAGCAGCAGCGATCGTAAAATTAACCCCTTCAGCACGATATCGAAAGTTTTTATCATAATTTGGTTACCATTAGACGATTTTCATATGCTTATAATCTACGTAGAAGGAGTCAAAAGAGTAAATACGATATCCATAAGCCCTCTAAATAATACTAATAAATCTACCCCAAGGATTCTAAAAGGTAAATACGATATCCATAAGCCCTCTAAATAATACTAATAAATATACCCCAAGTATTCTAATGGGTAAATACGATCTCCATAAACCCACTGAATAATAATACTATTAAATCTACACCTAGGTCTCTAAAATATGGTAAATGCGATTTCCATGAACCATCTGAATAATATAGATCCTTCTTAAACTGCATAACATCGTCTAATTTTAGCCAGAATTAAAGGTAAAACAACGACGTCATACTGAGAGGGTTAATCGTTTTTGCTCCTTTCTTGATTTTTTTTCTTTTCTTGGTCCCTCTTATTAACCCCTTGAGGAGGGCCGGAAATTTTTTCTATCGAAAAATGCACAAATTTATCTCGAAAGGGGGTCTTTGTGATGGTGTTTTTTTAAGCTTCATAGAGGTCTAGGGAGCAATATATATAAACTATAAATACCGGTAATAATAATGTAAAACTTGTAAAATAAACAAACCAAAACTGGGACGAAACAATATAAAAACAGAAGTAAAATATGAAATAAAATATAAATACAGGAATCAAATAACGTCCCCTTGACTTTATTGATGTTTAACAAAGTGTATTCTCGTTACCTGTGTACACTCTCCACCCTAACTCATCATTCATCAGCGTCATCATCACGTCATCATTTCTCATTACTAATTTGATGCGCACGTCCCAACATTCATCATTCTCTTACCTCCCTCCCTGGCTCTCACTTCATCATTATCTCTCTCTCTCTCTCTCTCTCTCTCTCTCTCTCTCTCTCTCTCTCTCTCTCTCTCTCTCTCTCTCTCTCTCTCTCTCTCTCTCTCTCTCTCTCCAATTACACCTTCCTATATTATAATTATATATACAATATATTTATATATTATATATATATATATATATATATATATATATAAATATATATATATATATATATATATATATATATATATATATATATATATACTAAAGTACCACCACCTACATCACCAACTACATCACTCATATACCACCTCCATACCACTTCCATTATTATCGCCTTTAATTCTGGTTAAAATTATAAGAGTTTATGCAGTTTAAGAAGGACCTTTGTTACTAAGAGGGTTTATGGCTATCGTATTTATCCATTTGAGTCGCATAGTAGATTACAAACTAAGACAATCGGCTAATGGTAACCAGCATACGAGGACAATTATGTAATGATGGTGAAGTAGTTTAGAGGCCAAAACCCGCAAATAGTGCCATGGAAGATTGTCCAGAAACTCCTGAATTCGACTGTACATGCGAAAATCCAGACATTTTGGCTCGAACATTCCTTGATTTTGGCCCTGTCACTCTTTCAACTTTGGGGGAGGCACTCGTCACAGGCAGTTTCGCCTTTTGTCTCCCTCATCCACATAGAAAAAATTTAATCCGTTTATCTTAAGGGGAGATTTCCACCTGGAGGATTTTTTTCTAAACCTCTTTCTCCCTCATGTTTAGCTCCATTGCTTGTGAGAATTAAAGACGCTTGCCCCATTTCTGTCAATTTTAAGACCATTCGTGCCATTTAGGTGTCGATTTTTTCCTGGCGAGCGATAGCGAGCCTGTAATTTAAGGGGCACCGGCCTTCGGCCGGGAAATTTTTCTACCGAAAAATGTACACATTTATCTTGAAAGGGGGTCAAGGGGGAGTAATTTTAAGCTTGATGGAAGTCTAGGGAATCCTCTAAAAACCTCCCCTTAACCCCTTGAAATTCCTCAGTCACCTCTATAATCAGCATCATGGCCCATACCTACTACTACTGCAACAACAACTACTACCTTGCTATAATAAAATAACGGTATAATAATACGCCTTTTAGTCAAATAACAGCTTCTCCGACTACCCAGCTAGAGTTTATCGTCAACATTCCAGGCTCGATATTTGTCTGGCAACCTTTGTGGGATCATCTGCACTGGTATCGGAAACTAGACTATCACTACCTTCCAGCCCATACATCAACACCACCACAACCACCACTATATCTCCCCAACCCCTTTACATCTACTACCAATCCATACCATCAGCACTACCACCACAGGATCACTATCATAACTCTCCAAACCCTCTACATCTACTACCACCACTATTAATCCACATCATCAACACCAACCATTATCTCCAAGCCCATATGTCACCACCACCACCACCATCACCATCACCATTATCACTCCCCAACCCCACTACATCTACTACCACCACTAATAATCCATACCATCAACACCACCACTATCTTCAAGCCCATATGTCACCACCATCAACACCACCACAGAACCACCATTATAACTCACCAACCCCAATACATCCACTACCACCACCACTATTTATCCATACTATCAACAACACCACTACCTGCAAGCCTATACTTCAACAACACCACCATAGAACCACCATTATAACTCACCAATCCCAATACATCCACTACCACCACCACTATTTATCCATACTATCAACAACACCACTACCTGCAAGCCCATACTTCAACAACACCACCACAGAACCACCATTATAACTCACCAACCCACTACCACCAGTACTAATCCATACCATCAACACCACCACTATCTTCAAGCTCGTACATCAACACCATCACCACCATCACCACCACTACTATAGGACCACCGTGACAATTCTCCAACACCATCATTTATATACCACCACTACTGCTAATTCCAAACACCAACAGCACCTCTACAAATATCGTGCAACACCAGTAACCACCAACACCACCGCACGAACCCCAACATCATTATTACTACCCCAGTACCCCTTATACATCACCACTACGATCCCAGACACCATCAACACAAGTTACCACCACCACCACCACCACCACCACCACCACCAATACGAACCCCTCTAAACCACCACGACCCCGACCACCAAAACCATCACCACCCAAATAATTATATACCCGCTAAATTCACCACCACCATCCCTGCCACCACCACCACCACCACCAGCAACACGAACCCCTCTAAACCACCACGACCCCGAACACCAAAACCATCACCACCCAAATAATTATATGCCCGCTAAATTCACCACCACCATCCCTGCCACCACCACCACCAATACGAACCGCCCTAAGCCACGACCACCACCACCACTACCATCAGCACCACCACCACCAATACTAACCCCCGAAGCACCACTACCACCACCGCCAGCAATACAACACCACCCAAACCACCACCACCACCAAACCACGACCACCAACATCACCACCACCACCATCAGCAACACCAACACCAACACCACCACGACGACCACCACCACCACCACCAGCAATTCAACCCAAAAAAAAAACACCCCCCAAAACCACCACGACCACCACCACCACCATGCCCATCGGCTCTCTCGTACGCGGCTCGCACCTGACATGTTATCATTAGCGGACAATTATCTCCCAGGTACCCCCCCGGTGTTGACTTTCCGCGACAGTACTACAGCGCCAGTCATCATCACCACTGCACCAACACCGTCATCAGGACAGACGCATCATCACCATTACCTCCCTGGATTTATGGCATTTTCTTTTTTTGGTCTTCCCTCTTGTTCTTGCCTCTTCTCTTCTTCCCCCCCCCCCCTATCTCTCTCTCCCCCTCTCTCTCTCTCTCTCTCTCTCTCTCTCTCTCTCTCTCTCTCTCTCTCTCTCTCTCTCTCTCTCTCTCTCTCTCTCTCTCTCTCTCTCTCTCTCTCTCTCTCTTTTCATTCTTGGTCCCGTTCTCTTCTTCGTTCTTATGTTTGTTTGTTTGTTTGTTTTTCTTTTGTGTATTTGTTTTCTTCTCTTTTGTTCTTGGCTCTTCTCTTTTTTTCTTGGCTCTTCTCTTTTTTTCCCTCCTCTTCCTTGGTCCCGTTGTCTTCTTCGTTCGTATGTTTGTTTGTTTTTGTTTTATTCCTTCTTGTTCTTGGCTCTTCTCTTCTCCCCCCACCCCCCTCCTCATCTTCATCCTTGGTCCCGTTCTCTTCTTCTTCTTTATTTATGTTTTTTTTGTCTTCCTTCTTGCTCTCGGTGCTTCTTTTGTGTTTCCCCTCCCCATTGGTCCCGTTTTCTTCTTCGTTTTCTGTTTGTAAGGTAAGAGTTTTTGTTTTCTACATTGCCCTCTCGATCTACCTCCTTGCTTGCCTCCCTCCCCTTCCTCTTGCCTGACTCCCTCCCTCCATCCCTACCTCTCTCTCTCTCTTCATCTATTCCCACCTCTCTTCCTACCCCACCTCCCCTTCGTGCCTGACTCCCTCCCTCCATCCCTACCTCTCTCTCTTAATTTTGATAGAGTCTGGCATCAATCCTTATTGTCGAAGATGTCACACTACGGCCTTGCATCATTAGTTCCACTAATTTCTTCTTATCTTCATAACAGAAATATACGTGTAATGGTAGATGGCCTTTATTCTCAATTTCACTCAATAAATGCTGGTGTTCCCCAGGGATCAGTTTTGGCCCCAACTCTGTTCCTCATTCATATCAATGATCTCATATCTACCACTCATAATCCAATACATTCCTACGCAGATGACTCAACACTCCACAGTTCCTTCACATTTACCAATTCTTTCACCCAACCCGATCTTATAAATTCAAAAATAAACACTGCAATTTCTCTGAACCAGGACCTTTCTAGAATTAATGAATGGGGACAAAATAATCTAGTTTCCTTTAATGCACAGAAAACCAAGTACATTCAATTTTCTAACCGACAGAATCTCACTGACTCCCATATATTTTTTAATGATGTAAATATTCCCACTTCCCCTAGTATTGACATGCTCGGTGTAACATTAACTACTAACTTGAGCTGGACACATTATGTTAGAAGCATTGCTAAGAATGCCTCTAAAAAAACTGGGACTCCTGTACAGAGTTCGAGAATTCTTCACTGACGAGCAGTTGGCCGTAATATATAAAAGTCATGTGCGTTCTCAGATGGATTACTGTTCACCTCTGTGGGGTGGAAGTGGAGTGGTTGCATTGAGGCAGTTGGACAAAATTCAAAATAAAGCTATTAGATTAATAAATAACCCTGCAATCACACAGGACCTTCCTACATTATCCATACGAAGAAACGTTGCATCCCTTGCATTATTCTACAGATATTTTCACAGCAATTGTTCCGAGGAACTTGCTTCAATTGTGCCGCCTCTCCACATCTTTCCCCGTAGAACTAGGGCAGCAGAGAGCGCCCATGAATTTACACTTTCTCCTCCACAATGCAGAACTTCTGCTTATCAGAATTCATTTATCCCCAGAGCTACTACTCTTTGGAATAACCTTCCCTCGAATTGCTTTCCACAAACTTACAATCTACAAATGTTTAAATCCAGTTGTTACACAAATTTTATGAATGGAGGATGCCTTTAGGCACATGGACCTTTTTGTTTTATCTGTGTTTTTCCTTCCTCCGTTCATTGTCTCTTTAAAAAAAAAAAAAAAAATCTATTCCCACCTCTCTTCTCTCCCTCCCCCCTCCCCGTCTTGCTTGACTCCCTCCCTTCATCCCTACCTCTCCCTTCATCTATCCCCACTTCTCTCCCTCAATTCCCTCCCTCTATCCCTACCTCTCTCCCTTCATCCCTATATCTCTCCCTTCATCTATTCCCACTTCTCTTCTCCCCCCCCCTTTGCCTGACTCCCTCCCTCCATCCCTACCTCTCTCCCTTCATCTATCCCCACTTCTCTTCCTCCCTCCAGTCCTGCATCCTTGCCTCACTTCTTCAATCCTTCCTCTTTTCCTGCAGCTATCCCTATTTTTACCCCTCCAGCCTTGCCTTACCTCTCTCTCTCTCTTTATCTCTCTCTCTCTCTCTCTCTCTCTCTCTCTCTCTCTCTCTCTCTCTCTTCGTGTCATCCATCATTCCTGACTTAGTTGCATCCTTACCTTTATCCATATGATTATCCCTATCTCTTATCAAGCTCAATCCTACCTGTTTATTTTGTTTTCTCCTCATCTCCCTGCTTCTCTTACTCTCTCTTTTCCTCACTTCATATCTAACTCTTTACTTCCATCTCTCCTTTCTTGCTTAATCTTTCCACGCTTTTCTCTCTTCTTCCGTATCGGATTTGTTCTCCCTCTACCCCTGTTTTTCATTAATACTAGTTTAATGTATTATATAACCATTTAGTTGTGTGTATGTGTTCTCATGTTATTGTTTTTAGTTACTGAAATGAGGTAACAGTTGATTTATATATACAGTATATATGTGCTCTTTTGTCTCCCTCACTTCCAACATCCCACCTTACCTCCCTGCCTTTCTCCCTTCCTCCAAGCCTGCCTCCCTCTCGCTCTCGCTCCTCCCATCTCGCCCGAACATCTGATTATCCGCTCATATTTTTCGCCAAGGGATCATCAGCGCGTTAACACAGGGACTCAGAATCGCGTCGTATTTCGCCCGTACAAGTTAGTTTCCACACCGACCCCGCGAGAATGTACGCGGCCGAGTGCGTAATAGTCCGGGGAGGGTGGAATTTGGGGAGGCATAAAGCTGGAGTGTGGATTATGTTTACCGAAGTTTACCCTGAATTGGATGGGCATAAACCGAGGAAAACGAGGGGGGGGAGGCGAAGAACATGTACACAAGGGAGAGCTTGGAAATTCTGTTTAGAGGAGCGTTTTTCTCTTCATGTTTTTGTCTCCATGGTTGGTTGATTAATGATGTGCTGCATGTATGTTGCTTGTGTAATAATATGTTATTTGTGTAATAGTTGAAGCGGATTATTTTGTATAAACATTACGCTTTCCATAATGCAGTTGGGTCTGAGTACATGATTAGATTGATATCCAGAATTCGAAAATGGATATTAATCGTGATTGTGTACTCAACCTTTAACTGTATTGGTGGTGTAATGGTTTAGATGCTTATGTTCTGGGTGTGGTGTCCCGAGTTCGAATCCCAGGAGGACCATAATGCTTTCATTAGTTTATTCAAGTACATTGGGGTTTGTAATTGATGATTAATGTTAAGAACGGGGTGTTACTTAATTTAGTTGGTGCTAGAAGTTAGAAGCAATACGAGAAGCGGGCTATGACACTCTAATGGTGGGTTCACACATTCTCGTATATTGCTCCCGTCAGCTCCCGTCTGTTGTAAACGAAGGTATATTGGTAGTTGGCAACCGATTACGTAAAACATAATGGCATAATACGCAAAACGTAAATGAAATTGCGGCCAGTCGGGGGGGGGGGGTACTCACGCATGGCGCGAGCAGAAACGAGTAGCCCACGTGGGTCGGGAATGTTGCGGGTGCGGCCATGGCCGCGCGGTTGTTGAATCGAGTGGAATAAAAAACGTGGCTCGCCCTCACGTATGTCAAAAGACGGGAAAACTTACGACTGACCTGGCCACCACGGCCGTCTGACCGGAGCAGCCTTGTCAGACGTAGCAGCTACCCCGTCAGACGAGAGCTGCTCTCGTCAAATCGTAGAAAGTTCCAGTCGAACGTGGAAGTATACGTTAGTTAGGCCGCATCTGGCAGAACCGCCGCACTGCGGGTTGGCGGGAAGACGCGGCACCGTTGTACGGGGGACAACGGGACCAGCGAGGGACCCTCCAGTCACACCTCTCACCACACCGAAGCAGCAACCAACAAGCCAACCCTGCCACCCTCTGCACCCTGCCGAAAACAAATCGTAGCAGCGAAACGACTGCACCTATGGCTTTCATATTTTTACCACATGTACCTTACCCTTTAGGCTACCCACCACAAAAATCCCAAATCCCTCCTCCCACCCACTCGCTGACTGTCGGTCCCGTCAGAAGGAAAAAAAAGGAAAATCTGTGGCGGCGAAACGACTGCACCAATCGGTTCCATATTTGTGTGACAAGTCTCTTACCCTTCTGCCTTCCCCCCAGATTCCAACCCAGACCTACGTGGTTGACAAAGACTGTCTTTGTCTGTGTTTGGTCAGACGGGGTGTGCCTACGATTGGCCAGAACCGGTCCAGGTACGACCTAACAAATCCCAAGACGTGCGGCCTCAGCTACGCCGGTCTTGAGGGGGCGTGGCATGGGCGTGGCCTGTGTTCCCGCAAATCGTGCAGCCCATGAGGTCGAACGGGGCTATGCTTACGCACGTCGCAAACACGTACGTAGTTCAATACGACTCCATTACGTCTGACGTAACACTGGCCCCGTTACGCTACGTCTGTCGGGAAGTGCAATAGACGTGGAAGAACGGGAGTTCAACGGCAGAAACTACTCGCGTCTTTACATAAATTGGCGATACGCCGGACGGGAGCAATATACGTGAATGTGTGACCCCACCATAAGCTGCATGTGATAGCTTAAGGGGAGATTTCCACTTCAGGGATTTTTTCTGGACCCCTTTCTCCCTCATGTTTAGCCCCATTGCTTTTTAGATTTTAAGACGCTCGCCCACTTTAGTTTGGCGATTTTAAGACATTTTGCCCCATTTCTGTCAATTTTAAGATCTTTCGTGCCGTTAAGGTGTCGATTTTTTCCTGGCGAGCGATAGCGAGCCTGTAATTTAAGAGAAACCGGCCTCCGGCCGGGACATTTTTCTACCGAAAAATTTACAAATTTATCTTGAAAGGGGGTCTAGGGGGTGTAATTTTAAGCTTGATGAAAAAGTAGGGAACAAACTAAATACCTCCCCTTAATTAGAATGACATTCGGGAAGGCTATACTTTAGTCGTATTACAGTATACCATTTGTGTATCTCCCTGTGCTTCATTTATCTCCCTGTGCTTCATTTATCTCCCTGTGCTTCATGTATCTCCCTGTGCTTCATTTATCTCCCTGTGCTTCATTTATCTCCCTATGCTTCATTTATCGCCCTGTGCTTCATGTATCTCCCTGTGCTTCATTTATCTCCCTGTGCTTCATTTATCTCCCTGTGCTTCATTTATCTCCCTGTGCTTCATTTATCTCCCTGTGCTTCATTTATCTCCCTGTGCTTCATTTATCTTCCTGTGCTTCATTTATCTCCCTGTGCTTCATGTATCTCCCTGTGCTTCATTTATCTCCCTGTGCTTCATTTATCTCCCTGTGCTACATTTATCTCCCTGTGCTTCATGTATCTCCCTGTGCTTCATGTATCTCCCTGTGCTTCATTTATCTCCCTATGCTTCATGTATCTCCCTGTGCTTCATGTATCTCCCTGTGCTTCATGTATCTCCCTGTGCTTCATTTATATCCCTGTGCTTCATTTATCTCCCTGTGCTTCATGTATCTCCCTGTGCTTCATTTATCTCCCTGTGCTTCATTTATCTCCCTGTGCTTCATTTATCTCCCTGTGCTTCATTTATCTCCCTGTGCTTCATTTATCTCCCTGTGCTACATTGCTGAAGCCTAGCTCTGAAGGGAATCAAGATAACCTGATTGGTGGTGATGGAGGAGGAGGGATATCCAATAAACCCCCCCAAACACACACACACACACTCTCATCATCAGTTATTAAGGGGAGATGGACCGGTTTTCTGGACCACTTTCTCCCTCGTGTTTAGCCCCCTTTAGTTTGGAGAATTTAAGACGTTCGGCTCATTAATTTTACATTTCGCCCCATTTCGTTGTCAATTTTAAGATCTTTCGTACCATATAGGTTTTGATTATTTTCTGGCGAGCGATAGCGAGCCTATAATCTTAAGAGTACAAATTTACAAATTTATCTTGAAGGAGGGTCTGGGGTGTGTGTTTTAAGCTTGATGGAGGTCTAGGGAGGAAACTAAAAATGTATATGAATAACTGAATACACAAACCCCAAACACACTCTTCATCAGTCAAGGCAATAATGTAGATTCAAGGTGCCGGTGTGGGCGGGGCTCACCGTGTTAACCCTTTCGCTATTTCTCTCCCTCTCTCTTTGGCTTGTATCCATGCGGCCCCATTCAGCCTACTTTTTTTAAGACGTTTACCCCCATCCAGGTGTCAATATTTTCTTGGCGAGCGGTAGTGAGCCAGAATATATATATATATATATTTTTTTTACAGCAAGCTAAATTTGTACATTTTTCGATAGAAAAATGTCACTGGCGAAGCCGGATTTCTCCATACAATGCTGGCTCGCTATCCCTCGCCAGGAAGAAATCGACACCTGGATGGGGATAAACGTCTTAAAACAGTTGGCTGAATGGGGCCGAATGGATACAAGCCAGAGAAAGAGAAAAACAATCAGGTGACCCCTTAACCCTCTCGCTATCCTGCGAACTCGGGGGTTGCCGTTTAGCATTTAGAAATTGAGTTCTCTCAATTAGTTTCTCTGCGATTAGTTTGCTTGGGAAACAGATTAACTTGCTCATGTAGTAATGTACACCCTATGTGGTGGATTGTGTTCTTTTATTTAATAATTTTCATTTTAGTAAACGTTGTTTCCACATAGCGATTTTGATAATTTAATTTGACTTTATATTGTCCTTGTCCCAATTTTGGTTTGTTTAGTTTGCAAGTTTTACATTTTAATCTCATAATTACCTCTCCAAAAATTAGTGTTCTGCCCACAGCTCATTCAAAGACAACTGCAGAGGTTGAAGTACATAAACTAAAGGTTTCTAAATACACCTGATGGTCACAAAGGTTATTAGGTATCCCAGAAAGGGCGCAAATCCTGTCCTGTGGGTGAAAGGGTTAAGGGGGTAGTGGTTAATTTTTGGTCTATACATTTATTCATTCATTTATGCTATAATTTCCTCACTAGATCTCCATCAAACTTAAAATAAAACACTCACTAGACCCCCTCTCAAGATAAATGTTTAAATCTTTCGGTAGAAAAATGTCCTGGTTAAAGTCCGGCTTCTCTTAAAATTACAGGTTCGCTATCACTCGCCAGGAAAAAAATGACACCTAAATGGCATGAAAGGTCTAAAAAAAAAAGACAACGAAATGGGGTGAAAGATGTTAAAATTGCCAAACTAATGGACCGAACGTCTTAAAATCTCAAAACTAGTAGTGGGCGGCTAAACTCGAGGGAGAACGGGGTCCAGAAAAACGAACCATTCCCCTCCCCCTTCAACTTTGCGTCAGGTATATAATATTATAATACCGCGGGGGTAATAATTTAGCGTTCCTGCGTCACCGAAGACAAAGGAGGGGGGCGGTGGTGTTATTATTCGTGCCCCACCTCCCCCCTCTGCCTCCCCCCCCCCCCCCCACCCACCCCCAATCTTGCAGTGTTACTTTGCATGCCGAGCGTCGTCGTGCCGGAACGCAGACGGTATTTCGTAGATCATAATAACTTAAGGGGAGGTATTTAGTTTGTTCCCTAGACCTCCATCAAGCTTCAAAATACACCCCCTCGAGTCCCTTTCAAGATAAATTTGTACATTTTTCGGTAGAAAAATGTCCCGGCCAAAGGCCGGTTCCTCTTAAATTACAGGCTCGCTATCGCTCGCCAGGATAAAATCGACACCTGAATTGTACGAAAGGTCTTAATATGTGGTGATAGTTCTTAAAATCGTTAAACTAATGGGGCAAACGTTTTATAATATCAAAAGCAATGGGGCTAAACATGAGGGAGAAAGGGGTCAAGACAAAAATCCGTCAAGTGGAGATCACCCTCCTTAACCCCTTGACATTGTATTTTGGTTATCATTAAACGATTTTATGCATATTTAGGAAGGATGTCTAGGAATCAAAGGGGTAAATACTATCTCAATTAGCTCCTTAGCTCCCACAAGTTCACCCTAAGATGAATAAAATCGTCTAATGATAGCCAGAATATACTGTCAAAACGTGACATGATGATTAAGGGGTTAAAGGCGGTGTCACACGAACGATTTTTCCGTCATTTTTTACGGGCAATTGTAGTCTGGCATCTTCAAAATTTATGTTCCATATGAATTAAACTGCATAACATAATTTACCTTCAATCTTAGTTACCGATTTCAATGCGAAAAAGCCTCAAAATAGTACGAGAAAAAAAAATCCTTTTAAAATACGCTCGTGTGACACCACCTTTGACTATTCTCGCCGCTTTTTCACAATTGAGGCCGATTTTTTTTTTTTTTTTTTTTTGTTAAAGCATCTCCGGTTTGGCAGGCTCTGAATGTAGCCTATATATGATCATTTTACCAGTTATAATAATCTATATTCTAGTCTAGTTTCCGATCCCAATGCAATAAGTCCCCGAAAATGTTACCAGAACCAAGACATCGATCGAAAGCTGCCGTAAGGAACTGGACTAGTGTGACTCGGAGTCCTCACACCCCTTAGCCGGTATTATACGAATTATTTTTCCCTCGACATTTATCCTTAACACTGGTCAGGCAGCATAAGTGGTAAACTTTTAGAATAAAGATGCTACATAAATTTACCTATTTTAGTCTAGTTTCCGATACAAGTGCAAAATATCCCAAGAATTATACCAGAACAGTATTGACCCTAGAATATAAAAGCTCTGAAGAAGAAATATAAAACCTCTTGTGTGATAACCTCCCCCTCCCCCCCATAGTAAATACCCCAATAGCCTATCCCACAGTATCCCCAATACCCCCAATACCCCCCAATACCCCCCAATACCCCCAATATCCCCAAGATCCCCAATACTTCCCAATACTTCCCAATACCCTAATACCTCCCAATACCCTAATACCTCCCAATACCTTAATACCTCCCAATACCTTAATACCTCCCAATACCAGCAATACCCCCAAATATCACCAATACCAAAATACCCCCAAATACCCCCAATACCCTTAATACCCCCAAATACCCCCAATACCCCAAAATACCACCAATACCACCAATATCCCCAATACCACCATATCCCCAATTCCCCCATACCACCCAATACCCCCCATACCCACAATACCCTCAATACCCCCAATACCACCAATACCCCCCATACTTCAATACTCAATACCCCAATACTCAATACCCAAATACCCCCATATCCCAATACTCAATACCCCAATACTCAATACCCCCAATACCCCACGCCCAATACCCAACCCCCAAATCCCCCCTACCTTTTTACCCCAATACCCCTTTACCAGCACACAACATATCCTCCCAATACCCCACCCCCAATACCCCCATACCTTTTTACCCCAATACCCCTTTACCAGCACACATCATATCCTCCCAATACCCCCAATACCCTATACCAATACCCCTTACCCCGGTCATGTGTTCTTATAAAACATGGTGCTTATTTTGCCATTAGGTAAAAAGCCACAGCGAATCATTCCGTCCCAATTTGCTAGAATTACCAACAGTGTGTGACCCAAGCCATCAATTTCCCGCACAACCCAGCCAAGACCACGAGCAAGAAACTCAGACACTCTCAAATTCCAGGGTTTGTGTCCCTTCCGGCTGGGCAGGGGGAGTTTCTTATTGCAACCGGCTAGAGGAGGGGGAGTTCTCATCTGCTTGACTTTATACACATATACAGTTAGATTCCAATGTAGTTATGTTTGTAGTGCCTTACAAATTTTATATATATATATGGCATAGGGATGGTTTACTTTTTGGTCGATTTTCTTTCATTTATTCATTATGTTTCTAGTTTCCTCCCGATACCTCCATCAAACTTTAAAAAAACATCCATCAGATCCATCTTCTAGATTATTTTGTACATTTTTCGGTAGAAAAATGTCCCGGCCGAAGGCCGTTTCTTCCAAAATTACAGGCTCACTATCGTTTACCAGGAAGAAAATCAACACCTCAGTAGCACGACAGGTCTTAATATTGACCAAGAAATGAGGCGAAAGGTCTTAAAATCGACAAACTAATGGGGAAAACATCTTAAAATCTGAAAACTAATGGGGCTAAACATGAGGGAGAAAGGGGTCCAGAAAAATGACCCATCTTCCCTTAAGTTTGGTTTAGCTAGATAGAGCGATGTCGGTGTTTGCATACGCACGATCTATCCCTTCTGGTTTCCGGCCAACTTTCCCAGAAGGTCATGAATAAAGCGGCTGGAGCTCAACCAATGCTAACCCAACCATGACCAACTAAACCAGCCCCAAATTATAGCCCTACCCTATCATAACCTAGCCTAACAGTATTAGTTAAGGGGGGATTATAGAGTTTTTCTGGACCCCATTCTCCCTCATGTTTAACCCCTTTAGTTATGAGATTTTAAGACGTTCGCCCTATTAGTTTGGCGGTTTTAAGACCTTTCCCTTTATTTCTTCGTCAATATTTTGACTCTTTGTGCTATTTTGGTGTCGATTTTTACCTGCTGAGCAATAGTGAGCCTGTAATATAGGAGGACAAAAATTATCTCGAATGGGGATCTTGGGGATGTTTTCTTTTTAAGCTTGATGGAGGTCTAGCGAGGAAACTAAACAAATTAGTATTAAATAGACAAATAGACCGAAAAATAAGCCCTACCCCCCTTAAGTCGGCCCTGGTTGAAATCCACTCGTTGTATTAGTCTGCTGCTTGAGTTGTCCAGTACCCCCTTTGCCTGTGTCCATCTGGGTTGCACGGAATAGACTCGCTCGCGGCCAGACGGAGGGGTTGGGCTTGGCGTTGCAGTGGTGTTGCAGTGGTGTTGATGGCGTGCAGGGGCGAGGACCATGGAGCCTAGCTGCCTGGGGGTGGGTGGGTCAGGAGGTGTGTGGGGGGTGGGGGGAGAGGTGAGGTAAGAGTGTGGCAGGGTGGTGGTGGAGATTAGTGAGAGAAGAGGAAGAGAGGGAGGGGAGGGGGAGGAGGTGGAGGTAGAGGGGGGGTAAGAGGGAGGGTAAGAGGGAGGCAGGGTGCAGTGGAGGTGAATAGTAAGAGAGGAGGGGGAAAGGTAGAGGTGAGGTAAGAGTTAGGCAGGGTTGTGGAGGTGAGTAGTGAGAGAAGAGGAGGAAAGGATGAGGATGGGTAGGAAGTGGAGGGAGAGATGAGGTAAGAGTTGCGGCAGGGTGGTGGAGGTGAGTAGTAAGAGAGGATCAGGGAAGAGAGAGGGGGGGTAAGAGTTTGGGCATGGTGATAGAGAGTAATGAGAGAAGAGAGGTAGAGGAAGGGTAAGAGTTGGCCAAGATGAGTAGTATGAGAGGGACAGGAAAGGGAGAGTAGATGGAGGATAAGAGCAAGGACAGAAAGGAAGAGTAGAGGGAGGGTGAGAGTTGGTCTAGATGAATAGTATGAGAGGGACAGGGAAAGGGAGAGGAGAGGAAGGATGAGAGTTGACCAAGATTAGTATGAGAGGATCAGAGAAGGGAGAGGAGAGGAAGGGTGAAAGTTGGCTTAGTCCAAATATGTTGTGAGCCTAATTGGCTGCTTAGCCAAAATATGTCAAGTATTGAAATGGTAACAGACCAAAATGCCCACTCATTCCAAAAGTAGCTAAATTAGCAACTCACTCAAAAGCAGTCCCGGGTTGAAACGGTCACATACCAAAACGGCCGATCTCCCTAATTTGTCCACTTAGCTCAAATTGGCCGCATACAAAAATGGCCATACGGCCCAAATCAGCAACAGTCCAAAACGGTTACTTGGCACAAAACGGCCTTGGACCCAAACGGGCTGGCCGCTTGGCCCAATTCAGCCGTTCGATCCGAATCCTTTGCTAAGCCCATTTCGACCAAATTAGTGTGTTTAATACTCACAGTAATTGTAGCTCGTCCCAGAAATGTCAATATTATGTGCAAACAGGGAGAGATTGAGGCTTTTGAGTGGTCCGGATATTGGGGATGGATGATGGAGATGATTGTTGCTTTGCAACGCTTGTTGTCCTATGTGTAAGGAAATCCGGATTGCAACCATGATCCTGTGGCTCTGTCGCAGCATTTATCAGGGTTGAGTAAGCATTGTTCTTAACCCATTATGTACCGGTGGCATCCTTTTCATTGTATTCTGACAACTATTAGACAATTATAGTTTACATATTATTATGCTCTCTCCACCAACCAACTTTACTCCTAAACTGGGTGGTGGTGATGGGCTGGTCTATCAGAGTGAGAGCTGAGCGATCTCTGCCATACCCATAGCTTACTCTGACTGTTCCTTTTACTTATATATCTTCTAGATCTCAAGTGACTGCGTCTTTTCCGTGGATTGACCTCCCTACTGCCAAGATTGGGAGCCAAAGCGTCACATTTTTCCCTTGCCCCTCAACTTTCCCTTCGTAATTGCTGAGTGGCACAGGGCCTTGGGTGGGGCTTTGGTTTCCCGGGCGTTTCCGCGCCCTCCTCAGCTCCCTGCCTTGGAGTGGCTTCGGTCACCCGGGCTTTGTTAGTGGTAAGCAGGGAGGGTTTTGTGGGGGCGCTCGTTTATGGCCTTGGCCTTGCTCGAGACCTTGGGGCTGTTCGGCCAGACAGCCTGGGGAACAACAACAACAACAACAACTCCTAAACTCGATTAATGAAATTAACAAACACATGTGGCAGTCCGGGGATTCGAACCCAGGACGCTTACACCGAAAATCAACACACTTATGCATTGCGCCACGAAGACAGTATACTTAAAGAATGATGCACAAGACTACGATTTATTATGCAGTTTCGAATCCTGCATACCAATCTTAGCACGTACATTCATGCCAACTGCAGACTATCAACGTTACAGACTATCTCAATCAATCCTTTTAGCGACCATAAATCTGTCCTAAGCTTTATAAAAACGTCAAAATCTAGCTGTAATCCAATAAAAAACAAAAGCCACCGTTACTGAATGGGTTAGCATGAAAAATATGGTGATCGGGACCTTTTTCTAGGACATATGTACTTTCCTGCCAAATTTGAGCTCAGAATCTCAAACAATACGGCGTTATATCAAAATGGTTCTCTTCCTATTTATCCGACCCCCAACGGCAATAACAAAGTACGCCAGCCAATGACCTTCGGTGTTTGTATGCCGGTAAAAGTGGGGGCGGGGCGGGGTGGTGGGGGGGGAGGGGGGATGAAACTCAGAAGGGGGAAATAGGAGACTTGAAGATTGGGAAAAAAGGGTCAATGGAGCTGAAGATTGGAAAAAAGGACAATGAGGCTGAACATGGAGGTATAAAGGGCCTGGAGATTGGGAAAAGGGACAATTAGGCTGAAGATTGGAAAAAGGGACAATGAGGCTGAAGATTGGGAAAAGAGACAATGGGGCTGAAGATTGGGAAAAGGGACAATGGGGCTGAAGATTGGGAAAAGGGACAATGGGGCTGAAGATTGGGAAAAGGGACAATGGGGCTGAAGATTGGGAAAAGGGACAATGGTGCTGAAGATTGGGAAACAGGACAATGGGGCTGAAGATTGGGGAAAAAGGACAATGGGGTTGAAGATTGGGAAAAAAGGACATTAGAACTGCACTTTAACTAGACAAAGGAAAAATGAATCGGGGCAAGAGACATCCGTTTGGGTGCATAGGGAAGTTCGACAGGTAAGGTGATGAGAAGATTAGAGAAAGAGAGAGAGAGAGATAGGGGGGTGGGAGGGAAGGGGGGAGACCAAGAGACAGAGAGAGGGGGGGTAGTGAGGGAGGGAGAGCATGAGAGAAGAGGGGTAGGGAGAGCAAGAGAGAGAGGGGGAGGTTCCTGATGTTATCAATCACCATCAGAACTGGCTGACTCTCCCATTATCTGTGCCCCAGCTTGCCGACGACACCATACCCCCTCTCAACCCCTCTCTCACATATACCCCCTCCCTCTACCCTCCCTCCCTTATACCTTCCTTCTATCCCCTCCCTTATACCCTCCCCCTCCATCCTCCATTCCTTATACTATCATGGTCACTCCCACCCATACCCCCTCTCCACCCTCCCTCCCTTATACCTTTCCCTCTCCCTCTCTCCCTTATACCCTCCATCCCTCTCACCCTCTTTCTCACTTCCTTCCCTTATACCCTCCCTCTCCCCTCCCTTATACCATCCCCCTCACCCTCTTTCTCCCTTCCCTCCCTTATACCCTTCTCCTCCATCCCTTATTCCACCCCTCACCCTCTTTCTCCCTTCCATCCCTTATACCCAACCCCCTCTCCCCTCCATCACTTATACTCTCCCACTCATTTCTCTCCCATATCCCCTCCCTTCCCTCCCTTATACCTTCCCCCTCACTCCCTCTCCCTTATACCCTCACGCCCTCTCCCTTATACCCTCCCCCTCACTGCCTCTCCCTTATACACTCCCTCTCCATTATACCCTCCCTCTCCCTTATACCCTCCCCTCACTCCCTTATACCCTCCTTCTTACTCCCTTTCTCTTACTCCCTCACTCTCCCTTCCCTCATTTATACCCTTCCCCCTCCCCCTCTCTCCCGTATGCCCTCCATCTCCCCCACCTCTGAATAAAACTGAATACAATCGTCTATTAGTAGCCAGTATAATAATAATAATAATAATAAGGATGGAACTGGTATTGAACGGGTTAATGACGTGAAACAAATATACTGCTCGAGAGGACTGCCAAGCAAAATTGCCTACGACTCTAAATTACACAGTTTATGAACAAGATTTTCGTCGAACTCTTGATTTGTGTGTGTGTGTGTGTGTGTGTGTGTACTTACTCTAGTTCTTACTCTAGTTGTATTGCGGGAGTGAGCATGCTCGTTATTTCCCGCCTCCTATATGTGTAGGTGTTATATGTATCGTTGGAATGGCTGTGGATGTGTGTGTAGTCTGTATTTTTAGCCAATTGGCGACATCGGAAACGAAGGCTTAGGGTGGATCTGTATGGTACCATTCTCACTATAGACGGTACCGTCTCGCCCGAAAGCTTAGGTAGCCATCAGCTTAGGTGAACCATATGATACCCATCTCGCCTTGTACCATTTTTGCCAACCCCAGATTGGACGTCACAACGTCGTCCACTTATTCCAGGTACCTATTTACAGCTAGGTGAACTGAGGCTAACACATGAAAGGAGACAAGCCCAATTTGTCTCCGCCCGGCCGGGGATTGAACCCCCGACCCCTCGTGTGTGAGACGAGAGCTCTACCTACTAGGCTACGGGCTGTGTGTGTGTGTGTGTGTGTGTGTGTGTGTGTGTGTGTGTGTGTGTGTGTGTGTACTGTACAATCTACAACTATACCAATTGTCACATCTTGGTTGTATATAGTGAACTCACACCTTGCCTTCCCCTCCCTTCTCTCTACCTCCCCCCTATCCTCTACCTCTTATCCAACCTCCCCCTCCCTCCCCCCGCTTCACTCTACCTCCCTCTCCCCCACCCCCTTTCCCCCACCCCCACGGTTGAGGCCCAAATTCTAGCCAGTTTATTGAGGTTGGATAAGATGCCGCGCCGATAAGATCTTCCCCGAAAATGTGAGTGTGTTTTGCCGGCCCTGTGTGTGTGTGTGTCTGTGTGTTTTGCCGGCCCTGTGTGTAATCTGTGTGTATGTGAGTCTGTGTGTTAGTTTTGTCAGCCCTGTGTGTATTTTGTGTGTGTGTGTGTGTGTGTTTTACCGGTCCTGTGTGTAATCTGTGTGTATGTGTGTTTTGTCACACCTGTGTGTAATCTGTGTGTATGTGAGTCTGTGTGTGTGTGTGTTTTGTCAGCCTTGTGTGTAGTCTCTGTGTGTGTGAGTCTGTGTGTGTGTGTTTTGCCGGACTTGTGTGTAATCTCTGTGTATGTGAGTCTGTGTGTGTGTGTGTTTTGCCGGACCTGTGTGTAGTCTCTGTGTGTGTGAGTCTGTGTGTGTGTGTATTTTGCCGGCCCTGTGTGTAATCTGTGTGTATGTGAGTCTGTGTGAGTGTGTTTTGCCGGCTCTGTGTGTAATCTGTGTGTATGTGTGTGTTTTACCAGCCGTGTGTGTATTTTATGTGCGTGTGTGTGTGTGCTTTCGGGTCGTGCATATCGTGCGTGTGTGTGTTTGCTGTGCGTGTGTGTGGAAGGGTGTGTGTGTACAAGCATGTGTGAGTATATGGGTACAACTGTGTCTCTATGTTGATGTGTAAACGTGTATTGAGATGATTTTCTATGTACTGTATACACATCATTTTAAAAATATGTGTGTCTAGAAGCATAGGGATGATTCATGGGTACAATTTTATCCAGTTTGTAGGATTTTATGTAAAGGCAGATTGAGCTGACAGTTTATGTGTACACAATATTTAAATTATTTAGAAACTGATTTTTGTAGCTTTGGTTAAGTAGGTTAGGTAGGTTAGATTACGTTAGGTGAGGTAGATTAAGCTTGGTTAGGTTTGGTATAATATGTTAGGTGAGATCCAAATAGATAGATTTAGATATAGAAAACGAAATATGTACTCGTAAGCATGCATTAATTTAATATACTTCCGTTTGTACCGACCCCCGTTGCTTGGCTGTGTGTGCGTGTGTGTGTGTGTGTGTGTGTGTGTGTGTGTGTGTGTGTGTGTGTGTGTGTGTGTGTATATGTGTGTGTGTATATACAGTATGTGCATGTGTGTGTGTGTGTGCATGTGTGAGTGTCCCCTGTGGCTACAAGACCCACCTGGTGATGATAGGGGGCGGGGTTTGGCAGGAAATGCATGACAGTCAATCCAACTGTATCCTTGCTCATCAAATTGCTTTCCTCACCCAAACCATGATCTATAGGGAGAGTTATCAGTATAATATAACAAACCATGATCTATAGGGAGAGTTACCAGTATAATATAACAAAGCTGTACTGTTATTTGTTTAGCTTTGTACACTTTAAGAGGGGTGACCTGTTTTTTTTTATTTCTGTCCTTTTCTCTCTTTCTCTGGCTTGTATCCATTTGGCCCCATTCAGCCAACTATTTTAAGACGTTTATCCCTATCTTGGTGTCGATTTCTTCCTGGCGAGCGATAGCGAGCCAGCATTATATGAAGAAATCCGGCTTCGCCGGAGACATTTTTCTATCGAAAAATGTACAAATTTAGCCTGCTGTCAAACAAAAATAAAAAATATGCTTGCTCGCTACCGCTCACCAGTAAAAAATTGACACCTGGATGGGGATAAACGTCTTAAAATAGTTGGCAGTAGTTACCAGTATAATATAACAAAGCTGCACCGTTATATGTTTAGCTTTGGCAACTTTATGTACTGGAAAATGCTGAAACTTTATAGAACAATTTGTATCCTTATTTGTTGCATTATTATCATCATCGTAATCACGTAATCATAATGAATTCTATATTTTAATCCTTACTAGAAAAGTCCTGTTTTGTTGCATGTATTTTAAATATTATGTTTATGTATATATATATATGTTTCGCACATTATTCGATGGTGTCTGGTGATGTTGGTCCGCGTAAAAGTGTGGACAGATGTTGAAGATATGGCATTTGTTGAAAGAGTCACTCTGTGTGTTTACCAGCCCCTTTGTTAACCCTATCATTTTCGAGGGTGGTCTTTTAGGATTTCCCTGTATCGCCCCTTTATGTTGGCGATTTTAAGATGCTTTGCACCATTAGTTTTGCAATTATAAGACGCTTCACCCCAATCAGGTGTTTATTTTTTTGGGGGGTAGCGATAGGGAGCCTATCATTAAGGATAAGTTGACCATTGGCCAGAACAAATTTAGGTTCTAGGGGACTACAGATTTCCCTGGAAGGCAGACAGAACACAGCGCAACATATGTATCAAGACACAACACAAGAACAGTGGAATCATCCTATAGAAGTCCCTTGGTAAAGTTGCCTACAATATTTCCCAAGTACAGTCGTGAACATAAAATATTGTGCACCCACTTGCATCAGTATTGGAACACAAGCAAGATAATATAATGTTATTATATATATATATATATATATATATATATATATATATATATATATATATATATATACTCCCAGTTACTTTAGAACTTCGCTATAAATGTTCAATACTTAAATTAAATGTAACCGTATTAAAGCTCTCTACTGCACTACTCAAAGATATTCGCACTATTAATTCACTCTTTTATTTACTTGGCCCGAGATCAAAGAGCGCTGTGTTTCTATAAATGCAGGCGAAACTAAAGTAATAATAAAGAAATATAAAAATAGACAAATATATAACACCTACCGCCTTAAACTCTCATTAATAAGCAGGACTGGAGCGACAGGTAGAATCAAGGTATACATATTGTAGCTATACCGAATATTTTACGATGGTAAAACACATGTTCGGGAATGTGACTACTATTTTCTCAGCACCACAGAGGGTAGTATGAATTATGCAGGAATTAGTATAAGTACGACTGACCAAAGGCCTACCCTCACAATTAGGATTATATATATATATATATATATATATATATATATATATATATATATATATATATATATATATATATACTGTATATATATTGTATATGGCAATAACCCTTTCTGAAACAAATATTTCTTGCGGGACCACGAGATTGTTGAACTAAACTTAAAATCTGTGTTATTTTATTTTGTCCACTGTAGATGGTGGCACTTATAATATGTATGCTAAATGTTGCTTTATGAGTTGCTGACATAACATTTTCGCAGCATTTTCAAATGGTGCAGGTAGTCATCTGTTTTGTGAGTTAATGACGATATGGGGCCCAATTTGAATGCCTGGTATCAATTCAATCACTCAGCCCAATATAAAAATGGAAAAATGGAAAGGGAAAACTGCCATGGGAAAAATGTCCGTGGCAGGATTAGGAGATGTTAGTATGGGACAGTTGTTAGTAATATACTAGAGGGAAAAAATACTTTATTAATTTACAAATGCAGTCAGTCAGTTCGAACTAATGTAACTGTTTGGACTAATTCAACCACTCAACCCAATCGGAGCCTGGTCTTCCTAATTTCTAAACAAGATTTCTTAAAAAGTAATTTACGAAACTTGGTCTGTACTTTCTTTTAGTACCTGAATGTATATTAATAACTGTAGCTAAAATCCGATAACCACACACCCACCAGCACCATTATAAATATTCCTGTATACCTGTATATCTATCTATCTATTTACTCACGCCCAATAAATATAATATACCCAATATACCCAAAAGAATGGCCATAAGAGGTCTTTGCTGTATTTTCACCAAACTCACAGTGATACATATTGGCTACCCATGAATCTACCACACTGAATTTGGTGATTGGCTATATTTGTGTGCAACATCACTTACAAGAAATGCACATGTGGTGATGATCTGTCTTTTGCGGAGTGTTCTTATTAGTAATGTAATTTAATTTAACTATATCTATGCTCTTAGTATTAAAAATGTACTGTTGATCTTGCCACTGATATTTTCATATCAACCTATAAGACTGACTTGTTTATTATATATCATTGTATGAATCATTTGATTACTAAAATCGCTTAGTTATCGTTATTGTGACATTTAATACCCTACTGATGTAATCAATATGTTGGACACTATATAATAATCAATATGTTGGACACTATATAATAATCAATATGTTGGACACTATATAATAATCAATATGTTGGACACTATATAATAATCAATATGTTGGACACTATATAATAATCAATATGTTGGACACTATATAATAATCAATATGTTGGACACTATATAATAATCAATATGTTGGACACTATATAATAATCAATATGTTGGACACTATATAATCAATATGTTGGACACTATATAATAATCAATATGTTGGACACTATATAATAATCAATATGTTGGACACTATATAATAATCAATATGTTGGACACTATATAATAATCAATATGTTGGACACTATATAATAATCAATATGTTGGACACTATATAATAATCAATATGTTGGACACTATATAATAATCAATATGTTGGACACTATATAATAATCACAAGCAAATGAAAGACTCGAGCCGGTATCACACGAGCGCTTTTTCCCTCAACGTTTATCCTTAACACTGGTCTGGCAGCTTATGAAGTCAACATTCATAATATTTCGGTCACCTAAATTCACCTATCATCAGTATAGTTTCCGATACCAGTGCAAAATATCCTAGAAATGTTGCCAGAAAAATGTTGATAATCGAATGTTAGCTATAAAAGCTCTCGTGTGATACCGGCTTCAGTTAACTGATCTTTTCTTTTCATCAACGAAGTTAACCCATTGAGTACCAGCGACGTGTGTTATGTTATATTCTAGCTATATTTAGACGATATTATGCAGCTGAGGAAGAATCTGTGGTAGTTAAAAGGGTTGGTTGAGATAGTTCGAAGTATTATTATTGCTAGAGATTCTGCTTAATCTGAATATAATCGTCTAATAGTTGCCACAATATAAAGAAACAGACGTCACCGGTACTATACGAAGTTAATGCTACCTTTCGGAATTTGTTACATGTATATTTTGTTTAAATACAAAAACAAATATCCGCCGTTAGATACATACTTGCAACAACACTGATATGAATCCACGGAAGGAGGGCAGTGAATGAGTGATGAATGGAGGGAAGGTTTGGTATAAGGGGGTCACCGGCTTATTTTTTAGCTTTCTCTCAGTTGCTCTCTTTCCCTGGCTTATATCCATTCGGCGCCTTCAGCCAACTGTTTTAAGACGTTTATCCCCATTCAGGTGTCGATATCGTCCTGGCGAGCGATAGCGAGCCAGCATTGTATGTAGATCCGGCTTCGCCGGAAACATTTTTCTATCGAAAAAATTACAAATTTAGCTTGCTGTCAAAACTAAAAAAATATATGCTGGAAAATATTGACACCTGGATGGGGGTAAACGTCTTAAAACAGTAGGCTGAATGGGGCCGAATGGATATAAGCCAAAGAGAGAGGGAGAGAAAGATAAAATAAGCGAGGTGGGCTGGTATAAGAGCCGGTGAGTGGACAAAAAACTAAGAGTACAGACCGCACGTGGGTAGATTGATGGGGAGGATGGAAGTGGGCAGAACACACCACCCGACCACATCAACGGGGAGCATTATGACAACCGTAGGAGGCTTGTTAGGAGTAGTTGTTGTAGTTGTAGTAGTAGTAATAGTAGTATTGGTAGTCTCTCATGTGTAGTCTTCTAAACTTTCCGGTGTGATTCAGTTCGCAATTCTAGCAACTGACAAGTGCTAATTACTTCGCAAAATCACATTAAAAAATCGCATCTAAGCTAAATAATGTAATTTTATATCTTCTTTCATGTAATAAATGCAACTTTTAGATTTCTAGGATTGTTATTGTTATGTTATAAGAGGAAGATAAAGTTTAAGGTATGAAGGAGCAACACTTTTGATCGTGACTGTGCCGAATTAAATGTTAACCCATTCCAGATCCAATTACGCATTTCTTGTTTATTTTCTGGCTATTATTAGACGATTTTATTCAGATTAGGAGAGTTATATGGAAGCCAGAGGGGTAATTGAGATAGTCTTTACCCGTTTCATTCCCACAGATCCCTCCTAAGCTCTGCACAAATCTGCTAATGATAGTCAAAATAAGCTATCGAAACGCGTCATGATCTTCAAAGGGTTAAGGGGGGATGGTTCACTTTTTGGGCGATTTTTGCGTGTATTCATTATTTTTCTAGTTTCCTCCCTAGACCTCCATCAAATTTAAAAACACATCCATTAGATCTCCCTTCTAGATTAATTTGTACAGTTTTCGGTAGAAAAATGTCCCGGCCGAAGGCCAGTTCTTCCAATATTACAGGCTCACTATCGTTCGCCAGGGAAAAAATCGACGCCTAAATAGCACGAAAGGTCTAAATATTGACGAAGAATTGGGGCGAAAGGTCTTAAAATCGACTAACTAATGGGGAAAACATCTTAACATCTGAAAACTAATGGGGCTAAACATGAGGGAAAAAGTGGTCCAGAAAACCGGCCCATCCCCCCCTTAAACGTAAAGTAACAAAACTCTCCCCATAAACGATACTGTGGTAGGGAAGGTACACTGTAAAAAGTAAGGGTTTGGAAAAGGTACGAGAGGGGTAATTAAAGTGTCCATACTAATTTACCCTCTAAATGGATAGACTGGTTGTGATATATCCATCTAATATAAAGATAGAAATGTATATCAAATTATCCGAAGTAAACCGATCCTAATTACCATTATTATTATTATTATAATAATAATAATAATTATTATTATTATTATTATTATTATTAGTAGTATTATTGCATTTTTTTTTTTCCACATTAGATTGTTTATACAGTAAAAAGTGGCACAAATCTTACTGAACCATTTTGACACACTGATGAAATAATTTGAAACATTCCCTTTAGCTAAATCTGCTGAACCTGTACTTTACCTCATTCAGTGTTCGCAGTTTCAAGTTTATCATATATTAGTGGACCAGTTACTTGTGCAGGCTACTGTACACTCGGGGTTATAAGTGGTATAGCATCCTCGTAACTCTAACCCTTACAGTACCAGCGACGTCTATTTTTTTTTTTCAGCTGCATTTAGACGATTTGATGAAGCTTAGGAGGGATAATGGTAGCTCGAAGGATTAATTGAGACAGTCTGTAATCTTTCCACGGGTAGACATCCTTCCTAAGCTGAATAAAACCGTCTAATAGTTGCCAGAATATGATGAAAAGGACGTCGCCGATATATAACAGTGTTGTTGTTGTTGTTGTTGTTTATCTAAATGTTGAGATTGAGCAAGGGTGTGTGATATACCCAATGTAGATATGAATGGAGTCAGGAAAGAAATTCAAATAAAACTGGCAAGGTAAGGGAGTACAGTGGAAGTTGTCTCTACCACTATTTGCTGATAATGAAGTCTTGGTGAGTGATAATGACTGGAAGTTACAGGGTTTGGTAAATGTATTGGAAACTGTGTGTGAGAAACATAAGTTGAAGGTCAATGTGGTGAAGAGTAAGCTTGTGGTATTTGAGAGGGATGCAGTCATAGAGTTAAATGGTCAGGCAATGGAGAAGTCAACTCATTTAAATATTTTGGTAGTGTATTGAATATAGAGGTTAGAGGATAAAGTACGAGAGAGGGTACCACAGGGGAAGATGGTTGTAGGAACGCTGAAAGCAGTGACAAGGAATAGGGTGGTGAGCATGGAAGTAAAGAAATCACTGCATGTTAGTGTGGTAATCACGACGTTGATGTATGGTAGTGAAGCATGGACATTGTTGGAGAAACATTCAAGAGTAGGAGGGGTGGAAAGGAGATTTTGAGGAGAGTTTGTGGAGTCACTTGCAGAGGACAGACAAGTGAGAAAGTACATGAATGTTGTGGTGTGTATATGAGGATGTGATGAAGAGTGTGAAGACTCTGAAGAGGAACTCCTTACAGTGGTTTGGTCATGTGAAATGTATGGTGTGTGAGAGAATAACTAAAAGAGTGTATGAGAGTAGGATGAAGGGCTGGAGTTGAGAGCTATATAAGTGAAAGTTGTGTTGGGTGGGAGGAGAAGTGCCGGCATTCAGATGACAGCGGTGCATGGAGGTGATTAATTTGTGACCACCCTTTCAGGGATTAAGGCTTCTGGCAATAGGTAGATAGATAGAAGTTAATGCCATGCGATTTCGTGCAGCATAGAGAGGCCCTTTTAAAGTGGAACATTTTAGACGTAAGAAAAATACAAGCCTTATTCATAGTCCACAGAAGAAGTTGGACATACTGACAACACTCGGACGACTTTGCGAGACCCACCGCCTTGCACCGTAGATCATTCCATATTCAGGCCACATTTCCATAACCTATTGTCAGATGGAGTTAAAGTGGGTGAGCGAGCCGGTGTAAGTGGGTGGTTTATGGCGGCGGTGTGGTTAAAGAATACCGTCATCACCGAGGCAGATGACCCCCTTGACAGTTTACCCGAGACCATTATAGTGCACAAAGGTTAATGCAGTTACTGTGCCTTGCCGAGGTGATCATTTTGTATTCTTGGCCTTCGAGATACTGGTCAGTGGATGCCCAGAATAACTAAGCTACAGCAACGTTCAGGTTGCTTAACTCAACTTATTCCAGTGTGCCATTCAAGGGGGTAGTATATATTGTTTGTAGTTTATGTATGGGAAAATATATTTATAAAATTGTCGTCAGCGATAATTTATACTTCCATAATCAGAACTATGTGAGGTCCATGAATTTTCATTAGTGACTGTACAGTTGCTCACAAAGCATGGGGTGATTTGCCTTACATTAAAAACTAGAGAGTTTCCCACTTATGTGTATGTATATACTCAGGCACATACCCCACTGATGGGGGTGGCCGACTTGAGACAGAGGCCGAACAGAAACAAATTTTAAAATTTCAATTCTTCGGATTCGTGACCACTTTTCCGTTCCATCGCCCCTTTCTCTATCTCGTTGAGTAGGACAATTTTAAAAAGGGATGAGGATTCCTAACCTGCCCCCTGAAGGAAAATTAGGACATTAAAAGAGACAGATAGAAACAGCTAAGGTTGGGTAGAGGATGCAAAACCTCACTCTGGATAGGACCAGCCCTCACCCATTTGTGAAAGACCAATTAAATCTATATGGTCAAACGAAGTTGTTGATCGTTATGGACCACAGCGGCTAAATTTGTTTATATAATGTTTGCCACCAACAACACTTAACTTGTGTTTAACGTACTTTAGTCTACACTACACCCTTGTTTGTGTATAGTTTTTTTAATGTATGCCCGTTTGTCTGTTTGTCAACCAAATTTCAAAATAAACTTACAAATGGATTATAGAGTTGATCAACTTATGGGTAAGCCTTTATGAAATTCGCTGTATTCGTTCAATTGATGACTCCCCCCCCCCCTCCTTCTACCCCCCCGCCCCTCATTCCATGTTTTGCTCGATATATATTCATGATATTACTGTAATGTTTATTGATTACACTAAGAATGCAAACACACATTTTATTAATTACTGTATAAAGTCAATACAAGTGGTGGTATTGAGCCATGCACCACTTTTATTTGCTAAGGACGTTCCTTATATATAACTCTGTAATCAAGATGTTTCGTGCATAATTAACTTGTCAAAACTGGTGATGTCTACATACAATCTGCCTCATAGATTGCATGCATGGTCATTTTGGAATAACAGGCCTTCGGCCGGTCTAGGGAGGAATCTATAATAATAATTAATACATAAATAATTAAACAAATAAACAAACCCTATCCCCTTAAGGGGATATGGTATATATATTATGGTTGATTATATCATATATTTATTATTTATTTATCTTCCTCCCTAGACCTCCATCAAACTTACAAAAACATCCATTAAATCCCCCTTATAGATTAATTTGTACATATTTCGGTAGAAAAATGTTCCTCGTAAACTACAGGCTCACTATCGTTCGCCAGGAAAACAAATCGACACCTAAATAGCACGAAAGGTCTTAATATTGACAAATAAATAGGGTGAAAGGTCTTAAAATCGACAAACTAATAGGAAAAACATCTTATAATCTGAAAACTAATGGGACTAAGCATGAGGGAGAAGGGTGTCTAGAAAAAGCGACCCATCTCCCCTTAACCAATTAGCACCCATTTGGCTTGTCGTCTGGGCTCATCACCTGAAATAAGACTTCTAGACTTCATCGTGCTCAAGGTCGAATCAACAGATTAAGGGGAGATGGGCCGGTTTTATGGACCACTTTCTCCCTCGTGTTTAGTCCCATTAGTTTTGAGATCATAAGACGTTCGGCCCATTAGTTTGTCGATTTTAACATATTTCGCCCCATTTCGTTGTCAATTTTAAGACCTTTAAGACCTTTTCCCGGCGAGCGAGAGCGAGCCTGAAATTTTAAGAGAAGTCGGCCTTCGGCCGGGACATTTTTCTACAGAAAAATGTACAAATATATCTTGAAGGGGGGTCAAAGGGGGTATTCTTTTAAGCTTGATGGAGGTCTAGCGAGGAAACTAAGAAATATAGGAATACATTAATTTATAGACCAGACAAACGGCCCATCTCCCCTTAAAGACCCCCTATGTCTGGTGGGAGAGTTTGAACATGATAGTCCCCAACAATAATGACAACAACAAAATCGACCACTCGCCAGATTCCGTTTTCTGCGCTAGTAAACAAAAGGAGATGTTGACTCATTATTCCCTTAACCCCTTGATGATCGACGACTCATGTTTATATTATACTTTGGTTATCAATAGACAATTATATGTAATGTATGGAGGATATCTAGGAATCAAAGGATAAATACTATCTCAATTCACTCTTTGGCTTCCACAAGTTGTTTACCAGTACTTAAAAAATAGACAGAATGGATAAAAAAAAAACTATCTGTTGAGGAGTACGTTAGTGACCTGAAGAAGCTGTCTGCGAAACATTGTCAATAAAGTGCTCCTCCTCAGATGGTGACTTTTTATCCCTTCCACAAGTTCACCCTCAGCTGAATAAAATCGTCAGAATATACTATCAAAACGTGTTATGAACCTCAAAGGGATAACCCCTTCTCTACCGGCGATATCTTATTAATTGTATTATAGCTATATTTAGACGATTTTCTACAGTTTTAGAGGGATCTCTAGTAGTAATAAGGGATAAGGGAGATAGTTCGAGGCCTGTTAACTGCTGGAGGCCCTTTTTAAACTGAATACAATCTTCCAATAGTAGCCAGAATAAAGTTTAAAGAGCGGCACCGGTACAGAAGGGGTTAACACAAGAACACGGTGTGAAGGTGGGTCCCCATAAAATATTAATACTATCCTCCGTTATGCATAGCGACCTCAACGTTACGACGGGAAACTGACCGCTGGGTTCTTTGAGATTCGACCCGAGCTGTTACTTCTGCTGGTCTTATAGGTCATTTGTAAGATTAACCCTCTCAGTACCGGTGCCGTTCTTTTAATTTTATTCTGGCTATTATTAGACGATTTTATTCTGTGTATAAAAGGCCTCCAGCAATTAACAAGCTTCGAACTATCTCACTTAACCATTATTACTACCACAGATCCTTCTTAAACTGCAAATAATCGTCTAAATATAGCTAGAATATATTTTTAAAAAAGACGTAGCCAGTACAGCTGTGGTAAATATGATAGTTTACGATAAGTAGAATACATTGAAGAGGAATAGTGTCTTATTCATGGATTAACTGATATAGCTTTAACACATCAAACACGGAACGGTTCTGTATAAGTTAAAGCAAATTAATCGGTGGTACCAGGGATGATTATAATAATTTTCGTTATCATGCTAACCGTTTGAGGACCATGACGCGTTCTAACAGTTCATTCTGGCTATAGTTAGATGGTTTTACACGGTTTATGAAGGACCTGTAGCAATCCTATGGGTAAGTCGATCTGAATTAAGGGGAGATCTCCACTTGAGGGATTGTTTTCTTGACCCCTTTCTCCCTCATGTTTAGCCCCATTGCTTTTGATATTATAAAAAGTTTGCCCCATTAGTTTAGCAATTTTAAGAACTTTCACCCCATATTAAGACCTATCGTGCCATTCAGGTGTCGATTGTATCCTGGCGAGCGATAGCGAGCCTGTAATTTAAGAGGAACCGGCCTTTGGCCGGGAAATTTTTCTACCGAAAAATTTAAAAATTTATCTTGAAAGGGACTCAAGGGGGTGAAATTTTAAGCTTGCTGGAGGTCTAGGGAACAAACTGAATACCTCCCCTTAACTCTTTGACTCTCACTGATCCCTTCTAAGCTGAATACAATCGTCTAAAATAACATGGTTATTATTATACACGTGGTGGTTTGAAGTAGACAATAGAGCGTGAGCAACAACAAGGAACCAATCTTCCATTTGTGATGGGCTGGTCTATCAGAATGAGAGTTGAGCGTTCTCTGCCATACCCATAGCTTACTCTGACTGTTCCTTTTACTTATATATTTTCTAGATCTCAAGTGACGGTGTCTTTTCCGTGGATTGACCTCCCTACTGCCAACCCTGGCAGATTGGGAGCCAAAGCGTCACATTTTTCCTTTGCCCCTCAACTTTCCCTTTATAATTGCTGAGGGGCACAGGGCCTTGGGTGGGGCTTTTGTTCCTGGGCGTTTCCGCACCCTCCTCAGCTCCCCGCCTTTGAGTGGCTTCGGTCACCTGGGCATTATTAGTGGTAAGCTGGGAGGGTTCTGTGGGGTCGCTCGGTTATGGCCTTGGCCTTGCTCGGGACCTTGGGGCTGCTCGGCCAGACAGCCTGAGGAACAGCAACAACAACAACAACCAATCTTCCGACCGCTGTTCAAACTCCTATTGTTATTATATTGATAGGCAAACAATATTCGCAATGTTTAATATGCAGTTGTGTTATTATTGTTTATGTACGTCTTGTATTATATATCACTCACTTGACCACTTGCGATGTTCAGGCTATAAGCAAGTTGTAGTCGTAAACATCGATATTAAACGAAAATGCAATAGGAACGTAGGTTTGTGACGGATACAAAATATGTTGGTCTAATGAATGCGTAAATAAATGCACTACAACCGCATTTTAGCTAGTAATTCTGCTAAATATCGATGTCTACAGCTCCAACTTCCTTATACCACAAAACGCGCTAATGGTCAATTAGAATTCATTATTCATATTCCATATTCCTAATATATTAGCTATCCAAGGGGAGATGGGCTGGTTTTTATGGTCCCCTTCTCTCTCGTGCTTAGCCCCATTTGATTGTATATATTAAAAAGTTTGGCCCAATGTTTGGCGATTTTAAGACCTTTCGCCCAATTTCATTGTCATTATTAAAACGTATCGTGCTATTTAGGTGTCGATTTTATTCCAGGCGAACGGTAATGAGCCTGTAATTTTGAAAGAATCGGCCTTCGGCCGGGACATTTTTCTACTGAAAATGTACAAATTTATCTAGAAGGGAGATCTATTGGGCGTTAATAACAACATATATTTGTAAAACTAGCATTATAATAGCGAGCGGGCTACCCAAGATAGTTTTAAGCCATCTTACTAGTATACAGAAAATGTCCTTTTAGCTGAATATAATTGTGTATCATTTGCTCCAAATACACAACCTCTTCATTACGCCTCCTTTATTTATTAACTTGCTTGTTCTCTCTCTCTCTCTCTCTCTCTCTCTCTCTCTCTCTCTCTCTCTCTCTCTCTCTCTCTCTCTCTCTCTCTCTCTCTCTCTCTCTCTCTCTCTCTCTCTCTCTCTCTCTCTCTCTCTATATATATATATATATATATATATATATATATATATATATATATATAACACACACACAGAGTATACGTACATACATATTTCCGAACTACTAGTAGGACCGTAATCTCTGTGCAGTATGTGAATCCATGTATCTCAAAGCCGAACCCAGAGCCAGCCTCACCAACCACAGCGATCCTTGGCCATTAACGAACACCACATTAACCTTAACTAAACCCTGGGTGGTTCTTTGGGTGCCTTCTTCCTGTTTTGTTCTATTTGTTTGGCGATTGTAAGACGTTTTCGCCCATTCAGGTGTCGTTTATTTTTTTATTTTTTTTATTTATTTTTTTTTCTCCGAACGATAGCCGCAATATTTTACCAAGATATTACCGGGGTATTTTCCTACCGAAAAATGCACGAACATTTCTCGAAGGGGGGTCTTGAGGTTATTTTTCTAAGCTCGATGGAGGTCTAGGAGGTCTTAAAAATAACTCAGAAATTTGTATAGGGACATTACAATCTATCGTCAGCTGAAATTAAGCAAACTATGTGCAACAATGGCCGGTTGGGCATTATCAACCCTTCCCCGGAACAAGTATTCGATCATTAGAATATTGCGAGGGGATGTTTGATTTACATACAGACCAGTGTTGAGGAAAATATTTGGGGGAAAAAGCGCTCGTGTGATACCGGCTTTAGCTTTTCATAATACAATAATCGTACATCATGGAGGTCCTTTTATATATCATGTGAAGTGCTGCTTGCTTAAGGTGAGGTTTTTAGTTTGTTCCCTAGACCTCCATCAAGCTTAAAATAACACCCCAAGATTGATTTGTAAAAAAAAAAAATCGGAAGAAAAATTTCCCACGTATTTTCCTGCTTCTTCTTTTCTTCTTTGATGTGAGGCCGATAAGGAGCGCTTGGCCGCGGTCCTCATCCCATTGTCCATTGGTAACCCTGCGGTAGTGGGTATAGTCTATTCGCTGTAAGTAGGCGAGAAATCATGAGCTCTAACCTCTGTAACTCAAAAACGACTAGAGTAATCGAGCCAATATTTCTACTATTTGGGAAGGGCCAGCCAGGGAATAGGTGTGAACATTTACAGCCCATTTGCTCTAGCCCTTTTTGAGTTACAAAGTATAGAGGTCATGATTTATCGCCTACGTACAGCGAATAGACTATAGGTCAGGTGAGTTAGCATGCAGCTTGGTATATAGGGGCCACTGCATAATAGGTCAGGTGAGTTAGCATGCAGCTTGGTATATAGGGGCCACTGCATAATAGGTCAGGTGAGTTAGCATGCAGCCTGGTATATAGGGGCCACTGCATAATAGGTCAGGTGAGTTAGCATGCAGCCTGGTATATAGGGACCACTGCATAATAGGTCAGGTGAGTTAGCATGCAGCCTGGCATATAGGGGCCACTGCATAATAGGTCAGGTGAGTTAGCATGCAGCCTGGCATATAGGGGCCACTGCATAATAGGTCAGGTGAGTTAGCATGCAGCCTGGTATATAGGGGCCACTGCATAATAGGTCAGGTGAGTTAGCATGCAGCTTGGTATATAGGGACCACTGCATAATAGGTCAGGTGAGTTAGCATGCAGCCTGGCATATAGGGGCCACTGCATAATAGGTCAGGTGAGTTAGCATGCAGCCTGGCATATAGGGGCCACTGCATAATAGGTCAGGTGAGTTAGCATGCAGCCTGGTATATAGGGGCCACTGCATAATAGGTCAGGTGAGTTAGCATGCAGCTTGGTATATAGGGGCCACTGCATAATAGGTCAGGTGAGTTAGCATGCAGCCTGGTATATAGGGACCACTGCATAATAGGTCAGGTGAGTTAGCATGCAGCTTGGTATATAGGGACCACTGCATAATAGGTCAGGTGAGTTAGCATGCAGCCTGGCATATAGGGACCACTGCATAATAGGTCAGGTGAGTTAGCATGCAGCCTGGTATATACGGGCCACTGCATAATAGGTCAGGTGAGTTAGCATGCAGCCTGGTATATAGGGGCCACTGCATAATAGGTCAGGTGAGTTAGCATGCAGCTTGGTATATAGGGGCCACTGCATAATAGGTCAGGTGAGTTAGCATGCAGCCTGTTATAGGGGCCACTGCATAATAGGTCAGGTGAGTTAGCATGCAGCCTGGTATATAGGGGCCACTGCATAATAGGTCAGGTGAGTTAGCATGCAGCCTGGTATATAGGGACCACTGCATAATAGGTCAGGTGAGTTAGCATGCAGCCTGGCATATAGGGGCCACTGCATAATAGGTCAGGTGAGTTAGCATGCAGCCTGGCATATAGGGGCCACTGCATAATAGGTCAGGTGAGTTAGCATGCAGCCTGGTATATAGGGGCCACTGCATAATAGGTCAGGTGAGTTAGCATGCAGCTTGGTATATAGGGGCCACTGCATAATAGGTCAGGTGAGTTAGCATGCAGCTTGGTATATAGGGACCACTGCATAATAGGTCAGGTGAGTTAGCATGCAGCTTGGTATATAGGGACCACTGCATAATAGGTCAGGTGAGTTAGCATGCAGCCTGGCATATAGGGACCACTGCATAATAGGTCAGGTGAGTTAGCATGCAGCCTGGTATATAGGGGCCACTGCATAATAGGTCAGGTGAGTTAGCATGCAGCTTGGTATATAGGGGCCACTGCATAATAGGTCAGGTGAGTTAGCATGCAGCTTGGTATATAGGGGCCACTGCATAATAGGTCAGGTGAGTTAGCATGCAGCCTGGTATATAGGGGCCACTGCATAATAGGTCAGGTGAGTTAGCATGAAGCCTGGTATATAGGGGCCACTGCATAATAGGTCAGGTGAGTTAGCATGCAGCTTGGTATATAGGGGCCACTGCATAATTATTAGCTACCTTACCACAGCTTACTTCTCCGAATGAGACGTCACAAATGTCCACTAACTCCAGGTTCCTATTTACAGAGGCACAAGAGAGTAAAGTGACTCCCCATCCGTATCGCCCTGCCTGGGATTCGAACCCGGGAGCTTTCAATTGTGAGTTGAACGCGCTACCATTGCACCTCAGGTCACCCTAATCATAAGATAAACCACTCATCTGAATATAGGTAATCGTAACATGTTCTACTAATCCAACTATAGCTAATCGTAAGAGGGTAAACTAATCCGGCTATACCTAATCATAAGAGGGTCTACTAATCCAACTATACCTAATCATAAGAAGGTCTACTAATCCAGCTATACCTAATCATAAGGTGGTCTACTAATCCAGCTATATATAATCCGGCTATACCTAATCGTAAGAGGGTCTCCTAATCCGGCTATATCTAATCGTAAGAGGGTCCACTAATCTGACTATACCCAATCGTAACAGGGTCTACTAATCTAACTGTACCTAATCGTTAGAGGGTCAACTAATCCGGCAATTCCTAAGTGTAAGAGGGTCTACTAATCCGGCTATACATAATCGTAAGAGGGCTTACTAATCCAACTATATCTAATCGTAAGAGAGTCTACTAATCTGGATATACCTAGTCGTAAGAGGGTCCACTAATCCAACTATATCTAATCGTAAGAGAGTCTACTAATCCGGATATACCTAGTCGTAAGAGGGTCTACTAATCCAACTATATCTAATCGTAAGAGAGTCTACTAATCCGGATATACCTAGTTGTAAGAGGGTCTACTAATCCAACTATATCTAATCGTAAGAGAGTCTACTAATCCGGATATACCTAGTCGTAAGAGGCTCCAACTAATCCAACTATATCTAATCGTAAGAGAGTCTACTAATTCGGATATACCTAGTCGTATGAGGGTCTACTAATCCAACTACTGTATATCTAATCGTAAGAGAGTCTACTAATCCGGATATACCTAATCGTAAGAGGGTCTACTAATCCGGCTATACCTAATCGTAAGAGGGTCTACTAATCCAACTATATCTAATCGTAAGAGGGTCTACTAATCCAACTATATCTAATCATATGAGGGTCTACTAATCCGACTGTAGCTAATCATAAGAGGGTGTACTAATCAGACTATAACTGTAAGAGGGTCTACTAATCCAACTGTAGCTATTCGTAAGAAGTTCTACTAATCTAACTATACCTAATCATAAAAAGGTGTACTAATCCAGCTATATATAATCGTAAGAGATTCTACTAAATCTAACTGTTGCTAATCGTAAGATTGACTACTAATCTGGCTATATATAATCGTAAAAGGGTCTATTAGTATGACTCTAACTCATCATAAGAGGGTCTACTAATTGAACTATACCTAATCATAAGAAGATCAACTAATCCGGTTATTCCTAATCGTAAGAGGGCCTACTAATATTACTCTAACTAATCGTGAGAGGGTTTACTAATCCAACTATACCTAATCTTAAGAGGGTCTACTAATCCTGATATACCTAATCATAAGAGGGTCTACAAATCCAGTTATATCTAATCGTAAGAGGGTCTACTAATCATCCGTACCCCCAGCCCAATAATTGATCGTGCCCAAGCCAGTAGCCTAGAGACCCAGCAGGCCTGACAACCTGGAATCATGGCATTACAAAGGGCCTGCTATATTAATTCACAGTGATGTATTTATTGTCCAGGGGGCGTGATGACTTACAGGTGTGTGTGTGTGTGTGTGTGTGTGTGTGTGTGTCTGTGTCTGTCTGTCTGTCTGTCTGTCTGTCTGTCTGTGACCAGCAGTCAACACTACAACACTGATAAACAACGCCAGTCAGCAAAGTAACACCACCATTACCAAACAGCATAACACCATCACCACAACAAAATCACCATAACACAACACCATCACCACAATACCAAACACCATCACCACAACACCATCACCACCACAACACCATCACCACAACACCATCACCACAACACCATCACCACAACACCATCACCACAACACCATCACCACAACACTATCACCACAACACTATCACCACAACACTATCACCACAACACTATCACCACAACACTATCACCACAACACTATCACCACAATACCAAACACCACAACACCATCACCACAACCACAACACCACAACACAATACCATAACACCAGCAGCCAACACCACTGAACAACAATAGAGGCTGCGGTAAGTGTAAACACAGACTTGATTGCCTCCCCCCGACCTCTGACTGGGGCCCAATTGAGAGAGAGTTCCGCCGTCTTAGTTTTGTTTTCCGCCATACTGTATTCCTTAAGGGGAGATCTCCACTTGAGGGATTTTTTTCTTGACCCCTTTCTCCCTCATGATTAGCCCCATTGCTTTTGATATTATAAAACGTTTGCCCCATTAGTTTAGCGATTTTAAGAACTTTCACCCCATATTAAGACCTTTCGTGCAATTCAGGTGTCGATTTTATCCTGGCGAGCGATAGCGAGCCTGTAATTTAAGAGGAACCGGCCTTCGGCCGGGACATTTTTCTACCGAAAAATGTACAAATTTATCTTGAAAGGGACTCAAGGGGGTGTAATTTTAAGCTTGATGGAGGTCTAGGGAACAAACTAAATACCTCCCCTTAAGGGAGGGGTGGGGGGGGGGGGGGGAGTTTTCTCCCTAGAACTCCATCAAGCTCCTCCCCTCACCCCAGCCCCCCTCTATATCAAACATCCCTCTGACTCTCACAATGCCTTCCTAATCTGATTACAAATCGTCTTATGATAGGGTTAATGTTCATTCACTTGCTTGAACCATGTTACACATTTGTGTTCACGTAGGAAGCTATGCAATAGTATGGACGTTGCATCCGATTAGCAAGATTCTCCTTATAAACGTCTGTATACCCGTCTATGCAAATGAAGGCAGTTTAAATGTGACTTTGTATGGAAAATGATGGAAGGATCTATTCTTTGGCGATCTTTGCGGCGCCAAATTAAAATTTATCTATTCCTAAGGGAGCCCACCTCGCTTTTTTTTCTCTTTCTCTTTGGCTTGTATCCATTCGGTCCCATTCAGCCTACTATTTTAAGACGTTTAACCCCATCCAGGTGTCAATATTTTCTTGGCAAGCGGTAGCGAGCCAGCATCTATATATTTTTGTTTTTACAGCAAGCTAAATTTGTAAATTTTTCGATAGAAAATTGTCTCCGGCGAAGCCGGATTTCTCCATACAATGCTGGATCGCTATCGCTCGCCAGGAAGAAATAGACACCTAGATATGGATGAACGTCTTAAAACAGTTGGCTGAATGGGATCGAATGGATACAAGCCAGGGAAAGCGAGAAAAGGAGAGAAAGATAAACAAAAAAAACGGTGACCCCCTTAAACCCTCTGAAGATTGTGACTCATTTTGACAGTTTATTCTGGCTGTCAGTAGACGATTTTATACAGTTTAGGAAGAATCTTTGGGAATATTTTAAGGGTAAAGACTATCTCCATTACCCGTCTGGCTTCCACATACCCTTCCTAAACTGAATACAATAGTTAAATAATAATCAAGACATGCGTAATCGCATCTTGAAAGGGATAAGGAGATTTACGGCGAAAATGTTATGGGGAAGTTATTAGTTTATTCCCTAGACCCCCATCAAGCTTAAAATTACACCCCCTTTCAAGGTAAATTTTAAAAATGTCCCGGCCGAAGGTCGGTTCCTCTTAAATTACAGGCTCGCTATCGCTCGCCAGGAAAAAATCGACATCTAAATTGCACGAAAGGTCTTAACATTGACATAAATGGTGCGAAAGTATTTAAAATCGCCAAACTAATCGGGTGAACGTCTTAAAATCTCAAAAGCAATAGGGATAAACATGAGGGAGAAAGGGGTCATGACAAAAATCCCTGAAGTTAAAATCTCCCTAAAGGATCGTTTCTTTAAGGGTGTACTGCGCCATATTAAAAGGATTTATTTTTTAGGGATCTTTACAGCGCCAAATAAAAAATAAAATTAACCCTTTCGCTGCGGGTGACGTTCTTGAACATCCTGGCAAGTTACAGCAATTTCCAGGCTTTAACCCTCTATTGGCGGCCCACAACATAAGTCGAGTTAAATAAATTTGGACTATGTGGCGGCTCACAACGTAAGTCGTGTGGCAATTTCAGCACGTAATGTTGCTGAGAGAGAGAGACAAGTGGTGGCAGGAGAGTAGCGAGCGTATGACTGCTCCAGACCACCGCGGAGGGCCTACTGACATGAATCCCACCCTCCTCCACCCTCTCACACTCGCTACTTAGTGAAATGTATGGGGAAAGTACCGAATTACATGGTTTTTGCACTCGTGTTGCACGGTTGTTGCAAGAAAACTAGCGGTCATACAAGGATCGTTGTGGTGTCATTGGAAAGCTCTGTTTATGCCCTTTCAGGGATAGATACTTGTTTTACGCTCTGGATCTTATTTAGGCATGAAAATTATCACGTAAACAGCCCTATTTTGGCTAAAAACACCCCGCTCGGCGGTACATATAAATAGACCGCCTAGCCCGCCAATAAGGTGGTAAAAGCCTGTAAAAAACTTAAAAATTGAGTGTCAGTGGGTGGGAGCGTGAGGGGCCCACCTCCGACCGTTAGAGCACTGAGCGGCTCACTGATGTTGACTGTGTCTCGCGCGGGTCTCTCTCTGTCTCTCTCAACAGTGTAGCCAAGCGAGCAAGTGTTACATAATAGCGGGTTTCCCGCGTTTCACTGGCACCACTGTGGGTGAACCAGACCACGTACAGGGCCCGTTCTGGTCTCATTTTGAAGCTATTTTCGCCTAGTTTTCGGCAGAATACACTTCATTTAATGCAAATGCTTGATTTATCATTCAGGAGTGCCTGAATATGCCCTAAATAGCCCAAACATAGCCGCAGCCAATGGGTTAAGATTATATTCTTTAGGGATCTTTACGGCACCAAATTAAAAACGGTTCTATTCTTTAGCATTTTGTACGGCGCCAATTAAATAAGGTTCTATGTTTTAGGGATCTTTATGGCGCCAAATTATAAGCATGTAAAGTCGCGCTAATAAGTCATGACCCAGGTGTCATTACGTTTGGCTTGCTCTGTGCTACATTATTGTCTGTCAGATGTTGAATAGGGTGGGTAAGTGTAGGAACATGTTTGTATATTTCACTCGATATGGAAAAATGAAGCTTAGATATTGCTGATACCAATTATTGATCAACACATACTTGGTGCCGGGACATCACTTATTAGCGCGACTGTACAGAGACATTATTATTCTGTCTATGTTAATCTATATCTATTCATTAATTTATTCAAGTACATCGGGGTTTTTAATGGAGGATGAATGTTAAGAACGGGGTGTTCTTTAAAAATAATATATATCTATTGTCAGATGCTTCAGTCCCGAACAAATGGTCATGAACAGAACATCTCTTAGACCGTTTTTCTGGACCCCCTTCTCCCTAATGTTTAGCCCCACTAGTTTTGAGATTATAAGACGTTCGGCCCATTAGTTTCGCGATTTTAAGACCTTTCGTGCCATTTAGGTGTCGATTATTTCCTGGCGAGCGATAGCGAGCCTGCAGTTTTAAGAGGAACCGGCCTTCGGCCGGAACATTTTTCTACCGAAAAATGTACAAATTTATCTTGAAGGGGGGTCTAGGGGGTGTTTTTCTAATCTTGATTGAGGTCTAGGGAGGAAACTAAAAAAATATATGAATACACGAATTAATAGACCAAACAAACGGTCAGTCTCCCCTTAACCCCTTCTGTACCAACTACGTCTGTTTAGCTTTATTCTGGCTACTATTAGACGATTTTTGTGCAGTTTAAAAAGGATTTCCAGCAATTAACAGGTTCGAAGTATCTCTCTTAACCCTTTTTATTACCACAGATCCTTCTTAAACTGCACACAATCGTCTAAACACAGCTACAATAATATAGAAAAAAGACGTCGCCGGTAGAGAAGGGGTTAAGGGTCCATGTCCTCAGAAGGGATATATATATAATTATCCGGTCAACAACAGATAATACACCCAACTCTCTCTCTCTCTCTCTCTCTCTCTCTCTCTCTCTCTCTCTCTCTCTCTCTCTCTCTCTCTCTCTCTCTCTCTCTCTCTCTCTCTCTCTCTCTCTCTCTCTCTCTCTCTCTCTCTCTCTCTCTCTCTCGTTCCCTTACCCACTCTAAACCACTGTTTGGACACTTGATCCTCAGTGTTTCGGAGGACAAGCAGCATAGAAGGGTCACTAGACCTGTTGTTGCTTGATTTCCTTTGTACTCTCTCTCTCTCTCATTTTTATTTTTTACAGTAGTGAGACATTAGTTCACACACAAATCTCCTCGTACGAGAGAAAGGGTTTGGTATTTATGAGTATAAGATGATTGCACCTACTTTTCTTTCCCACACACCTAAATTACCTCTAACGTACCTTGATTTTGACTTTCTATCACTCTTTCAACCTTTGGGGGACACTTGTTACAGGCAGCCTTGCCTTTTGTCTCCTTCATGAACATAAAAAAAACGTATGCCCTGAATGGCCACAATGTTGTAATGTGCACATGTTATGTGCCCTAATCCTCCGCCAACGAAATTGGAGGGGGTTATGTTATTGCCTCCATTTTTTGTCTGATTTTCTGGCTGTCTGCCTGTAAACAAGATATCTGAAATAGTTATGAAACCGATTTTCACGAAAGTTGGTGGGCAGATATGCACCAAGGAAGAAGTGATTCAATTTAGGAGGCGATCGATAGAACGCATACCTCCGCCAGCGTAGACGGATCCCAAAATTATGAACCTAGGTTCACGAAATTGTATGGGCAGGTAGGATATGTGCCAAATAAGAAGAGATTCCATTTAGGAGGCGATCGGTAGAGCGTATGCCTTCGCCAGAGTAGGTGGAAGCACTGTGGGCCAATATTAGGAAATCAATATTATGAAGAACATTGACACTTTTTGTTTTCAATTACACCTTTGCTGTATATCCCAATGTATCATTATTTATATCAGAAATACACGCGCAGACCATATTATCTATTGTGCATTATTCCTTCGCTTTTTAACCCTTTGAGTACCAGCGACATGTTATATTTTATTCTAGCGATATGTAGACGATATTTTGCAGGTTAGGAAGGATCTGTGGTAGTTAAAAGAGTTGGTTGAGATAGTTTGAAGTCTTATTATTGCTAGAGGTCCTTCCTAAGTTGAACAAAATCGTCTAATAGTTGCTAGAATACGATGAAAAGGACGTCCCTGGTACTAAACGAGTTAATAAAGAATAAGATAGCAAAGCTTATATAATAATACTTGTGAGGTCAGTCGTGGTGTTGTTCTGGTAATATATACAGGGTGTCAAAGGAAAGCAGAGTTCATTATTTTTGTCTTTATGGATAAAATTATGGTTTATAGTTCAAATTATGTTTTGGGAAATAATAATATGGCCAAGGCAATGCTATTCCATGTTAGTGTTCCTGTGTTCCTTCTCATGTTTAAGTCAAGTGTTCAAACAAAGTAGCTCCGGTTTGTCACCCTGAATTATATACAGTATACTGTAGACTCGTAGAGTGTAGATACATCCGTTGTTTTCGTTACGTAATGATTGGTGGAAAGCCCAGCACTCCCTGGGGGAATTCAGGATTGAGAGAGACTTGATTTAATAACTATGATTTACCGCTGCATCCATTTTAGTACATGTTGATGCAATAATTGGTTGCTATTCAATAACTCCGTTACAATTGGACACGAAAATCAATGTTTTGATCATGTGCAACACCGTCGACGTCTATCTAATTTTAATCTAGCTATAGTTAGACGAGATTATATAGTTTAAGAAGGATCTGTGGTGGTAACAACAGCTAAGTGAGATATTTCGAAACCTGTTAATTGTTGGAGGCCCTTTTTATGCTGAATACAATCGTCAAATCCTAGCCAGAATAAAGGTAAAAGGACGGCACCGGTACAGAAAGGGTTAATCATAAGATCCATACAGGCATTACAGTTTCTTGAGATAAGATTCCCAGATGACCTCGTTCACAGGAAAGACTGACGGCAAATTACAGAGAGAGAGAGAGAGAGAGAGAGAGAGAGAGAGAGAGGGATGACACATACAAAGGAGAGAGAGAGAGAGAGAGAAAGGGATGACACACACAAAGGAGAGAGAGAGAGAGAGAGAGAGGGATAAAGTAATTAAGAAATTATGCAAGGTACTGTAGAAGGTGTTCATCGTGATTAACCCTTTGAGGATCGATGACGCACCTCTTTTATGTTTTCTGGCTATCATTAGACGATTTCATTCAGATTAGGAATGGTATATGGACGTCAGAGGGTTGACTGAGATAGTCTGTACCCTTTTGTATTATCACAGGTCTTCCGAAGCTGTATAATATCGTCTAATGATAGCCAAAATAAACTACTAAAACGCGTTCTATCCTAAAAGAGTTAATCCATAATAGGCTTTGTACCCCAACATATAGAACAACAGATCATTCCAATAGTGAACTGCAAAACTCTATAATAATTTAATCTATCTACTATATAAAGGGCACGTACTGTCTGTTTGTTTGTTCATGAACTACTCCCTCAGTTTTCAAGTTGGAGAGCCCATACTTGGCATGCATACTAAGGGGGTGTCAAAATAAGTTTTAAGAGAGGGGGGGGGGAATATACAGCGCGTACTTCGAATTTCCCTTGGGCAGCACTGGTTACCTCAGCTAGTGTACACCTGTATATACATATACCAGTATATATATATATATATATATATATATATGCCCATACACACACGCTAGAATTAATTCCTCCAGAACACTTCGAATGAATCGTAAGAGCTCAGTAGTTAGTGCCATAGTCCATACTGGGCTATGGTTAGTCTCTCTCTCTCTCTCTCTCTCTCTCTCTCTCTCTCTCTCTCTCTCTCTCTCTCTCTCTCTCTCTCTCTCTCTCTCTCTCTCTACATATTTGTGATTTACCATTCTAACCTTATGCTTTTTTCCACCAACCAACTTCACCTCTAAACTCAATTAATGAAATCAACAAATACATGTGGCACTCCAAGGATTCGAACCTAGGATACTCACATCGACATTCCGCACACTTATGCATTATATACTATATATACCTTTAAAGGGTATATTATTTTGAACACCTTAATTGCCCTTTCCATACCTTTGTGTAAACATATAATATTGTTATCTTTCATGGCGTGTTTTGTTTAGTTTGCAGGGGTCTGGGTAGGCGATTTTCTTAGTCTAGGGGTAAACTAAAAATACATTGGTCCAAAATGGCAACAGCAATCAAAGTCCTCAATAATATATAACAGTAATCAAAGTCCTCAATAATATATAACTGCAATCAAAGCCCTCAATAATATATAACAGTAATCAAAGTCCTCAATAATATATAACTGCAATCAAAGCCCTCAATAATATATAACAGTAATCAAAGTCCTCAATAATATATAACAGTAATCAAAGTCCTCAATAATATATAACAGTAATCAAAGTCCTCAATAATATATAACAGTAATCAAAGCCCTCAATAATATATAACAGTAATCAAAGCCCTCAATAATATATAACAGTAATCAAAGTCCTCAATAATATATAACACCATATCATAATAACCCCGAGACGTTGTACCAGATAGTGTTAAGGGGGATCACCGGCTTTTTTGTTTGTCTTTCTCTCCCTCTCTCTTTGGCTTGTATCCATTCGGCCCCATTCACCCTACTGTTTTAAGACGTTTAACCCCATCCAGGTGTCAATATTTTCTTGGAGAGTGGTAGCGAGCCTGCATATATATTTTTTGTTTTGACAGCAAGCTAAATTTGTACATTTTTCGGCAGAAAAATTTCTCCGGCGAAGTCGGATTTTTCCATACAATGCTGGCACGCTATCGCTCGCCAGGAAGATATCGACACCTGGATGGGGATAAACGTCTTAAAACAGTTGGCTGAATGGGGCCGAATGGATACAAGCCAGGGAAAGAGAGAAAAGGAGAGAAAGATAAAAAGAAGCCGGTGACCCCCCCCCCCTTAAGCTAAATAGAAAGGAACAACCTAAACCATACCCCTGTCACTGCTGCTGTCCTTTCTTTAACCTCCTGTCTCTTGTCTCTGTCCAAACCATGTAGCTGATCCTATTAAGGGGACACTGACTGCCTATTTATTAATTCATTCATAAATTCTTAGTTTCCTCGCTAGACATCACTCAAACTTAGAAAAACATCCCCTAGGGCAGTGGTCTTCAACCTGTGGGCCATGGCCTACTAGTGGGCCATGGGCTGGTTCTCAGGTGGGCCACGGACATCTACTAAGTAAGGTAGAATGTAAAAAACATAAAAATAATAAAAGGTGAAGATATGAAAAAGGTAATTCATGGTTTGCATTAGGAAGCACTGTCGTCGGGGAATATGTGTGACGTGTGTACTGATGGGGCACCTGCAATGTTAGGTTCAAAGTCAGGGTTTACATCCAGAGTTTAAGAGGCTACTCCTGGGTTTACAGTGAATCATTGCATGATTCACCATCAGGCACTTGCATCCAGAACCCTTCCTAGGGAAATTCAAGCCGTCTTGGACAGTGCCATAAATATTGTCAATTATGTAAAGTCCAAGCCTGACAACTCACGTCTTTTCAAACAGCTCTGTAAAGACTTCGATTCAGAGCATCAATTCCTGCTATTCTACACTAAAGTTCGATGGATGTCAAAAGGCAACGTTCTCAGTCGAGTCTTTGAACTTAGAGAAGCTCTAAAGACATTTTTGGACATGCAATATAAGGAATCTAATTTTTCCAGTGACTCACTGTGGGCATTAAGTTTAGCATACTTAGTTGATCTATTTGACCAGCTTAATCAACTTAATCTGAAACTTCAGTGATTCCTTATGTTGACCCATTGCATGATTGTATTGCTAGGATCCAGAACTGGGCTAGTAGAGTTAACGCAGGTAACTTTGCAATGTTTGAGAAGTTGCTGAAGGAAAAACAAAATAGATTATTGTCTCCAAGAAATAATCAATCACCTGCAACATTAGGACCAAGATTTTTCCAGGTCCTTCCATGATCTTGAGGGCATAGATCTGTCATTGTAAGAAATCCATTTAATCTTGAACCAGATTCTGTTCCAGACCCTGACCAAGATGAATACTTGGAAATAATAATTGGTTCAGGTGTAAAAGAATTGCATAACAAACTTTCTGTACAGGAATTCAGGGCCCAAGTAAGTGCATCATACCCTAGAATAGGAAAGATTGCACAAAAAACACTTCTACCTTTCTCTTCCACTTATTTGTGTGAGTCAGGCTTTACTACCCTACTTCAAATTAAAACAAAATCGAGAAATTACTTAAAGGTGGAGGATGATATGTAATGTGCCTTAACGGCAATTTCCCCCCGATTTGATAGCCTTACAGATACGAAGCAAGTACAGCCATTATATTACGGTACCTTCCTAACCTAGTTAGTAGTTACATGGTGAAGTAGAGTAGTTTTGTTATATATATATCTTTTGGCTGTTAAAGTATATTTAAAGTTTAAAGTACAGTACACAAGTTTTATTTACAGCGATTACAGGACAGTGGTTCATTTTTTGAAGACAAAAGTAAACTGTAATAACATTTCATAAGTGTGTAATATATGAATGCATTAAAATCATATTCAAAATCTGAAGGAAAGTGGGCCACAAGTGTTTGGGAATGCCAGAAGTAGGCCATGGTCTCAAAAAGGTTGAAGACCACTGCCCTAGGGGGTACCCCCCTCAAGATATATTTTTACATTTTTCGGTAGAAAAAATTCCCGGCCAAAGGCCGGTTCCTATTACAATTACAGGCTCGCTATCGCTCGCCAGGAAAAAATCGACACCTAAATGGCACGATAGGACCTAAAATGTATAACAAAATGGGACGAAAGGTCTTAAAATTGCCAAACAAATGGGCCGAACGCCTAAAAATCTAAAAACTAATGGGACTAAACACTAGGGAGAAGGGGATCCATAAAAACGGTCTGTCTCCCCTTAACCTTCACCACTTTCTTTTTGTTATATGGTTAGGTGGAAGAGAGGAAAAGGGAGCTTGAAGGATTTGCCAAAGAAGTGTGGGGTGGGAGAAGGGTATGGGAGATCGAAAGGAGGGAACGGAAGAGGGCCGACTATAGTCTATTCGTTGTAAGTAGGCAAGAAATCGTGACCTCTAACCTCTCTAACTAAAAAATCGTGACCTCTAACCTCTCTAACTAAAAAACGACTAGCGTAATGGAGCTAATATTGCTACCATGCGGAAAGAGTCAGTCAAGGAATAGATGTGGACATTTACAACCAATTTGCTCTAGCCCTTTTTGAGTTACAGAGGATAGAGGTCATTATTGCTCGCCTACTTACAGCGAATAGACTATAGGTGAGGTGTGGGAGAGGTAGAAGTCGGGGAAGAAGGTGAGGTGCAGAAAATATGAAAAATATGGCATGGGAGGCGATCGAAAGTATATGGGGAAAGAAGAAGGTAAAATAGGAGGGTTTGGAAGGTGAGGTGGGAGAAATCAGTGTTCTTCAGAGCTATCTCAGTGTAGGAGATAAAAGAGGAAGGTGGAGTGGGAGGGTTTGGAAGGTGAGGTGGGAGAAAGAGTGTGGTGGTCGTCCCTTCATTACCATACATATTATACACACACCTCGCTAGTGCCAACACCTCTATAAGTGGTTATTTTAGGTAGTGGCAATTGTGGTGGTGATGGTAGTGTGGTGCGGTAGCTTTGGTGGTGGCTGGTGAGGTAAATATGGTGATGATGATGGTGGATGTTATGTTGGTGGTGGTGATGGTAGTTGTAGCAGTATTAAAAGGTGTGGTGGTGAAGAAAGAGGATGAAATGAAAGGTAAATTGGGAAAACAGAAGAATAGCAAGGGAGATAAAAAGAGGAAGGTGGAGTAGGAGGGTTTGGAAGGTGAGGTGGGAGAAAGAGTGTGGTGGTCGTCCCTTCATTACCATACATATAGACATTCACCTCGCTAGTGCCAACACCTCTATAAAGTGGTTATTTCGGGTAGCGGCAGTGGTGTGGTGATGAGGATGGTGGTGGTAGTGGTAGCTTTGGTGGTGATTGGTGAGTTATATATGGTGATGATGATGGTAGTAGTAGCTGGAACGGAAGGAGTAGTGGTGAGGGAAAAGGATAGAATGAAAGGTATATTAGAAGAATAGATGAACAGCATGGGAGATAAACAGAGGAAGGTGAAGTGGAAGGGTTTGGAAGGTGAGGTGGGAGAATGAGTTTGGTGGTCGTCCCTTCATTACCATACATTATACACGCGCGCGCACACACACACACACACACACACACACACACACACACACACACACCTCTCCAGTGCCAACACCTCTATAAACGGTTCTTTCAGGTAGCGGCAGTGGTGTGGTGATGATGGTGGTGGTGGTGGTGGTTGTGGTGGTGGTGGTGGTGGTGATAGCTCTGGTGGTGGTGATTGGCTGGTTAAGGGGGGATGGGTGTATTTTTTGCTTATCCGTTTATCTTTTTATTATTGTTTTAGTTTCCTCCCTAAACCTCCATATCCGCTCATGGCCGAGTGGTTACGGTGCCCAACTCTCCCAAATCTACAAATTATGCGAGCTATTGGTCACCAGAAAAAAATCGACACCTAGATGGCACGAAAGGTCTAATATTGAAATAAATGGGGCGAAAGGTCTTAAGATCGAGAGAGTAATGATGCAAACGTCTTAAATCTAAATCTAATCTTAAAACTAATGGAGCTCAACATGAGGGAGAAAACTTTAAATATATATATATATATATATATATATATATATATATATATATATATATATATATATATACAGTATATATATATATATACAGTACCGGTATATATATATATATATATATACTGTATATATATATATATATATATATATATATATATATATATATATATATATATATATATATATATATATATAAGTAAATTATTATCTATCATCTCCACTTAATGTGATTGTGAATGGTAGCAGGGGAGTTGTGACTGAGTGGCCATATAACAGGGCTAGCAATCCTACTGACTCGGGTTCGATTCCTGGTTTGCCTAGAAGTATTACTGGAATTCAACTGGTGATGTACTTAGCTTCAGTGTTTCATCGTCTTCCTACCGACATTCAATGATGTCATCAGACTGTACTCGGTTTCTTCTCAGCTGACGATAAATTAAATCCCTTAGCAACAAATTTCTGGATACTTAATGGTAAAATGTGGAACTACTATGTCTCTGCCTCATATTTAGACCAAGTTTATATAATTAGCACCATATTTCACTTCAAAATCATCTTAAACTTAATAAAATCGCCTGATAGTTGCCAGAATACCACGAACAGGACGTCACCGGTACTGAATGGGGTAAGAGCGCATAGATTGAGCAGTACACAGCCCCGGTACAATTCCGCTCACGACGGGAATGACTCCGGCCTGATGAACCCCACTCTTTTATGCCGACCATTGAATTTTCATGAGGAATTACGGGAAGGTGGGTTTAATTTTTGTTTGATTATTTCATATATTTTGTATTTTTTTTCTTCCTCCCTAGACCTCCATCAAACTTTAAAAACACATCCATTAGATCCGCCTTCTAGATCAATTTGTAAATTTTTCGATAGAAAAATTTCCCGGCCGAAGGCCTGTTCTTCCATAATTACAGGCTCACTATTGTTCGCTAGGAAAAAGTAGACACCTAAATAGCACGAAAAGTCTAAATATTGATAATGAAATGGGGCGAATGGTCTTAAAATCGACAAACTAATGGGACAAACATATTAAAGTCTCAAAACTAATGGGGCTAAACATGAGGCAGAAGGGGGACCAAAAAAACGACCCATCTCCCCCTAAAGTTGTGGACGAGGCTCTATGATCGCCGCCGCTGTAAAAGGTAACCATAAAGAACCCGCCGCCAGTGTTGCCACCACCGCCACTACAAAACCCGCCCAATGCCCAGGGAAAATAGCCCAATACCCAGGGAAAATAGCCCGATACCCAGGGAAAATAGTCCGATACCCAGCAAATATAGCCCGATACCCAGCAAAAATAGCCCAATACCCAGGAAAAATAGCCCAATACCCAGGAAAAATAGCCCAATACCCAGGAAAAATAGCCCAATACCCAGGAAAAATAACCTAATATATCAGATGTTTCCAGGGCGAGCGATACTTAGCTTGCAATATTGAAGAAACCTTTTCTTGGCCGAGATGTCAGTATATTTTTCTTACGAAAATAGCATATATAAGTATCTTGAAATTGGGCCTGGAGGCATAATTTGTGGTATTATGTTGTGATAATAGTGTTGAAGAAAAAAAAATAGCCACCTTACAAAATTTTCCGCAACTGGTTCTCAAAATTATCCCAATTGTGCGTGAAAACCGCGACCTTGGCAACTCTGGCTGCTACATACCTACCCTCTCTTTATTACAACCTCATTTAACAACCAGTAATATAATATACACAAAATACAATATAATATACCCCTCGAGTCCAAGCAGGGTCATTACTTATATTTTCAGCAGCCTGTGTGTAATTTGGAGGCTCTTGTTTAGATAGATGGGTTATCGCGGGGCTTATATGCCTTTCTGCCTTGTTGTTTTTGGTGGGAAAAGTGTCTGCTCGTTCGTCACTCGCTCACCAGGGGGCTCCGCTAACCAATACAGTGTTCGCCTTCTTGCCCGGGACTTTGGCTTCGACTTCGTATAATTTACCAGATAATAACCATTTTATTTATAGGCAGTTCATATACTTTAATGATGAAATTCCAGTATATACTAAGTTTCAAAATAGTACTGCGAGAGAATAGCGTCGAAGGGCATAATGTATTCAAGATCCAACGAAGCCCAAGCTCTCCACCCCTCATTAGAGTGAAAACATCTGCAACTCAATCATGGCGGACGTAAGGAAGATAAACAACCAGTGTCCAGATTCGCCGCCGAGATAGCTTAGACTGATGGCCACTTTGTTTCTTCATTTATGTCAATTTACCCGCACTTTCGTATAAAGCTTCCTATTTTCAGGCCCTGGAACAGTCACTTGAAAAAATATTCATAGTTTGTGTACGTCTTATACTGTAGGCTATTATGGTTCCAGTAATTACGATATTACTACAGTGTCTGAATCATTGTGTATATAATATTACGTATGTTTCAAATTGTAGATCATAAGTTTAATCAATTCAAAGATTGTAATATTCCAAAAAATAACCCTTTCATGCACTGGCGATTGCCGTTTAGTATTCAGAAATATAATTTTCTTAATCACATGATTACCTCTCCAAAATTCGTTTGCTATCCATAGCTCACTCAAAGACAACTGCAAAGGTTTATGTAACTAAACTAAAGGTTTATAAACATCCCTGATGGTCACAAAGGCTTTTAACTATGTCATTGACATATATCAACATATATCAAGGGCGAAAATTGCGTCCTTGTGTGCGAAAGGCTTAAGGGAGCCCACCTCGCTTATTTTCTCTTTCTCTCCCTCTCTCTTTGGCTTGTATCCATTCGGCCCCATTCAGCCTACTGTTTTAAGAAGTTTACCCCCGTCCAGGTGTTAATATTTTCCTGGCGAGCGGTAGCGAGCCAGCATATATATATTTTTGTTTTGACAGCAAGCTAAATTTGTACATTTTTCGATAGAAAAATTTCTCCGGCGAAGCCGGATTTCTCCAAACAATGCTGGCTCACTATCGCTCGCCAGGAAGAAATCAACACCTGGATGGGGATAAACGTCTTAAAACAGTTGGCTGAATGGGGCCGAATGTATACAAGACAGGGAAAGAGAGAAAAGGAGAGAAAAAAAAAAAAAAACCGTGACCCCCCTTAATGTCAGTGGATATACATGCATAATGAAATGCATGAAAAGGTCTACGATTTCTACCCTATGGACTCCAGAGGTGGTATTCTTGGATCATTCCCTTTTCGCATCATTAGTTTGGCTATTTTAAGACGTTTCGCCGCATTAGTTTTGCGATTATAAGACGTTTCGCGTATTTCAGTTGTTGATTTGTTCGCGATCCCAGTTTAGAGAATATATTAATATAGAGAAAATTCTAACGGACATTGTTTTGTTTTTTTGTTTTGTTTTTTAAAGAGGCGTAGGGGTGTATTTAAAATTGATCGAGGTCTGGGGTTTGTTCTAATTTTGCGGTTAATCGACAAATAAATTGCTCGATTTTTTTTTTTTTTAAATATAACCGTTAATATTAATTAAAAAACAATAACAATTAAAACACGTAAAATACACTCCCAATACGTCGAATGAGCCAAGTATCTTGGAATGAGCTAGCATTTACGAGTGGCTGCACAGTCGCGTTCAAGAATACTGAAACAACCACCTCCCATCCCTTCCACGTTATTTGCCTCTCGTCCAACAAGAATAGAATACTCCTCGACAAAAGTGAACAATGATTGCATGTAAAGGTTTTATTCAGGTGCATTAAAAGCTCATGCTTACTTTTTTACTAAATAGATAAACAGAACTAAATCTATGCAGGTAGGACAAGACTGCTAAGCTTGATTGTAAACTCCTCCACATAAATGTCCTCCCTTCCTGCGATTATAAGCATTCACGTAAGATTTGCACGATACAAATACAATTTTAGTTAAATAGGAAACACTATAGAGCCATAATAAGCTTCCATTGTAATTAAAACATACATACATACACATAATTATTACTTCCGTACATAAAACCAGGAAGAGGGACCGAACTCTTGTAACCGACTGTACCTGAGAAGCTCGTTAGCGTCACTTGCCTCCATCTGACAGACAGAACGAAGGGATATTAACCCTATTTGGGGCGAGGGGGAGGGGTCTTTATGGAACTCCCCTATTTCGCTCCATTAGTTGGAGATTTTAAGCCGTTTCACCCCATTAGTTTGGTGATAAAAAGACGCTTCACCCCATTTAGGTATCGATTTTTCTTTTCCTGTGGGAATTATAAGGGCAAAGGCCATCTCAATTTGATCCTCTGACTTCCATATATCCTTCCTAATCTGAATAGATTCGTTTGATAATAGCCAGGAAGCAGAAAAGAAATGCTTCATCATATTATTTTTAATGGACAATGTTTACAATTATGTGCTTTGTCTAGAGTTATTATTATTATTATTATATTTTATTATTATTATTATTATTATAATTATTTTTGTTATTATTATTATTATTATTATTATTATTATTATTACCGGTAAATAATTATCTATTTATTTATCTATATATTAATTTTGTTTTTTGTAAGCTACAGCAGGCGCGTGGATTATAGATTAGAGCGTTTCCATATATAGCAAATTGGCGGTTTGCAGATCTTGTATGTGCGAATTATTATAGTCTGTCCATTACTGTTTGGCCAGAAAGGTTTACTACTAACCTCTGTTGAGGATTTTGCCATTTTCGAGCCATTTATTTTAGTTTGTCTCCTAGGCTAAAAAAACCGCCTTCCCTGACTTCCTTCAAACTAGAAAATACCCAACCAGAATCCCTTGAAGCTAAATTTGTATATTTTTCGATAGAAAAATGTCCCAGCCGAAGGCCGATTTCTTCTTAGTTACTGGCTCGCTATCGCTTGCCCAGAATCTAATCGACACCTGAATGGGGTGAATCATTTTATCATCGCCAAATTAATGGGGTGAAACTTCTTAAAATCAACAAACTAATGGAGTGCACCAATTCGGGTTAAAGTAACTATATTGCTATAAATATAAGGCTTAAGGGGATAGTGGCCCTTTTGTTGGTCTATTAATTCATTTATTCATGCATTTTTTAGTTTCCTCGCTAGACCTCCATCACCTTAGAAAATGTCACCACCTAGACCACCCTTCAAGATAAATGTGTACATATTTCGGTAGAAAAACGTTCCGGCCAAAGGCCAGTTCGTCATATAATTACAGGCTCGCTATCGCTCGCCAGGGAAAAATCGACCCCTAAATGACACGAAAGATCTTAAAATTGACAACAAAATAGGGCGAAAGGTATTAAAATAGCCAAACCAATGGGCCGAACGTCTTAAAATCCAAAACTAATTGGGCTAAACACCTTAAATCTAATTACTACTTCTCTATAGTTTCTTCATAATTCCGATGACACACACCTCAAGGCCATGGGAATATTTCAAACCTTTCTCTTGGCAGGATATGATACGGACAAACATAATGCCCTGTTAACCCTTTCAAGCTCCAATACGCGTTTTTGTTCTGTTTCTGGCTACTATTAGACGATTTTATTCTGATTAGTAACGGTATATGGAAGTCAAAGGGTTGATTGAGATAGTAGTTACCCTTTTAATACCCACAGATACTTCCTAAGCTGCATAAAATCGTCTAATGATAGCCAAAATAAACTGCTAAAACGCGTCAGAGCTTCAAAGGGTTAATATATAATGTATTGTTGTGTTGATTTAATTTAACGTTATATTAATGATACGGACAAAATAATGCCTTGTAGATATTTATTACATTCTATATGTTTTGGATTTGTTTACGTTATACTCAATCAGGGGTCAATTCCATTCCCCAATTTCAGATAAAAGATGGGAAGGTTCAAGTGAAATATAATGACATCAAATCACCGGCGTCACCTCGTAGATACTCTATTCCACAACAAAGAAAATCATGCGTTCTTTGAGATAAATACTTTTTACTTTAGCTGTAGATGAACATATTTGTTTCATTAAGAATTCTTTGGTCTTTTGGTTTTGCTTTCGAATTTCATGTTTCTGAATACCGTGAATATCTATATTTATATTAGTTACCCATTGTTTCCCGTACCTTTTATATACCGTATATATATATATATTTTTTTTTTGTGCTATGTAAGTGAGGAAGGCAAAAGGCAGAACTGCCTGTAGCGAGTGCCTCCCCCAGAGTTGAAAGAGTGACAGGGCCAAAATCAAGGGACGTTCGAGCCAAAATGGCTGGAGACACGGAGTTTGAAGCAATTTAAGTCATAGGCAGAAGGAAAGACTGATTCTGGGAGAGAGTTCCAGACCTCAGCTGTTGAATAGAAGAAAGTCTGAGAGTAACGTTTCACTCTTGGGTTAGAGAGTTGCACAAAGTAGGGATGGGATTGTGTTGCAAGACGGGTACCACGTTCCCTACGTAGAGGAGGTGGTATACACTGGGAGAGCTCTGAGGAACACTGATTATTATAGTAGCGATAGAATAGCGAGAGAGATGCAACATTGCGACGGAGAGAGAGAAATTGCAGAGTATACAGTATATACACTGTATATTATATATATAGTACCAAAGTCATTACAATCAAACAAATCCGTTTGATTTTATCATGAAAAGGTGTATACAGATCATATATATATATATATATATATATATATATATATATATATATATAATATACATTGACATGAGCAACGTTGGGCACCCCTGTTTGTATGTAATATATGACATACACAATATACTCCTACTCATGGCGTATAATTAAACTAGTGGGCTAGACTGTCATGCTTTAGTAATTATTTGGCATGCGCAATGCAGAGCAGGCCAGCGTGGTTTAAATGGCAATTTAAGTGGGGATGGTTACTTTTTCTGGACCCCATCTCCCTAATGTTTATCCAAGTTGTTTTGAGATTTTTAAACGTTCGGCCCATTAGTTTGGCGATTTTAAGACTTTTCGACCCATTTATATGTCATTTGGGTGTCAAATGTTTCCTGGCGAGCGTCCCGGCCGAAAATGTACAAATATATCTAGAAACGGGTTATTGGGGAAGTTTTTTACAAGTTTGATGGAGGTCTAGGAAGGTAACTAAAATAATAATATATGAAAAATCGACAAAGCAATACACCCCTCCCTCTTAAATGGCAATGAAATCCTTCTTTGGACCTTTCTCATCGCTTGTGAAGTTTTGTTCAGCTTTCTATCTTATATCCTGTGGCTGTGACTGTGGTTAACCATTGTGTATATAAGTTCTTAGAAACTAATATAAGAAGAATAAGCAATGACACGTGCATTAAATATATCCTTGACATAACGGCAGTGTGTGTATGAGAAAACAAAGAGTGTGTGTGTATGTGTGTGTGAGAGAGAAAGAGAGAAAGGTGTGTGTGTGTGTGTGTGTGTGTGTGTGTGTGTGTGTGTGTGAGAGAGAGAGAGAGAGAGAGAGAAAGGTGTGTGTGTGTGTGTGTGTGTGAGACAGACAGAGAAAACAAAGAGTGTGTGTGTATGTGTGTGTGTGTGAGAGAGAGAGAGAAAGGTGTGTGTGTGTGTTTGTGAGAGAGAGAGAGAAAGGTGTGTGTGTGTGTGTGTATGTGAGAGAGCGAGAGAGAAAGTGAGTGTGAGCATGTGTGTGTATGTGCGTGTGTCATTGTTATAAAATAATATACTAGTTTGGTATATTCCATTATCATAACAGCGTAACAACCAACAATGATTAATATAGGCTGTTATACAAAGAGGGGGCCTTTGTTTTGGGTTCAATATCAAAATACTATATACAAGAACAGAGCCCACTATACTGTATAGTTGATGATGATGACTTACTGACGTCATATTCTAGTGTTCTGTGAGAGAGAGAGCGAGAGATTGAGAGTGAGTTAAAGGAGAAACAGATAAGAGAAAAATATAAATAACAACTGATATCCGGTAATGGATATACATACATACATACATACATACTGTATATACTGTACATACATAAATACATGCATACATAAATACATCCATACTGTACATACAGTGACAGACGGACAAAAAATAGGTACTAATCAAGCGTTGAGTGTATTTTCTCATGATACAAACACTAATTGCATAGATTTAATCAGAGCTACGTAGAGCTACATTTCTATCTATCTATCTATCTATCTATTATGCTCAGGCCCAATCCCCACTTTACCTATTTTTTATTTTATTTTCCTTTATTTTAATATAGAGCTACATAGAACACCTTTATTTTAATATAGAGCTACATAGAACACCTTTATTTTAATATAGAGCTACATAGAACACCTTTATTTTAATATAGAGCTACATAGAACACCTTTATTTTAATATAGAGCTACATAGAACACCTTTATTTTAATATAGAGCTACATAGAACACCTTTATTTTAATATAGAGCTACATAGAACACCTTTATTTTAATATAGAGCTACATAGAACACCTTTATTTTAATATAGAGCTACATAGAACACCTTTATTTTAATATAGAGCTACATAGAACACCTTTATTTTAATATAGAGCTACATAGAACACCTTTATTTTAATATAGAGCTACATAGAACACCTTTATTTTAATATAGAGCTACATAGAACACCTTTATTTTAATATAGAGCTACATAGAACACCTTTATTTAATATAGAGCTACATAGAACACCTTTATTTTAATATAGAGCTACATAGAACACCTTTATTTTCTATATTGACATCCACGTAGAGTACATAATTATCTCAAGTCAAATTGAAGCGAGTAGTTCCCAATTGGGCTGAGCAGTCAGATTTTGCCGAGCGGTGGAATTAGCCTAAAGCCGGTATCACACGAGAGCTTTTTTAGTCAACATACGATGATCGACATTTTTCTGGCAACATTTCTGGAATATTTGGCACTGGGGTATCGGAAAGTAGACTAATGAGAGATGAATATACGCAACCGAAATATATTCAATGTTGACCTCATAAGCTGCCAGACCAGTGTTGAGGATAAATATTGAGGGAAAAAGCGCTCGTGTGATACCGGCTTAAATGATCGAATTCAGCCAAGCAGTTACATTGGGCCGAATGCTCAAATTGTGACATGTAACTATATTAAGGGGAGATGGGCCGTTTGTCTGGTCCCCCTTCTTCCTCATGTTCAGCCCCATTCATTTTCAGATTTTATGACGTTTGGCCCATTAGTTTGGCAATTTTAAGACCTTTCGCCCCATTTGTTTTCAATATTTAGACTTTTTGTGTCATTTAGGAGTCGATTTGTTAATGTCGAGCGATAGCGAGCCTGTAATTTAAGAGAAACCGGCTTTCGACCGAGACATTTTTCTATCGAAAAATTTACATATTTATCTTGAAGGAGGCTTTTGGACGGGTGTTTTTTAAGCTTGATGGAGGTCTAGGGAGGAAACTAATAATAACATAAAAAATTACATAAATTACATAAAATTACATAAAATTACATAAAATTACATAAAATTACATACATTAGCAAATATAAACGACCCATCTCCCCTTATGCAGTCGAATTGTGCCAAGCAGTCAAAGTGGACTGGGGTAGTAAACATGGGAGGAGGGAGGCAAATTGAGCTGAGAACCGTCGAATTGACCTCTTGCGAGTTTCAGGCTATAATGAAGCTCGGCCTGTAAACATCGATATTAAACACAAATACAGTAATTATGTAGGTTTCTGATGGGTAAATAGTATGTTGGATTTGGTTTTGTGTATTTATTTATGTATTAAAACCGCATTATAGCTGGATATTCTGTTAATTATCTATGTCTACTGTTCCAACTTCCTTATAGCCTGAAACTCGCAAGTGGTCAATTGCACCCCAAAGAGTCTGGTCGAATTGGGCCAGTCGGTGGTTCTGGTCTGACGAGGTTGAGTTGGTCTAAAATTGTTAACCCCTTCTGTACCGGCGACGTCTTTTTACCTTTATTCTGGCTACTATTACTCGATTTTATTGAGCAATTAACAGGCTTCCTACTTCCTCATTTTACCATTTTTATTTTCACAGATCTTTCTTAAGGGGAGATTTCCACTTGAGTGACTTTTTTCCTTGACCCCTTTCTCCCTCATGTCTAGCCCCATTGCTTTTGAGATTTTAAGACGTTTGCCCCATTAGTTTGGTGATTTTTAAGAATTTCCGCCCCATTCTGTCAATTTTAAGACCTTTCGTGCCATTTAGGTGTCATTTTATCCTGGCGAACGATAGCGAGCCTGTAATTTAAGAGTAATCGGCCTTCGGCCGGGACATTGTTCTACTGAAAAATGTACAAATGTATTTTGAAAGGGGGTCAAGGGGATGAAATTTTAAGATTGCTGGAGGAGTAGGAAACAAACTAGAAACCTCCCCTTAAGCTGCACAAAATCGTCTAAATATAGCTAGAATATAATATGAAATACGTCACCAGTACGGAAGGGGTTAAATTGGGCAGAGTGATTGATTGGGTTGAGCAAGTCGAATTGGACTGAGAGGTTATATTCGTTTTGGGGTGGCCAATTTTGGTATAAGAGGTTGGAAACGCCCGAATTGACCACTTGCGAGTTGGTCTATAAGGAAGTTGGAGCCGTAGCCATCAATATGTATCAGAATTACCAGCTACAATACGCTCATATTACATACAGTATATACATAATTATATTACATACAGTATATACATAATTATATATAACCAAATTGTTCACACTTTTTATCCATCAGACACCCACATTATTATTGCATTTCTCTTTAAAATCGATGTTCACGGCTCCAACTTCCTTATAGCCTGGAACTCCCAAGTGGTCAATTGGGTAACTGACTGAAACATGCAAAATAGACAGACAAATAGAAAGATAAAGGGAATGGTTAGGTTGATACACTCCTTTCCATAATTCCCACAGTCCCGTAAGGAAGGGTGGGGTAACTCTGTGGTTATAGTGACGTCACGTAGAACGATCCCATGGCGAACCTTTTAACCCTTTCAGTACGATAACGTTATTTTTTTTTTATATATACCGTATATATATATATTTTTTGTAAATTATTTTAGCTAAAATTAGACGATCTGATGCAGTTTATGAAGAGCTTATTTTATTTAGAAGGTTTATTGAGATAGCATTTACGCCTTTGAGTCTTAGAGGAAGATTATAAGCTAAAGAAAATCGTCTTATGGTAACCAGAATACGGTGAACATTACGTCATCGTGCTGAATGGGTTAATAAGTAAACTCTAAACTACACTATTATATAATGATAGAAAGGTAAATAAATATAATTATACTCAATTATTTGATAGGCCTTTTTGTATACCCTTGATTCTATTTTTAGCTTAGATGCCTATGTTAATTTTATTCAAAATTTGGTTAACTGTAAGCAGCTGAATTTAGTTAAGGAAGGACCTGTGGGAGCCCGGTTTCCACTTTCTCATTCCTTAGCTGATGTCAATCGTCAAATGGTAGCCAGAATATATAATATATATGCATGATATTGTAGCTAACGTTATACTCATCATTCCATTATAGTATTGTTCATTTGACTAAAGAATAACAGTTTTTTCTCAATACGTAGATAGAGGTGTGTATCCTCTCTCTCTCTCTCTCTCTCTCTCTCTCTCTCTCTCCTTTATTTCATATTTGTTACCTTGGACCCTTTACCTTGTTCCCTTTACCTTGGTCCCTTTACCTTTACCTTGGTCCCTTTACCTTGGTCCCTTTACCTTGGACCCTTTACCTTGGTCCCTTTACCTTGACCCTTTTACCTTGGACCCTTTATCTTGGACCCTTTACCTTGGTCCCTTTACCTTGGTCCTTTTACCTCGGTCCCTTTACCTTGGTCCCTTTACCTTGGTCCCTTTACCTGGACCCCTTTACCTTGGCCCCTTTACCTTGGCCCCTTTACCTTGACGTCTTTACCTTGGGTCCTTTACCTTGACCTCTTTACCTTGGTCCCTTTATCTTGGGCCCTTTACCTTGGGCCCTTTACCTTGGGCCCTTTACCTTGGCCCCTTTACCTTGATACCTTTACCTTATCCCCTTTACCTTTACCTCTTTACCTGACGTCTTTACCTTGGGCCCTTTACCTTGACCTCATTACCTTGATCCATTTACCTTGACCCCTTTACCTTGACCCCTTTACCTTGACCCCTTTACCTTGACCCCTTTACCTTGACTCCTTTACCTTGACTCCTTTACCTTTACCCCTTTACCTTGGTCCCTTTAATTCATATTTTTTTCGCCAACCAAATTTACTTCTAAACTTAATTAATGAAATCAACAATTACATGTGGCACTCCAAGGACTCGAACCTAGGATACTCACACCGAAATTCCGCGCATTTATCCATTACGCTATCAAGACAGTATAGTAATGGTGAGTTTTTGTGTTCTTGTGACAGTTAAAATTACGATATATGTTGACAATACTGGTGTTTGTTCTGTGTCTGTAAAAACAACGGAATATATTTATCTGTATACTGATTTCATATTCTATACACCCTGTTCTTCTGATACATACATACATTTTCGAAGCTGTTTCGGGTTGAATTGAATTTCCTTATATGTTTACCAGATATTTGCTTAGTTTTCTCGCTAAACCTCCATCAATCTTATAAAAATACCCCCTAGACCCCCCTTCAAGATAAATTTGTACATTTTTCGGTAGAAAAATTTCCCGGCCGAAAGCCGGTTCCTCTTAAAATTTCAGGTTCGTTATCGCTCGCCAGGAAATAATCGACACCTAAATGGTACGAAAGGTCTTAAAATTGACAACGAAATGGGGCGAAAGGTGTTAAAATCGCCAAAGTAATGGGCCGAACGTCTTATAATCTAAACAAAATGGGGCTAAACATGAGGGAGAATGAGGTTCAGAAAAACGGTCTGCCTCCCCTTAAATAGTTTGAGGCTTCAAATTGTATCAGAATTGGTGGCCGTGACTGTACCTACAAGTGTTATAATGTTGGTTGACTAATGTATGTTTATGTATATGCCTTGTACGGTCGTGCTAATAAGTCATGTTCCACCTGTCATTACGTTTGGCTTGCTCTGTGCTTTATGAATGTCCATCAGATGTTGAATAGGGTGGGTAAGTGTAGGAACATGGTTGTATATCTCCCACAAAAAGAATAAATCATGTGTTAATATTGCTGATACCAATTATTGATCAAAACATACTTGTTTAGTTCTATTATACTGCCTATTATATGAAATATAGAAGGCCATCATCACCGGGTATACAACATGGCCGCTACTGGGAAGGGGTTGTCATAACAGGATCTAAATGTACTCCACTTACTGCTTGGTGTTATGGGGGAACTTCCTATGGTGTCACTTACTTTGTTTTATAATATACAGTGACCTTTCTTTATATACAACACCCTTGACATTTTAAATCAAGAATATCATTAATTCATTCATTCATTTTCTATTGAGCTCGACCTGGAATCTTTACGACTCTGAATCTTACGATTATATACAGGACTGTCCATTTGTATCAGCACTAGCTCAGAGAAGAGTGTTGAGAGGGGAGAATATCATTAACCAATCATCCAGCTAATAATTAATTTGTCATAATTTCAAGGTGGAATTAGTACAGATACCTGACACAATTGTCACATACATGTGTTCTATGTAGCCTAAGTGAGTATCATACCGACTTCCTTCTCAAGACAATGTTAGCTATCATTAATTCCAAGATGGACTTAATATATATAGGTGACCCCATTGTTTTGGCGTAGGGGTGTGGCGACCCCATCACGTTTGTGGCGCAGATAGCCCCTGGAGGATGGGGGCTGAGAACCCCACCTCCAGGATTTACTCCCACTAATGAATCAGCGAGCCTTGAAGCTGGGCCCTTTGCCTGCCAGGGGCCCAGAATATCTTACTAATCTTCCCTACCTCTTTAAGGGAGCCAACCTCACTTTTTTTTTCTCTCTCTCTCCCTCTTTCTCTGGTTAGTACCCATTCGGCCCCATTCAGCCTACTGTTCTAAGACGTTTATCCTGTGACGTCTACCAGCGTTGGCAGAATCGCCTCTCGTTAGCCACTAGCGCTCGCCAGGGACATCGAAATGGGCTACAGTTATCAGAGAATGTTGTTCTTTCTTTCCTAGTACTCGCATTGTCACATACAGTCCAGTGGTGGTCTTTATTTTCGTCTGTGACAACGGGAAGTATTTGATATCATTAATAGAATATAAGATGCATTGTGTAGAGTTAAGGAGAGAGAGAGAGAGGCGAGAGCGTGGTGGTAATATGTGCGTGTGTATATATGTGCTGCCTCGCTCGGAGGAGTTTTCCCGCTCGCGCGGGCTTTCCCTCGCCTTTGATTGGCTGGTGGATCCTGGCGCGTCCTAGGGGCCTGCTGCCTTGTGACGTCTCGGCCCGTGATTGGCCGACCATCGCGCCCTTGCGTGCTCCTGTGTAACTAACCTCCTCCATGAGGGTTCCCAGGAGCTGCCCTCCTCAGGACAGGCTTGGCGCGCATACTTCTAACATCCCTTTGCATACTCTCTCCCGTTCACCTCCTTTACCACTGTCTCTCTCTCTGACCTTCTTCTTTTCCATTACTTCTCGTCTTTATTCAATTACTTTTCCCCTTGGGTTCTGCATACGGTTTCCATAGCCGGCCCATTGTATTGCATGCGCCGTCCTCTGAGATATTTACATGTACTTAGAATAGGTTTGAGGGTTCTTAGTTAGTATAGGTTAAGAACTCTGTGTTATTGATTATTGATTATCCATTATTGATTTAGTGTTTCTGCTCTTTTATTTAATGCTAGACTGGGATAGGGTAACTGTAGTCGTTGTCTCCGATGTGTGTACGGTTTGCTTATACCTACACGACTTCGACCGGTCCTGTGGTAGCCTGGGTTGTCTTTTTGGCTGCATTTTTTGCAAGTGCAGCATTGTGTTGACTGAGGGCTTTGGCCTGTTCCAGTTCCACACTTTGCTGCCTCTTTGCTTGTTTATTGAGGGTCGCCAGGATAGAACTTGATACTTGTGATCTGGATCTATCAAGAGAGTACCAGGGTCAATTAACGTAACTTAAAGGATGCAGTCTTAAGGACATCGCTAGGCTACGAGCCTGTCTTGCTCAACCCCAGTTCCTTACCTAGAGTATCCCAGCTAGACATTATTAATTGAGTAGACACTTGTTAGTATTTAATATAAGCTCTTTGATATGTACGCATTATTATTCACAGCATTTATTAGTCTAGGTTGTTGCTGAGCCGCACAACCATAGCAGACTGTTTCGTTGATGAGGAAGTACTTCTTTTAGTATCGAGCATTACTACCGTTGCGCATTTATAGTATTCTCATGTCAGTTAACATTATATGTCCTATCTTTTAGTGTATTCAGTCTACACGTGTGGTGTCCTGCCTCCTGCCTTTATATAATTTAAGATACGAGCATCTTATGAGCATCAGACTTTCTTCAGAAGTTTCCAGGTCTATGCTGTAGGACTATACTTCACTTTCTTTCAGATAGGAGTGAAGAGTTTATTGTTGTTTAGAGTAACTGTATTGAAGCATCTTTTTATTGTATTAAATCTTGCAGTGATTTAATTGATCTTTCCACAGATTCCTTTTTATGCATTTTAATGTAACTTGCATCTTGTTTGTTATCAGGCTATACCAGTGTGGGTTAGCCTGAAGTAGAGTACATTTATGCCCAGTTAACCCGTACAGCCCCAGCGACGCGTCTGACAAGTCACCCTAATTGCTCTGACCGTAACCTCAGGTGTAGCCACTCGAGAGGGCTCAGATTTGTATGGGAACTGTGTACGTATCCCACGCAACCGTGCCGATGGTTGAAAACTCTCAAAGTCCACGTGCGTGCGCGTGAGCGTGCAATAACCTGGTTTTTTGGGATAATTGCCTTCAATTTTGTACTCTTGTAAAATACGTTTTCGGGGCTCTGTAGGACCATTCTTTAAGCTTTTTGGGCGGTTTTTCGTGGTTTTTCCTTCATTCCTAACCCATTCGCTATTGTTTCTGGAATAAAACAATTTTTGAAACCCGGCCGGGTTCTGGTGAACAAACATTACAAAACTAGCCGGGGCTCCACGGGTTAAGGATACCCCGTTATCGCAGATTAACTCTGGAGGGTATAGGTGTTTTTGTTCGCCGGCATATAAGTTCGAGGGTTTGAATCTAGCGTACCGTTGTTGCATAGTGCCCTATTACTAGTTCAATCATTAAGTGCCCTTGTTTTATTCGTAGCCCCGGTCGTAACAATCCCCATCCAGGTGTCGATTTTTTCCTGGCGAGCGGCAGCGAGTCAACATATTTTGTTTAAGTGTTTTTGACAGCAGGCTAAACTTGTACATTTTTCGATAGAAAAATGTCTCTGGCGAAGCCGGATTTCTCCGTATTATGCTTGCTTGCTATCCCTCGCCAGGAAAAAATCGACACCTGGATGGGGATAAACGTATTAAAACAGTAGGCTGAATGGGGTCGAATGGGTACAAGGCAGAGAAAGAAAGAAAAGGAGAGAATAAAACCAGGTCACCCCTCCCTTAAGTTAGTGGGGTTTGGCTACTGACTGACTGATAAAATATTCATATGTATTTCTTATGTAAGCCAATAACATAACCTTTTCAACATGTATTTGAATACAGCTAACTAACAACATATGTTCTCTGTAAGCCAATATCATAACCTTCTCAACCCAATTCTAGCTATGACCGGATGAGTATATTCCGAATAATATATACATCTAGGAATAATATATACATCTAGGAATAATATATACATCTAGGAATAATATATACATCTAGGAATAATATATACATCTAGGAATAATATATACATCTAGGAATAATATATACATCTAGGAATAATATATACATCTAGGAATAATATATACATCTAGGAATAATATATACATCTAGGAATAATATATACATCTAGGAATAATATATACATCTAGGAATAATATATACATCTAGGAATAATATATACATCTAGGAATAATATATACATCTAGGAATAATATATACATCTAGGAATCGAAAAGTTTACTGGTGTGGCCTTCAATTAACTGGGTGGGCTTGTGGGAAAGGATTATTAATGTTACTACAACAAATGAAGGTTTATTTGTGTTCGTCATATCCTGGGAGTGGAGTGTGAGAGGTGTGTATGTAGAGTGTGTAGGTGTGCGTGGGAGTGTATGTGTGTGGGGGGGGGGGAGGTGTACGTCATATCCTGGGAGTGATGCGTGAGAGGTGTGTATGCAGAGTGTGTAGGTGTGTAATGTGTGGGAGTGTTTGTGTGTGGGGGGGGGGGGGTTGTATGTAAAGTGTGTAGGTGTGTGTGGGAGGGTGTATGTGTGTGTGTGGGAAGGTGTATGTAAAGTGTGTAGGTGTGTGTGGGAGGGTGTATGTGTGTGTGTGGGAGGGTGTAGGTGTGTGTGGGAGGGTGTATGTGTGTGTGTGGGAGGGTGTATGTAAAGTGTGTAGGTGTGTGTGGGAGTGTGTGTGTATGTGGGGGGGGGGCGGTGTATGTAAAGTGTGTAGGTGTGTAATATATAGGAGTGGTGTTTGTGTGTGTGAGTGGTGTCACGTGGGGTGTGTTAGTAGTTAGTGTGGGGTGTGTTAGTAGTTAGTGTGGGGTGTGTTAGTAGTTAGTGTGGGGTGTGTTAGTAGTTAGTGTGGGGTGTGTTAGTAGCTAGTGTGGGTTGTGTTAGTAGTTAGTGTAGGGTGTGTTAGTAGTTAGTGTGGGGTGTGTTAGTAGTTAGGGTGGGGTGTTTTAGTAGTTAGTGTGGGGTGTGTTAGTAGTTAGTGTGGGGTGTGTTAGTAGTTAGTGTGGGTTGTGTTAGTAGTTAGTGTGGGGTGTGTTAGTAGTTAATGTGGGGTGTGTTAGTAGTTAGTGTGGGGTGTTTTAGTAGTTAGTGTGGGGTGTGTTAGTAGTTAATGTGGGGTGTGTTAGTAGTTAGTGTGGGGTGTGTTAGTAGTTAGTGTGGGGTGTTTTAGTAGTTAGTGTGGGGTGTGTTAGTAGTTAGTGTGGGGTGTGTTAGTAGTTAGTGTGGGGTGTGTTAGTAGTTAGTGTGGGGTGTGTTAGAAGTTAGTGTGGGGCGTGTTAGTAGTTAGGGTGGAGTGTGTTAGTAGTTAGTGTGGGGTGTGTTAGTAGTTAGTGTGGGGTGTGTTAGTAGTTAGTGTGGGGTGTGTTAGTAGTTAGTGTGGGGTGTGTTAGTAGTTAGTGTGGGGTGTGTTAGTAGTTAGTGTGGGGTGTGTTAGTAGTTATTGTGGGGTGTGTTAGTAGTTAGGGTGGGGTGTGTTAGTAGTTAGGGTGGGGTGTTTTAGTAGTTAGTGTGGGGTGTGTTAGTAGTTAGTGTGGGGTGTGTTAGTAGTTAGTGTGGGGTGTTTTAGTAGTTAGTGTGGGGTGTGTTAGTAGTTAGTGTGGGGTGTGTTAGTAGTTAGTGTGGGGTGTTTTAGTAGTTAGTGTGGGGTGTGTTAGTAGTTAGTGTGGGGTGTGTTAGTAGTTAGTGTGGTGTGTGTTTGTAGTTATTGTGGGGTGTGTTAGTAGTTAGTGTGGGGTGTGTTAGTAGTTAGTGTGGGGTGTGTTAGTAGTTAGTGTGGGGTGTGTTAGTAGTTAGGGTGGGGTGTGTTAGTAGTTAGGGTGGGGTGTGTTAGTAGTTAGGGTGTGTAATTAGGCGTGTGTGTGATTTTTTTGTTTGTATGTGTATGAAGGAGACAAAAGGCAAACCTGCTTGTAACCAGTGTCCCCCCCCCCCCTTGAAAGGTTGAAAGTGTGATAGAGAGTCAAAAATTCAAAATCAAGGTACTTTAGAGGTAATTTAGGTGTGTTGGAAAGAAATGCGGCGTCTTTGTAATATGTAGTGAAATTAATATGAGGAGGAAATATTTGTAAGAGTTAGCTGGATTACTCTCTGTGTAGGTGATGCACAAATAGAAACAGTGGGAGAAGCCAGGCAAATGAAACAGGAGTTCCAGCAACTTCTTATCACACAAACTATTGAAACATCTCATATGTGTATAATTCTGTCTACAATTAAGTGTTCAATGTTTAAATTGTAGTTTATGGGCATAGATTTTTTTTTTTTTTGGTGAATACTCTGTTAAATGGATTTTAAAATATAGCATAAATGAAACTCATAAAAGTGTTTCAATCCTGTATTTGTTCAAATTATACCACATACATGATTGAAGGCCTTTGTATGTGTAACATTTGTCAAAATAAATGGTAGCCAGAATATATACTTTACTTTCATTCTACTGTATCTAACTTCTTACACATCTTTCCATTATAGTATTGTTCATTTGACTCAAAAGTAACAAACTCTCTCTCTTTCTCTCTCTCAAACTTAGACTCTATGTAAATCTCTCTATTACACACACACACACTCACGCGTACCGAGACAAACAGAAAAATGCCGACAACTCATTATTAAAGAAAAAAGGGAGGCCAAATACGATTATGTGAAAGAAAAAAGCATGCAAGAGAAATGATATCATCGGTGCAAGAACAGCGAAGAAAAGGGTTACGCAAAGACCACATATGGAGAGAGAGAGAGAGAGAGAGAGAGAGAGAGAGAGAGAGAGAGAGAGAGAGAGAGAGACAGAGAGAATGAGAGAGAGGGAGAAGCAATAGAGGGAGAAGCAAGAGAGAGAGAGAGAGAGTGCAAGGAGGTGAGGTGAGGGAGGAAGGTTGCGAGCTGATCCCCAGATAAGCTAAACAAAAGCCGGTATCACACTGGGCTGAGTGTACCCCTCGGTCCCAGTGCACCCATCAGCCATATTCGGTTCCTAAAAACCCGAATCACTGTCTTGTACGCTTTACCGGTGAATTTTGATCAATTTATTTTGTCTTCTATGTGAAAGACTCACAGTAAGTCAAACATCGAAAATTAACTACGTATGATTTAAATATGCAGTATATACGAGTATTGTACAGTATATATATATATATATATATATATATATATATATTTATATATTATCATGTCCCTTTGATGGTTACTTGATTGCTCAGCTATTACGTAGTTTTTTAACGAAAGGGTCTCCAAGCTTCGAACTATCTCACTTAACCCATTTTACTACCACAGATCCTTCTTAAACTGCACAAAATCCCCTACATATAGCTGATATTTAATTAAAAAACACGTCGCCGGTACAGAAGGGGTTAATTGCAGGAGGCCCTTCTTAAACTGAATAAAACCGTTTATTTGTAGGCAGTATAGAATTAAAAGGACGGAACTGGTACTGAACGGGTTAAGGTGAGGCTGATGGACTGTTGAGGTTAAGGGGAGATGGGTCGTGTTTGCCCTTTCTCCCTCGTGTTAAGTCCCATTTGTTTTGAAATTATAAGACGTTCGGCCCATTAGTTTGGCGATTTTAACACCTTTCACCCCATTTCGTTGTCAATTTTAAAACCTTTCGTGCCATTTAGGTGTCGATTATTTCCTGGCGAGCGATAGCGTTCCTGAAATTTTAAGAGAAATCGGCCTTCGGCCGTGAAATTTTTCTACCGAAAAATGTAGAAATTTATCTTTAAGGGGGGTCTAGGGTTTTTTTTTCTAAGCTTGATGGAGGTCTAGCGAAAAAAAAAAATAAGAAATAAAGTAATACATGAATTAATAAACCAAAGTAAAACAAAAAACGGTCCGTCTGCCCCTATCATATAAGTAGGTAAACATAATGAGAATATATTTATGTATTGATATCTATGTGACTTTAATGTATAATTAACGGAACAAGCGTGATCAGTAGAGCACATAATTATTATCTCCGTTATGTATGCGAACAAGAGCAAGCGTTATTTATTGTGATTATTTCTATATTAGCATTATTCTTCATTTTAGTTTCCTCTCAAGACTTCCATCGAACTCAAAACATATACCCAAGAACCCCTTTCGAGATAAATTTGTGCCTTTGTCGGTGGAAAAAAAAATAATAATTTCAGTCAGATACGTGAGGTCAGTGGGTTTAACTAACTCGCTTTTATCCTGACGAGGTGTTCAGGTATTTCCGTGCACGACTGTACACGGGGTCTCAAGTATCGCATAACCTGGGCAATCTCTTTGTGCATCAGGGTCATGATAATAATGATAATAATAATGATGATGATGATGATAATTATAATACAAATATTAATGATAATAATAATAATAATAATAATAATAATAATCTCGTTTTTTTTTTATGAAGCACCAGTTCTCTCTAGCCTCCACCCTGAGATTCAATAGCGGGCGGATATCTGAGCCCGGGGTACGTTCAGTCCATAAAGGTATGCTCACTCTATAGGGCGTCAGATCTTTTTTTTTTTTTTTTTTTTTTTTGTTATTATTACACGCCATTTATTTTTATTTAGGCCAACATTGGATGATTTTTCTTATAGTTTTATGATGAATCTTAATGAGCCCTTTAAAGAACTCCGGCATAAAATCGCCTAGTAACAGCCAGGATAGCCTTTATACTATCCTGATTTACCATAAAGGGGTTAATTAGGCCAACCCTTTAACCGGGGAATGCTGAGTCCGGGGTACTTGGAGAACGCGACATCGGTATCACACTAAGGCTTCTTCCCTCACACGCCATTTCACAGTTTAGTGTATACATCACCGACCCACACTCAAATATGCCACTAAATCATCTTTTAACAAGAAAACTCTCACCTGCCGCGCCAAAGGACATAAACCCCCAGCGAGCGTAAAGGAAAACGGGCCTTCACCCCTTTTGTACCGGCGACGTCTTTTCAATTTTATTCTAGGTATATTTAGACGATTTTGTGCTGTTTAAGAAGGATCTGTGGTAGTAAAATGGTTAAGTGAGATAGTTCGAGACCTGTTTAGTGTTGGAGACTCTTTTGAAACTGAATAAAATCGTCTAATAGTTGCCAGAATAGGATGAAAAGGACGACCCTGGTACTGAACGGACCTTAAACAACCCCCGTAAATAAGGCCCGTTCTCCCTTGGCCCCGAAACCCTCAGATGGACCCGAGTTGGCGCCGGGAAATAAGTACCGAGTAAGTTAAGAGGGTGACAATATAATTACAGG
>CM064487.1:114519129-114533062 GCA_032716605.1 Paralithodes platypus
GGGCCTTCTTTAGCGGCTTAGGAAGTAATAATATTAATAATAATAATAATAATAAAAATATTTATTCAGTTAGCATTTTACAATGTTGGTACCACATAATATGTTACAAATATGACATGTACCAGCTTTGCATAATTCCAACTAAAAATAGCCCAATAAGGCCGTTAGGCGTATTTCCATTGGGGTCCTTGTTGGATTTGGTTAACTGGGGGAAAAAGGGAGGATAAAAAATTCAGATACTTCAGAGAAAGTATTTCTAGGGGGTTATATTAAGATACCTTGCATTCTATAGTTGGACTGGTCAAAAAAAATCAGTAATAATTTCAGTTTGTTTTGCCTATCTCTTATGTCGTATTTAGTAGTAGACATAAGCTTGGTGCTCCCTTCTCGCAGCTGTTCGGTTCAGGTGCTCCTTCAAGCTACGTCTGAAGGAATACAGTGTTCTCTTTTCACGGACTGACTGGGGTAGGTTGTTCCAGTCTTTGATGGCAGTGAAGAAGAATGTTAGCTTACCCTGTCCTTGGCGGACGTCTACCAATGAAAAGGCTATAGAATATCTTAATTCTTCCTTTCAGCTACCATACATCCTTCCAAAGCTTAATTAACTCGTCTAGATGTAGCTGAGATTAAGTATAAAAGACGTCGCCGGTACAGAAAAGGTTAACACTCCCTGATCCGACGCTTTACGAGTTTTAAAACTTTAATACTAATTTTGTAAATTGTTGTTATTATTCTGCTTAAATATCAAAAGATTACAGTTTCATTATCCGTGGCACGAAGTTGCGTCAGAGAAAAAGTGATGCTCTAACTTGTGACAGTAAGAGCGGTAAACTTCAGATTTCGTAGTTCCCCCTTTACTTCCGCATACCATTCGTTTTCTTTAAGTGCAGTCAGCCATTCCACGTTTTCTGTTATCTCTCCCTATAATAATAATAATAGTTCTTAAAAAAGCTAGCGCATGCGCCAGCTAAGAATAACCCAATATGAGCGTATTTCCATTACTAAATACATAATAAAGCCACGCCAACAGCTTCCTCTCACTCTCTCTCTCCAACATCCCTTGAAGAGCTCGATGAAGTTGAACGAAAACTCATCCAGTCACACCAAGAGCAAAGAACACGTGAAGAACTCCAAGCAGTTGCAAACATACAAGTAAATAGCAAATTCTTCTATGCATACGCAAAAAGGAGACTCAGGAACACCTCAACAATAGGACCGCTTGCAAAACCTACGGGCGAACTCGAGAGTGACCCAACCGAAATGGCCAAGATACTCAAACAGCAATACGAAAGTGTCTTCAGCCCGCCAAATGAAAACAAGAAAATCGATAATGCAACGACCTTCTTTGACAACGCTCCTGGGTCACCACATCAACTCTCCTCGGTAACAGTATCAACAGAGGACATAATAGCAGCCATCGACAAGATTGGACCAAACTCTGCAGCAGGACCAGACGGCTTTCATGCCCAACTGCTAAAAAACTGCAAACATCAGCTAGCCTTGCCTCTAAAACTGCTGTGGAGCAAGTCCCTCCAAACTGGATATGTACCACAATCCCTAAAAGAAGGTACTGTCACAGCAATACACAAAGGGGGTAGTAAAGGCATAGCCAAAAATTACAGACCAGTGGTGCTGACGTCACATCTTATTAAAATCATAGAAAGAACAATACGAGTTAAGATGGTCAGCTACCTGGAAGATAACGAGGCATTCAACGAGGGTCAACATGGCTTTAGACAAGGCCGCTCCTGCCTTTCACAACTACTATCACACTACGACAAAATCCTACAGGATATTCAAGTCGGAGAAAATGTAGACGTCATATATCTAGATTTCGCCAAAGCTTTTGACAAGGTGGACCATGGGATCCTTCTACATAAACTCAAATCACTGGGAATAGGGGGCGACCTTGGAAGATGGCTCCACAGTTTCATCACCAACAGAAAACAAAGAGTCACGGTTCAAGGAAGCCTATCAGAAGCAGGTGGGGTCATCAGCGGAGTACCACAAGGATCAGTACTGGGACCTCTCATATTCCTCATCATGATAGGAGACATCGACAGGGACCTGGAACACTCAACAGCCTCATCGTTTGCAGACGACACCAGACTCATGAAGAAAATCACCTCACAACATGATGCACAGCTACTACAACAAGACTTGGACAAAATCCTGAAGTGGGCAGAAGAAAACAACATGGACCTAAACGGAGACAAGTTCGAGCTTCTAAGGTACGGGAACAAGAGAGCACTACAAAACGCCACCAACTACAAAAGTGGACAGCAAGAAATTACCGCCAAGGACACAGTGAAGGACTTGGGAGTAAATATGAGCAGTGACGCCACTTATTCCCAGCATATTACCAAAGCCACAACAACAGCAAAACAAATAGCAGGCTGGATCCTGAGAACCTTCCACACAAGAAATGAGAGGTGTATGTTAACACTGTGGAAGTCACTGGTCCTACCACGACTGGAGTACTGCTCTCAGCTCTGGTCTCCCCAAAAAGTAGGAGAAATAACAGAAATTGAAGCCACCCAGAGGACATTCACCAGTAAAATCCATGGGTTTCAACACTTTAACTACTGGGAGAGACTCAAGGAGCTGCAGCTGTACTCACTTCAAAGACGTAGACATCATCATCTACGTCTGGAAGATTTTGGAAAAAAAGGTACCAAATCCAAACATCCAAGAGACTCAACACCAAAGGCAAGGGAGGCTGTGCTATGTGAGGACTACGCCGGGATCAACACAAAAAATCAAATCCCTGATCCATCACAGCTTTGCATACAATGGAACCAGACTGTTCAACTGTATACCAGCCCCTCTCAGGAACATGACCGGGGTGTCTCCAGACACCTTCAAGAAACACTGGACATGTGGCTGGCCAAAATACCGGACCGGCCACCAACACCAGGATACCCCAGCACCAACTCCAACCGACTTCTGGAATGGAGAGTGGAAGAAAGGGAGCTGTCTGGTCGCAGTGGAGCCCCAGCTCAACTGTGTCACTAACGGACGGAATACAACAAAGTGTAACAAAGTGTAAGTGTTCTCTCCTCTCTACACTCTTCAGAAAAAAGGAAAAGTAGAAAGTAGCTACGAGGTGCCTTTGTAAAGGCTTATCCCTCAATACCTTCACTCACCTGACCTGAAATATTGCCCTGTTATCATTGTGTTTGTTTTGTAAATGTCCTGAACGTCCTAAGCATAAACCATAACTATTAATTTGAATTACAGGGTGTCAAGTCATAGTACACTTTTATTCCATACTCTCAACATCAGAAATATATGAAATTGAATTCAAAATGTACGGTCGCGCTAATAAGTCATTCCCAGCTGTCATTACGTTTAGCTCGCTCTGTGCTGTATTAATGTCTGTCAGATGTTGAATTGTTCGGTTAAGTGTAGGAACATGTTTGACAGTAAAGGCGGTAAACTTTATATTTCCTAGTTCCCCCTTTACTTCCGCATACCATTCGTTTTCTTTTAAGCGCAATCAGCCATTCCACGTTTTCTGTTATCACTCCCTGTCCTTTCTTAATAATAATAATAATAATAATAATAATAATAATAATATTTATTCAGTTAGCATTTTACAATGTTGGTACCACATAATATGTTACAAATATGACATGTACCAGCTTTGCATAATTCCAACTAAGGATAGCTCAATAAGGCCGTTAGGCGTATTTCCATTGGGGTCCTTACTAAATACATAACAAAGCCACTTCAACAGCTTCTTCTCACTCTCTCCAACACCCCTTCTCCCCTCTCTACACACTTCAGAAAAAAGGAAAAGTAGAAAGTAGCTACGAGGTGCCGTTGAGGCACTCCCTCAATACCTGCACCTGACCTGACCTGACCTGAGATATTGCCCTGTTATCATTGTGTGTTTGTTTTGTAAATGTCCTGAACGTCCTAAGCATAAACCATGACTATCAATTTGAATTACAGGGTGTCAAGTCATAGTGCACTTTTATTCCATACTCTCAACATCAGAAATATATGAAATTAAATTCAAATTGTATTATGAATATAAAAATATTTCCAGTTTTTGCTTACAGACTGTAAGCAAAAACTGGAAATATTCTTCTACTCAACCAGTGAACTCTGGAACTCTCTCACTCAATAAATTTTTCCTTCACCCTAAGACTTAGACTGCTTTAATCTGCATGTGTCCAGGCATTTTGACTTCAATGTCCCTAGAATAACTTTGGGGGAGACACTCGCTACAGGCAACCTGCCTTTTGTCTCCTCCATACACATAGCAAAATATAAACACACCATTATATCCCTTTGTATAATTGTTGATGGTTCTGTCATGTTTACTTAGTGTTGATAATGTTGTTGTTGTCCTTCATATACACCAGGGGTATTAATTTTTATAATTTTGTAATATTGTTTTGTATATGCATGGCCTTCAGCCACAGCGTCACCGTAACTGTTGAAGCGGGTAAATTGATAAAAAATATACAAATACAATAGGTAGGTGGGGGGGGAGGGGGGGGGGGGGATGGACAGAGAGAGAAAATGTATTCTCAGAGGTTGGAGTGAAAGAAAGTGTAGAGAGGAAGACGGGAAGGTTCACCCTGATAGTTCAAGTAACAGCTGACTTTAAGGGGGGTGACCTGTTTTTGTTCTGTCCTTTTCTATCTTTCTCTGGCTTGTATCCATTTGGCCCCATTCTGCCTACTGTTTTAAGACGTTTATCCCCATCCAGGTGTCAATTTTTTATTTTTGTTTGACAGCAGGCTAAATTTGTACATTTTTCGATAGAAAAATTTCTCCGGCGAAGCCGGATTTCTTCATAATAATGCTGGCTCGCTATCGCTCGCCAGGAAGAAATCGACACCTAGATGGGGATAAACGTCTTAAAATAGTTGGCTGAATGGGGCCGAATGGATACAAGCCAGAGAAAGAGAGAAAAGGACAGAAATAACAAAAAGCAGGTCACCCCCCTTAACCCTCCCGCATCCAGCAACTTAATTAATTATCTAACTAGTCCATAGACTCCTGAACTAGTCTTATGGTAAGACATTCTCTAATTTGCCATGGAATATCAGGCTGGGCGAGTTTAAGAAGCCTTGTGTTTTTCTGTATTTTCATCCACCAGAATGCTGTTTATTGTGATGTATCATATGTCAATGGAAAGAGGAATATTTATAGTACATGATAAAACAAACAAAAATGTAAATAAATCGAAATATGAAAGTGTAAATGAGTCCGGAATACAATTATTTCCCATGCAATTGTCTTCACACCGTCCTAGCTCTAAATTGTGAGTGATGACCATATATTTTGTTGTGCTCAAATAATAGTATTTTTTCTCCTCTTTCCAAATCTGAAAACAGAAATTGTTTATCTTCAATAGTTCTCAAGCAGTGACCGAAAAAATAATATATATTGATATGGTTTATAACATTTTCGATTTATTTCGTTGCTACGAAGTGTATGGTTTTAAATTTAGGCTGTATGAATACGGAAAATAATGCTGATGAGTATAAAACAAACTAGAAGTTCCTAGGACAAATACTTTTTGCGCTATGAATATTTGAAATGAAGAGCCAAAATGCGAATATTTATGCTTCACCCATCTCTGTTCCTGTGATGCTAGCCGGGTTCCGAGCTGTTCACCACCTCGTGGTTGCGTTATTTGCTCGGATACGTATATAACTGTATATATCACCAGAATCGAAAAATTGTGCTCTTTCCAATGGTGAAAACAAAAATAATATAGCGTAATTGGTTCGCGAGCTATGCGCAATTGTTTCCATGCAGTGACCGAAAACAAAAAAAAATAGATATGGTTTATAACATTTTCGATTTATTTCGTTGCTACGAAGTGTATGGTTTTAAATTTAAGCTGTATGAATACGGCAAATAATGCTGATGAGTATAAAAGAAACTAGAAGTTCCTAGGACAAATACTTTTTGCGCTATGAATATTTGAAATGAAGAGCCAAAATGCGAATATTTACGCTTCACCCGTCTCTTTTCCGCCAATGCTAGCCGGGTTCCGAGCTGTTCCCCATCTCGGCAATTGGTTTATTTGCTCGATACGTATATACTGTTTATATCACCGTCATCGGAAAATTATGCTCTTTCTAATGGTCAAAACAAAATAATATAGCGTTATGGTTCGCGAGCTATGCGCAATTGTTTCCATGCATTGTTATTGTATGTAATATGATGTTATACAGTTGTATATCTTTGCCACAATGTACAACATTTTATATAAATATAAATATAATATATATATAATTATATATATATTATATATATATATATATATATATATATATACATATATATATAATAAATGAAATAAAAATATAAATAAAATGAAATAATCAAATCAAATAAATGAATATATAAATAAAATAAAAATTATAATAATATAAATACTCGATTATGGGCCTTGGCCTTGCTCGGGACCTATGGGCTGATCCGCTAGACACCCTGGGGAACAGGAATAAAAAAAATATATATATATATAATATATATATATATATATATATATATATATATATATATATATATATATAAATAAAAAATAAATAATAAAATAAAATAACATAAAAAATATAAATAATATCACTCTATTATGGGCCTTGGGCTTGCTCGGGACCTTGGGGCTGATCGTTAGACAGCCTGGGGAACAGGAATGATAAAGAAAAAAAAATATATATATATACTGGGTATATATATATATATATATATATATATATATATATTATATATATTATACTGTATATATAAATAAAATAAATAAAATAAATAAAATAATAATAATATAAATACTCGATTATGGGCCTTGGGCTTGCTCGGGACCTTGGGGCTGATCCGCTAGACAGCCTGGGGAACAGGAATAATAAAGAAAAAAAATATATATATACCGGGTATATACGTATATATATATATATATTGAGAATATATCACAAATACACGTGAGCCACTAAATGTTTCTAGTCTCAGTGGGATCGAACCACCATCAGGATGATAGCCGACGCTTTAATCAATTACACCACGGCAGTCTAAAAGACACTCGGCCTTCTATCCTATTTATGTTAGGGAGAAGGGAAACCCACTAGGCGAATATATTCAAAAACCTAGTTGTAGGATCCATATTTCCAGAATACCATACACGGATTTTTGAGTGTCCCGACGCAACTCGGGTAGAAATTGATTTCATTTAATTTAATTTAAGCCACTAAATGTTTCTAGTCTCTCAGTGGGGATCGAACCATCGACCATCAGGATGATAGCCGACGCTTTAATCCCCACTGAGAGACTAGAAACATTTAGTGGCTCACGTGTATTTGTGATATATTCTCAATATTTGTAACTCTCATGCTTTGTGGGTTAGAATTAAATGAAATCAATTTCTATTATTTAAATAAAATAAATAAAAACTAATAAATCAAATATATAAATATTTAAATAAAATACAAAATATAATAATAATATAAATACTCGATTATGGGCCTTGGGCTTGCTCGGGACCTTGGGGCTGTTATATACTGTATATAGGCTATATATAATATATATATATAATTATAATAATATACTGTAATATAACTAAAATTCCATAGAGTACTTACCATACTTCCTGTAAGCATTCCTGTGACATCTTCGTGATTATAATTTATTTTCGTAGGCAGTATTTATTGATAAATATATTTGTCTTTCAAGCAAAAAATAGTGTAAAGTCATCCATGATACCTAGACAAAACTGCATCAATACTCAAGGGGTTAACCAAGATTCACTCCCCTCAGTCACCAAAAGTCACAAGTAACATCTTATATACAAATAGTTCGAATTATTCACTAAACACTTTCACTGGGTAGATGAAATAATCATAATTGCCTGCCTATAGCTAGGCATGGTGGGCCAGAGGGAGGGAGCCCAGAATTTAAAGGGCCGGGACCCTGCCTCACAGTCTGGGGGCCGGGAAACTACTGACTTTACAGAGGCCCGCGCTCCTCAGAGAGGGACGCTATGGGGTTGCTAGATACTTCCTTTTGTAACTTACTGATGCCTAACTTACCAGTCCAAATTGAGTCAAAATCGAGTCATAAACTTATTTTTGGCGAATATTTCTAACTTACAGGTGGCATTATGACGCGATTGCGTCATACGAGCACTCTTGAAGGGGTGGCGTTATGACGCGATCGCGTCCTATAGATGCGGGAGGGTTAAGGGGAGATGGCCTTATTTATTTGCTTAGTGTTTCATATTTATATTTTTAGTTTCCTCCCTAGACCTCCATCAAGCTTAAAAAAACACCCGCCCAAGATCCTCCTTCAAGATAAATTTGTACATTTTCCGATAGAAAAATGACCCGGCCGAAGGCTGGTTCCTCTTAAATTACAGGCTCGCTATCGCTCGCCAGGAAAAAATCAACACCTAAATGACACAAAAAGTCTAAATATTAACAAAGAAATGGGGCGAAAGGTCATAAAATCGCCAAAACTAATGAGTCGAACGTCGTTGTTGATTTAATTAATTGAGTTTAGGAGTAAAATCGGTTGGTGGAGGTAACATAATAATGTATTCAGGTTCAGGGGTAGTTTATAGAGAGGCCTTCCTTAGGGTTAAGACCCCCTTAATTACTCCTTCCATTCATGTACCCATAGCCTATGATAGCGCAGTTGGAAAGTGTGTACATGCTTAGATTGATATACAGGATTCGAAACTGCATAATAAATCGTAGGCTTGTCCACCATTCTTTAACTGTCTTCGTAGCGCAATGGATAAATGCACTGAATTTCGGTGTGAGCATCCTAGGTTCGAATCCCTGGACTGCCACATGTATTTGTTGATTTCATTAATTGAGTTTAGGAGAAAAGTCGGTTGGTGGAGGTAACATGATAATTAATGGGACTAAACATGAGGAAGAAGGGGGACCAGAAAAACCACCTATCTCACCTTAAGGGGAGGTTTTCATTTAAGGGGATGTTGTTCTGGACCCCCTTCTCCCTCATGATTAACCCATTAGTTTTGATAGTTGACGACGTTCGCCCCCTTAGTTTGGCGGTTTTAAAGTCATTCACCATTATAATTTTATTTTGTTTAACCTGCTGTGCCATTTACGTGTCAATTTGTTATCCTATCGAGCGATAACGAGCATGTAATTTAGGAGGAATCGGCCTTCGACCGGGAGATTTTTCTACTGAAAAATGTACAAATGTATCCCGAAGGGATATTTGTTAAAGTTCGATGGAGGTCTAAGGAGAGGGGGGGGGGGGGTTCGCCTTCCCTAATACTCCCCTTAGTTTGGACTTTCAAGACATTTCACCTGAATGGAGTGTAGCGTCTTCTTATCGCTAAACTCATGGGGGAGAAACTTTATATAATTTTCAAATTAATGGAGCGAAACATGGGATGTCAAAAAAGAACCTCCCTCTGACCAAATAGAGTTAATTAAATTTCAATCCAATGATCTCCTATTTCAGCCTATACTTCCATTTAGTATCATTTTCCCAAATTTCGTCCGTCATATTGTTATTTACTTTTAGGAGGGGATGGGTTGTTTTCTGGTCCCTCTTCTTCATCATGTTTAGCCCCATTAGTTTTCATATTTTCAGACGTTCGGCCCATTAGTTTGGCGATTTTAAAACCTTTCACCCCATTTCTTCGTCAATATTAAGACCTTTCGTACAAGTTAGGAGTCTATTATATTTCCTGGCGAGCGATAGCGTGCGTGTAATATAGTAGTAACCGGCCTCCGGCAAGGACATTTTTCTATCGAACAATTTTCAAATTTATCTTAAATTGTTTTATTTATTTTGTTCAGCTTGGTGGAGGTCTAGGGACGAAACTAAAAGAATAATTAAAAGGTTAAAAAAAAAAAAAAAAAAATGCGCCCATCCCCCCTCAACTAACTTCACTATAACTTTCATGACCCATCGTATTTCCGGAAGATCGTGAAACGTTTTCCCAGTTCTTGATAAATAATTCTTAGTATTTCTTGTGTTTTCCACCCAGTGTAAATCTTATCCATGTTCATCATTTATTGTTGGCTCGCTGTTTAAAATATTCTTTTAAGGGGGAAGGGATTATTATTTTATTTTATTCGATTTTATCATGTATTTATTATTTGTTTTAGTTTCCTCCCTAGACCTCCATCTATCTATCTATCTATCTATTGCCTGACGCCGTGATCCCCGAAGGGGTGGGCACGAACGAACCGCCCCCATGCTCCTCTGTCCCCAGTCAGTCGACGCCCCTCCCCCCAACCAGCACCGCCTTCGTTCATATACTTCCTCACTCCATCCTTCCACCTCTCTTTCAGTCTACCTCTCCCTCTCTGTCCCTCCACCTCGCTCTCGTACACCCTCTTAGTCATTCTCTCGCTTTCCATACGTTCCATATGGCCGAACCATCTCAAGTTATTCCTTTTCACACTTTCCAGCACATCTACCTCCACACCACACCTCCTTCTTACTTCCTCATTAGTCTGTCTATCCCTCCATGTAACTCAGCACGCACTTCTTAAGTAATTCATTTCCACTGCTCTCACTCTTGGTCTGAGTCTCTCAACCAACGTCCATGCTTCGCTTCCGTAAGTCAGTGTCGGGATTACCACACTGTCATGCAAGGACTTCTTCACTTCCATACTGACCACCCTATTTCTTGTTACTGCTTTCAGCGTTCCTACAACCCTCTTCCCCTGTTGTACCCTCTCCCGCACTTCTTCATCCATAGTCCCATCTTTACTCAACACACTGCCCAGATACTTAAAAGAGTTGACGATCTCCATAGCCTGACCGTTCAGCTTCACCTTACACTCTGTGACTTCACCCCTTTCGAAGACCATAACCTTGCTCTTCCCCGCATTTACCTTCAAATTCCGTTTTTCGCACACTGTTCCAAACTCATTTACCAGACCCTGCAACTCCCATTCATTATCACTCATCAGAACTGTATCATCCGCAAACAGCAGTATAGGTAGCTTCCACTCAATTCCCTCCCTTTTTCAGCGATACACCAACATCCACTGCTCTTGATAGTATTTCTTTCATGACTCCACCATATATGTAAACAACAACGGCGACATCACACACCCCTGCTTCAAACCAACATTCAGGTCAAAGAACTCGCTCTGCTCACTCTCCACACGTACTGCCGCCTTTGCACCCTCATACATGCTCTTCACTGCTTTCAGCAACTTGCCATCTACTCCGTATATTCTAAGTACTTTCCACAAACCTTCTCTATCCACTCAGTCATAGGCCTTCTCCAAGTCCATAAAGGCAACATACACCTTTTGCTTCTTCTCCAGATATTTCTCCACAGCACAATTCAGGGTAAAAATCTGATCTACACATCCTCTTCCCGTCCTAAAACCTCCCTGCTCGTCACCTATCCATTTCTCCATTCTCACTCTCACTCTCTCAATCACTACCCTACTGTATACCTTCCCTACTACAATTAGAAGACATATTCCTCGGTGGTTACCACACACTCCTCTTTCCCCTTTGCCCTTATATAGGGGTACTATTATACCAGTCTTCCAGTCATCGGGTGCACTCCCCTTCTCCCATGCTAGTTTGCATATTTTCCATACCCATTCGATCACTATCTCACCACCATACCTCAACATTTCCCCACACACTCCATCTGTTCCTGGTGCTTTCCCCAACTTCACTCTTTTCATGGCTTCCCACACTTCTGACCTCCTGATCCCCACCTCCTCCTCCACTACTTCTCTTCTCCCTCCCATACCATATCCAGCTATGTTTGCTGGCTCTTCATTCCTTACATTTAGCAACTCACTGAAGTACTCCCTCCATCTTTCGACTCTCTCTTGCTTCTCGGCTAGCATTCTCCCATTCTTATCTTTCACACCCTTACTGTTTCCCTTGCTACCTTCCCTAACTTTCTTGACTTCTTTCCAGAACAGTTTCTTACTCTCCCTCCATTTCACACTCAGATTCCTTCCAAATTCCTCATCTACTCTTCTCTTACCACCCTCTACTCTCTTCACCACCCTCTTACTCTCCACGTACCTCGCTCGTTTCTGTCTCTCGGAATCTTCATTCCCTCTACTACCCACCCACACTCTATATGCTTTCTTCTTTTCTTCCACAGCTATTCTTACCTCTTCTGTCCACCATGCTGTACCTTTCACTCCCCTCCCTCTTCTCCTCACTCCACACACCTCCTCACATGCTGCACAGATCTCATCCTTAAACACCTTGCTCATCTCCTCCACTTCCTCCATAACTTCCAGGTCGAACCCCCCTAGTCGTCTTTCCACTGCTCTCCTCTACTCCTCCCTGACTTCCTCCTCCTGCAACCTATCCACACTCCTCACCATTCCACCCTCCTCTCGCCTCCCTCCAGCTCTCCTCACCAACTTCTTTTGTATCCTAACCTTAGCTACCACTACATAATGATGAGACAGACCCCCTCCAATACCCCTATACACCCTAGCATCCATCACAGATTTCTTCATTCGTTCATCCACACATACATAATCAATCAATTACTTTCGTTCCACCACTGTCCTATCCTCCATCGTCCACAACCGTTTCCAACGTGTACCTGGGGATCATTCTGTGCCGGAAGAAGGTGTTGGCTATCCACAGCCTCCTCCCCACACATACGTCCACAAGTGCACTACCATTCCCATTCACCTCTGATGATACCCCCCACCCTCCCACCACTCCCTCAACTTTCCTATCACCCACCTTACCATTTATATCTCCAATCAGAAATATTCTTTCGTTCTTGTCAAACTTCTCAGGCACGCCTCCACATTCATCCAGAACTCCTTCTTTCTTTCAAGTTTATCCTCTGTCGGGGCATACACACACACAATCACCCACGTTTGTATTCCTATTTTCATTCTCACCCACACAATCCTGGAACCCACAGACCCATACTCTCTTACACATTCCTTCCATTTGTTACTTACAAACAAACACGCACCTTCTCTCGCTGTTCCTTCCCCCACCATCCAGCACACAAATCCATCCACACTCCCACTCTCTCACATCTGAACCTTTCCATTTGGTCTCTGTCATTCCACATACATCCAGCCTGGCATTCACTAGCACTTCCAGAAACCTCTCTCTCTTTTGTGCCATCATTACTGCCACTAACATTCAAGGTCAGCCATTCTCAGAATGTCCGAAGGAATGTCCTTAGTCGGTCGTGGTTCGTCAACGCAGGTTCCGTCCGCATCCGAGGCTGTTCGTTCGTTTTTCTTTGCTTAGGTATTTTTTCCGGGTGGGGGTCGCAAGCCCACCGACCCAACCTCTTTAGTCGCCTCTTACGACACGCAGAAGGCACGTGGGGCATATTCTATTCCCTTACCCCCTCTCAAAATGAAAAAAACAAAACATCCCCAACATCTCTTATATAATTATACTGTATATATATATATATATATATATATATATATATATATATATATATATATAAAATACATGTTAATTTTGTTTCCAGTAGTTTTATTCTGGACCCCCTTCTCCCTCATCTCTAGCCTCATTAATTTTGACATTTTAAGACGTTTGCCCATTCAGTTTGGCTATTTTAAATTTGTTCGCCTCATTACTTTGCTAACATTAAGACCTTCCGTGTAATTTTTAAGTTCGATATTTCCTGGCGTGCGAAAGTAACCCTGTAATTTAGGAGAAAAACCGGCCTTCGGTCGGAAAATATTTCTACCGAAAAATGTACAAATTCGTCTCGAAAGGGGGTATTTTTTTGTGTTTGTGTAATGCTTGATGGAGTTCTAGGGAGCAGACATATTTCCCCCCCAACCCCCCACCACCCACCCACCTTAATGTCTTCCCAGAATTTGTCCTTCGATGCCCACCTTATCAAGTAGTTCCTTTGTCATGTCTATATTTACTATATTACGTCCGCTTTCATGGCATCATGTTTCCTTTCATTCTTTTTTTTTTTGTGTGTTCTTGG
>CM064487.1:114533162-114628162 GCA_032716605.1 Paralithodes platypus
AACCAAGCTAACCGGACTCCCTGTTTATCCTCCCCAGTGCCCTACTCGCCCGGCCAGTCCACCATCCGGCCGCCCATGGTATCCACCGCCGAGGCTATTGGTTAGTACCCAGAGCATTTAGGGGGTAGTGCTTAGTTTGGGTCTCTTTAGTAATGTATTTATTTTTCAGTAGTTTTTTTTTTTTTTTTTTTTTTTTTCTCTTTATTAAGTTATTTATGTTTTCAGTTTTCTTGCAAGGCCTCCATCAAGCTTTAAGCACAAAAAAACAACCTCTAGCCCCCTTTCAAGACAAATTTGTACATTTTTCAATAGAAAAATTTCCCGGCCAAAGGCCGGTTCCTCTTATATTACAGGCTCGCTATCGCTCACCGGGAAACAATCGATACCTAAATGACACGAAAAGTCTTAATATTGACGAAGAAATGAGGTGAAAGGTCTTAAAATCACCAAACGAATGGGCCGAACGTCTTGAAATCTGAAAACTTATAGGGCTAAACATGAGGAAGAAGGGGGACCAGAAAAACGACCCATCTCCCCTGTAAGTCAATCACACTCTATTTATTTCCATGCATAAAGTCATGGAGTGTATACAAATTTATGCGTCTGACTGTTCAATTGAGAGCCAGCTATATAACGGATTTGCACGAGCACTTTTTCACGCAAGTTTTGATTCGCAACTTTATATCTGGCAACATTTTGAGACCATCTTGCCTTGGTATCGGTAAATAGATTGATGTAAGAGACTATTATAGTTGGCAAAATTCTTATAATGGTAGTTTATTCAAGTGCATTGGGGGTTTGTAGTTGATGATTAATGTTAAGAACGGGGTGTTACTTAATTCTATAGTTTCAGGAACTAATGTACAGTATACCGACCCTTAGTGATCTTGGGCCCATTCATTGTTCTTTCCACTCACTAAAACATTACGTTTCCCATAATGCAGTTGGGTCGAGTACATGATTAGATTCATATCCAAAATTCGAAAATGGATATTAATCGTGATCGTGTATTCGACCTTTAACTGTGTTTGGTGGTGTAATGGTTTATATGCTTGTGTTCTGGGTGTGGCGTCCCGAGTTCGAATCCCGGGAGGACCATATGCTTTCATTAGTTTATTCAAGTGCATTGGGGTTTTGTAGTTGATGAGTCATGTTAAGAACGGGGTGTGACTTAATCGTATAATTCAAGAGCTCCCAGATGGAAATATAATATATGGCACAATAGTATAAATCCACCTATAAGAAACCCTGGTTGGTGACTAGCATGTCTCCTTCACCACCTGTTGCTTACTTTAGTTGTTCCCTGTCAAACTTCAGGGGAGGCTGGACGTTTGTTTGGTCTATTAATTCATGTATTCATATATTTTTTTAGTTTCCTCCTAGACCTCCGTCAAGATTAGAAGAAAAAAACCTAGACCCCCTATTAAGATAAATTGTACATTTTTCGGTTGAAAAATGTCCCGGCCGAAGGCTGTTTCCTCTTAAAATTGCAGGCTCGCTATTGCTCGCCAGGAAATAATCGACACCTAAATGGCACGAAATGTCTTAAAATTGACAAGGAAATGGGGCGAAAGGTGTTAAAATCGCCCAACTGATGGGCCGAACGTCTTATAATCTCAAAACTAGAAGGGCTAAACATTAGGGAGAAGGGGGTCCAGAAAAACGGTCTTCCTCCCCTTAACATCAACAAGCTAGAGAGAGTGTAATGTCTAGACTCTCTAGAGGGTTGAAATAAATACCCATTGAGAATTATGAAGCGTTTCGTCAGTTTATTCTGATTATCATTAGACGATTTTATTCAGTTTAGGAAGAAATTTGTGGGAGTCAGAGGGATGATTAAGATAGTTTTTGCCCCTTTGACTGCTAGAGGGCCTTCCAAATATGATTATAATCGCCTAATTATAGCCAGAATAAACTGTCAAAACGCGTCATCATCGTCAAGGGGTTAATTAAGGCGGAAGGGTTTACTTTTTCGTCGATTATTTCATATATTTATTTTGTTTTCCTCCCTAGACCTCCATCAAACTTTAAAAAAACATCCATTAGATCCCCCTTTCTAGATTAAATTGTAAATTTTTCGGTAGAAAAATGTCCCGGTCAAAGGCCGGTTCTTCCAAAATTACAGGCTCACTATCGTTCGCCAGGGAAGAATTCAACACCTAAATAGCACGAAAGTTCTTAATATTGACAAAGAAATGGGGCGAAAGGTCTTTAAATCGACAAACTAATGGGCAAACGTCTTAAAATGTGAAAACTAATGGGGCTAAACATGAGGGAGAAGGGGGTCTATAAAAACGACCCATCTCCCCTTACAACTGCCATATCCACGTTTCACCAACCATCCATCTATTACCACCCCTACAGTTGAGTCTAGCACCCCAGCCCCTGGTGCTAGCGACATGTCATCCCCCACCGTGGGCATCGTTGTGGGGGTGTTGCTGGCGATCCTGGCTATCTTGGCCGTGGCCTTAGCTGTCTCCACCTACAAGAAGCGAAAATCAGCCAACATCAACCAGCACACACCCTTACGGGAACAACAGCAGGCGAAGTAGTGGCTGTCACTATTCCAACACCCCTAGCAACACTCTCGACAGTCAGCCAACATCAACCAGCGCACACCCTTGCAGGAACAACAGCAGGCGAAGTAGTGGCTGACACTATGCCAACACCCCTAGCAACACTCTAAAGCCGGTATCACAAGAGAGCTTTTATAGTCAACATTCGATGATCAACATTTTTCTGGCAACATTTCTGGAATATGTTGCACTGGTATCGGAAACTAGCCTGATCATAGAGGAATTTAGGTGGCTGAAATATTTTTAATGTTGACCTCCTAAGCTGCCAGACCAGTGTTGAGGATAAATGTTGAGGGAAAAAGGGCTCGTGTGATACCGGCTTTACTCCTTACCTACATCTATACCTATGGAGTCACAGTAGACACTGTGACTCCTTTAACTATTTTCCCGCTATGAATATTGTGTTCAGCTGAATCCTACAAAGTACACATGAATAAGTAATATAAATGTTATATGTTCAAGCTGATCCGTGGACACTAATTAACACTCTTGTTTTTCTTTTCTTTTTTCTCATGAGTAAAAAAATAATCAGTATAGATCCTTCGACAAAGGAGTTCTAGTTTTCACCAGTATCATTCGATTTAAAGCTTTCTCTCGATGTCTTCGATATTGTTTTGTATATCCTTTCATGCATCTTTTACGATAGGACCTCTTACTTAGTTCGATTTGACTTCCTATTAACATATTTCGACACTTGAGAGATTCTATCATTACCTACATTATTTTGCATTGAACCAGATATTCTTTCATAGAGTTTACCAAATATTATACCGGTTACCACCCCGTCTCATCGACTTTCTCAATTACCACAATATATTTGTTGTCCACCTTAACTCCTAATCCATGTCCCTGTTACTTCTTCCTGCATTTATGTCTTCCTCTACATTTCCCAATTTTGTATCCCCACTTCAGTAACCTGGGTCGATTGTTTTAGATAAGAGCTCTGTTTGTTACGGAGGGAGCGTAGTATTGTGCTGTATGTCTGTGTATTCGTGTATGTGTGTGCACACCCTTACTCACATTCTTTCGTGGCAGTAGTAATATTGATTGTGGTTATGGTAGTAGTAGTTATGATGGTGGTGACTGTGGTAACACATGTGATCATATCTATGTAGTGATGATAGTGATTATAGTAGTGATTGTGGTAGTAGTTGTGATAATGAAGATGATTACAGTAGTAGAGTAGTAGTAGTAGTAGTAGTGATAATGGGGATAGTAGTAGTGACGATAGTGGTAGTAAGCATAGTAGGCTAGTGATGAAGGGGACAGTAGTAGTGATGATTGTAATTGTAGTAGTGATGATGGTCATAGTAGTAGTGATGATGGTCCTAGTAGTAGCGGTGATGGTAGTGATGATGACAGTAGTAGTGAGAGTATTAATAATGATAGTAGTTGAGATGATAGTAATAGTGATGATGTTAACAGTAGTAGAATCACTACTACTATCACCATCATCACTACTACTGTCACCTTTATCACTTAAGAGCTCAGTCTCAGATATCACGACGGAGGCGAAGTTTGCTATTTTCCGATTGCCTTGTGTTTTAGTTATAGGGTGATCCAAGTTAATTTTAATTCGCCCTACCATGGAGAATCTAGATCCGTCCAAGTTTCTATAAACGCAGAGAATCTGTTTAACCAGTTTATCGGGGACCCCGCAGATGGGTGCTCCTGGGCAGTAAGATGCGCGGGAGGTGAAAACTGTAATGGTGTCGTGATCCAACACTTGGTAGCGTCATGTCACAGTGGCGAAGTGAAGAGGAGCAAACAAACAGCGAAGAAATAAGAACAAAACCAGCAAACTAAGCTAATCTCTCTCTCTCTCTCTCTCTCTCTCTCACTCTCTCTCCTACTAATTTAAGTTTATATACTGTATAATATAACTGGAAGTGCCACAACGAGGGAAACAACCAGATACTCCTAGATACAGAGGGAGACCAGGGGCACCAGCTGTAAGGTGGGGCCCCCATGAGGAGTCCCTTACTAAACCTAGCAGTCACTGTGCCAAGTGCCAACCACCATGGAAGCAGTCCCACTATAATTATTTAGCATACACCACAAGATAACTAGGTCCCCCAAGCTGATGTCGACTTTCAAACCACCGACAGAGAAGGATTATTTTCAAGGATGACGATATTCAACAACATGGATGACGTGAAGGAAGCCGAGGTTAATGCTTCAGGACACAGCAATTGGAACTACCTACGAGTGCCCCGTAATATAGCCAAGCGTCATCAACCCTGCAGACATGCTACTACGACAACGACCCTTTGGCAACTCCAGAACTCTACTAAAGAAGGGATGGTTTTATCGTTAATTTTCGATGGTCTTTATTTGTTTTCATTGCTGAGGTCTGATGCACTGGTGTCAGAAAGACAGAAACTAGACTGAAGATTGATTAATTTATGTGGCATTATTATTAAAAAGTTTGCCTCGCATCTTGCCATACCAGTCTTGGCAATAAAAGTATATGGGTAAGCACTCTTGTGATAGTCTTATTTTATATTGATTTACTTTCTTCCCATATACTATCCGGTTTGCATCAAGTAGGAATCTAGTTAGGCTTCTATGTCTTTCAGAAGAGTTTTCATATAATTCGCAACTTTTGGACGATTTGTATTTGACCAAGGAAGGATTTCTTGGTGTCATGAAGTAAAAATAATCTCATCCGGATAAAAATTAATATATATTATTATTTTTTGTATTATTATTATTATTATTATTATTATTATTATTATTATTATTATATATTTTCAATATTAATATAGCCTAATTATTATTATTATATATACTATATATTCAATGTTTGTTAGATAACCTTGAATAATTATATTCAGTTTAGCAAAGATCCCTGAGAAACAGAGAAGTACTTAGAAGTAAAGTCTGTTCACTAAAATTGGGCCACAAATCTTGACCACTAACCTGTCACTCAAAACGGGCGAGAGCAAAGGTGGGTTATAAATGTCCACACCCAGGTCTACTCTCTGGCTGACTCCCCAAATTGTAGAGATAATAACTCGATTACTCTAGCCTTTTTGTATATTGTATTTGTTTATAGAGTGAGTGTTCAAGATTCCTGGCTTAATGATAATGAATAGACTATAATGTGTCGATATTTATACTATTTGTTACTCTTTCTACTTTTTCCTGTTTGTTGTGTGTTTCTCTTTATAGTTTTTTTTTAAGGTGTCCCTTCGTAGTACAATAATTGCTCCAATGCAAATTCAATATATTACAATATTCCGTTTTAGTGAAAGTTAATTGAAGTTAATCGATTAATATTTGAAGGCTGTATTAAGTTTTCGTCATGCGATATTAGATAATTTAAATAACCTTGTTATAATTATATTTATTGCCTCAAGCCATATTTCTTTCTATGATGTATATTTTAATATAAGTTTTAAGTTTCAATTATATACTTATTTACCCTATGTTGTAACAAAGATTTTAACATGGATAAAAAAATTCAATATTTTTAAACACACACACACACACACACACACACACACACACACACACACACACACACACACAGATGAAGGTGAAGGTATTGAGGGATAAGCCTTTACAACGGCACCTCGTATCTACATTCTACACACACACACACACACACACACACACACACACACACACACACACACACATTCTCCAACTTTCTACAAATAATTATTGTTATAGGGAAAAAAGTTCCTATTTACTGGCTATTTGTTTATACATTCACTACATGCATTTTGACTAGCCCAAAGACAAAGTACAATTATTATTATAAATGCAGTTTTATATTTGTTTAGTATTCGGTTTCGTACATATTATATAATTATCTGTGTCCATCAGCCTATTTTAAATGCATCTCTCTGGCTATCGATCATCTGTCGATCTAATCAAATGTGTTCAATCAAGAGCATGCATGTACAGTATGTATATCTATGTGTGTTTGAGTGTATTGTTCTGTGTGTGTGTGTTAGAGAGAGAGAGTGTAATGCACATTTGATATCATCAAATCTTAGCAAAACTTGACAGAAAATACCTAAATGGTTTTCGAAGTATTAGAGAAAAGGGGCAATTAAATAGTTATGCGTAATAATTGAAGACAAACATTTCAAGGAGGTCTGACCATCTTCCAATACCCAAGGCTCGATGTCTAGAACGAGGCTTGAGACAGACTCGGGGCTTGAGTATAAACACGACAACAAATCAAAATATTTGTATCCCCCGTTTTGCAAGGATATGTAGTGTGCAGTATTCCTATCCAAAACAAATATATGGATAACTATCTATGACTATGCGCCTTTCAAATATCAGATCGGTATCTCGAATACAGTTTCAAATTGATATTATCTTATCCACAGTTGATCTTATGTTCCCAAGCAGAAGAACAGTAAAATAGCACTCATTAGCCTATTAAATACGGTGCTAAATAGAACTATGTTGCTAATTTTCAGATCTGTACCCTTTCTTCAATTTCAACCCTTCAATACAAGCCCAAGCACTCTGTGCATGGTTGTTGCTGAAGGGGAGAATATGTGTGTGTGTGTGTGTCCGAACAAAATAGTTAATTCTATCTATCAATCTATTGCCTGACGCCGTGATCCCCGAAGGGGTGGCCACGAACGAACCGCCCCCATGCACCTCTGTCCCCAGTCAGTCGACGCCCCTCCCCCCAACCAGCACCGCCTTCGTTCATGTACTTCCTCACTCCATCCTTCCACCTCTCATTCGGTCTACCTCTCCCTCTAAAGGAAGTTCTAAAGGAAGCTAAGAATGAGCTCTCCAAACCACTGACATTACTATTCAATAAATCCTTGCAGTCTGGAACTATGCCTGATCAGTGGAAGCTAGCCAACGTAACACCGATATTCAAAAAAGGCAGCAAATCCCTACCCTGTAACTATCGTCCAATTAGCTTAACCTCAGTTGTATGTAAAATGCTAGAAACGGTCATACGAGACAGACTCGTAAATCACTTAGAGGAAAATAACATACTTAAAGATACTCAACACGGCTTTCGTAAAAAACGTTCCTGTTTAACAAACCTCTTAGACTTCTTCCACGATATCCTCAACCTCTACGATGAGAGTAAAGCTGTAGATATTATATACCTTGATTTTCAAAAGGCCTTTGACAAAGTTCCCCACAAACGTTTACTGCTAAAACTAAAAGCGCATGGAATACAAGACGGTGTGTTGAAATGGATAGAAAATTGGCTCAGCAACAGAAAGCAAAGGGTAGTCATAAACGGTAAGGCATCTAAATGGACCAATGTAAGTAGCGGGGTACCCCAGGGATCGGTACTAGGACCAATTCTCTTTCTAATTTACATCAACGACATAGATGAGGGTCTCACCTGCACAATCTCAAAATTTGCTGACGATACAAAAATTGCAAATAGCGTACTCTCAAAAGAACAAGTTGACGATATGCAACACAATCTAGATAAATTGTCATGTTGGGCCCAAATTTGGCAAATGAGTTCAATGCGGATAAATGTAAAGTACTACATGTCGGATACCTAAATGAGAAAGCAAACTATTCGATGAATGGCACTCAGCTTAAGAATGTAAACAGAGAAACTGATCTGGGAATAACAATATCGAGTAACCTAAAACCGAGTCAACAATGTTCAGAAGTTGTTAAGAAGGCAAACAAAATAATTGGCTTTATAGGCAGGTCATTTGAGCATAAATCCAAAGAAGTTATCCTAACCCTTTACAATTCCTTAGTCCGCCCTCTTCTGGAATACTGCGTTCAATCCTGGTGCCCTTATTACCAAAAAGATATAAACAAGCTAGAACGAGTTCAACGTAGAGTTACCAAAATGATACCTAGCCTAAAGAACAAACCATACGAAGAGCGTCTTAGAGAATTAAATCTATTTCCTTTAACCCAGCGCAGATTAAGAGGCGACTTAATTCAAGTGTTCAAAATCATCAAAGGCATCGACAATATGAACTGTAGTAAGTACTTCACTATCGACCAATCTAATTACACGCGGGGAAACGGTTGCAAAATTATTGGTAAATCATTTAACTCGCACGAATCTAAGAATTTCTTCTTCAATCGAGTTGTCAACTTGTGGAATGGGCTTCCCCGAGACGTTATAGACTGCAGCACCGTTGATTCATTTAAATTCCGCCTAGACAATATCTCGCATCAAACCCGCGACTGACTGCGTTTGTAAATGAATAACTTTATCCTCCCCTCAGTTACTAACCCATATGTCCCCTACTAACTTCCTAGTCCTGCCACGTTAGTGGCAGGGCAGTAGTTCCCTTTCCAATGTTCCCTTACCCACTCTAAACCACTGTTTGGACACTTGATCCTCAGTGTTTTGGAGGACAAGCAACCTAGAAGGGTCACTAGACCTGTTGTTGCTTGATTTCCTTTGTACTCCTTTGTACTCTCTGTCCCTCCACCACGCTCTCGTACACCCTCTTAGTCATTCTCTCGCTTTCCATACGTTCCATATGGCCGAACCATCTCAAGTTGTTCCTTTTCACACTTTCCAGCACATCTACCTCCACACCACACCTCCTTCTTACTTCCTCATTAGTCTGTCTATCCCTCCATGTAACTCCACACGCACTCCTTAAGTAATTCATTTCCACTGCTCTCACTCTTGGTCTGAGTCTCTCAACCAACGTCCATGCTTCGCTTCCGTAAGTCAGTGTCGGGATTACCACACTGTCATGCAAGGACATCTTCACTTCCATACTGACCACCCTATTTCTTGTTGCTGCTTTTAGTGTTCCTACAACCCTCTTCCTCTGTTGTACCCTCTCCCGCACTTCTTCATCCATAGTCCTATCTTTACTCAACACACTGCCCAGATACTTAAGAGTTGACGATCTCCATAGCCTGACCGTTCAGCTTCACTTCACACTCTGTGACTTCACCCCTTTCGAAGACCATAACCTTGCTCTTCCCCGCATTTACCTTCAAATTCCGTTTTTCGCACACTGTTCCAAACTCATTTACCAGACCCTGCAACTCCCATTCATTATCACTCATCAGAACTGTATCATCCGCAAACAGCAGTATAGGTAGCTTCCACTCAATTCCCTCCCTTTTCAGCGATACACCAACATCCACTGCTCTTGATAGTATTTCTTTCATGACTCCATCCATATATACAGTAAACAACCATGGGAACATCACACACCCCTGTTTCAAACCAACATTCAGGTCAAAGAACTCGCTCTGGTCACTCTCCACACGTACTGCCGCCTTTGCACCCTCATACATGCTCTTCACTGCTTTCAGCAACTTGCCCTCTACTCCGTATATTCTAAGTACTTTCCACAAACCTTCTCTATCCACTCTGTCATAGGCCTTCTCCAAGTCCATAAAGGCAACATACACCTTTTGTTTCTTCTCCAGATATTTCTCCACAACACAATTCAGGGTAAAAATCTGATCTACACATCCTCTTCCCTTCCTAAAACCTCCCTGCTCGTCGCCTATCCATTTCTCCGTTCTCACTCTCACTCTCTCAATCACTACCCTACTGTATACCTTCCCTACTATGCTTAGAAGACATATTCCTCGGTGGTTACCACACACTCCTCTTTCCCCTTTGCCCTTATATAGGGGGACTATTATACCAGTCTTCCAGTCATCGGGTGCACTCCCCTTCTCCCATGCTAGTTTGCACATTTTCCATACCCATTCTATCACTATCTCACCACCATACCTCAACATTTCCCCACACACTCCTCTGTTCCTGGTGCTTTCCCCAACTTCACTCTTTTCATGGCTTCCCACACTTCTGACCTCCTGATCCCCACCTCCTCCTCCACTACTTCTCTTCTTCTCCCTCCCATACCATATCCAGCTATGTTTGCTGGCTATTCATTCCTTACATTTAGCAACTCATCGAAGTACTCCCTCCATCTTTTGACTCTCTCTTGCTTCTCGGCTAGCATTCTCCCATTCTTATCTTTCACACCCTTACTGTTTCCCTTGCTACCTTCCCTAACTTTCTTGACTTCTTTCCAGAACAGTTTCTTACTCTCCCTCCATTTTACACTCAGATTCCTTCCAAATTCCTCATCTACTCTTCTCTTACTTTCCTTCACTACTCTCTTCACCACCCTCTTACTCTCCACGTACCTCGCTCGTTTCTGTCTCTCGAAATCTTCATTCCCTCTAGTTAATAGTTAATTCACTCCTATTAAATTTTAAGAGAATTGTATAACTGACATATTTGATCTAAATTGAATAATTATATAAAATAAATCTAGAGATGGACAAAATCAGCAAATATACATTTAGGCTATATAGGTAATATCTACTGTATATGTGTACCGTAAATCATCTCAATATCTTAACCCCTTGAGGATTATGATGCGTTTTGACAGAATATTCTGGCTATTAGTAGACGATTTTATTCATTAATGATAGAATGAACTGTCAAAACACGTCATGATCCTTAAAGGGTTAATTAACTATTTAGGTGCCAAATCAATATTTTAAACCCTACTTGTATTGGTTTTGGTGTGGGAGGGGGTGAGGTGGGGTTGGACCGTACTACTAGTGGAAAAATATTTATCTAAAATCACATGAAGGCTGGAAATGAGAAACATTATAATTATGTGGATGAAACTTTCATTATTTGCTCATCCTTTGGCATGCAGATAATTACGAAATACAGTATGCTTGCAACACTGGAAAATAAATTCAAGAGGGTGTGACGTTAACCACTCCGTTAGAACCGCATGGCTTGTCCTACAGTGACTCGCTAGGATCGCCAGGACAGTGGATGTGGCTACAGTTTGTGTATTGTTGTGTGCTTTATTTCATATGAAAGCTCGTGTCATGGGCAGTCCAGAAAGGTTCTTTGTTTTCACCCATGTCAAGGCTTTATATATTTAATTGTAAAGTATATGTTTTATCCTTAACTAGTAATGATAGGATCAGAGAGAGAGAGAGAGAGTAGAACAGAGTGAGAGGGGGCGCGTAGTGTTTTGCTATACTCGATGACGTCATAGCTGGCTGGCCTCGTGGGGATTGGTTGAGGGAGTTCTTTACCATGCTTGGTGACGTAATGTTTTACTAGCTACTTTGGTAGTGGTTAGAGGACTTGTTACCGCTTTTTTCCCACGCGGCTCGAGCTAGTGCTGATATATACAGTTCCCTCGCCATTCTCTCCCTCAGATCTGGTTTCTAGAACGCATCTCTCTTATCCCTTGATACCTGTTCCCCGCTCTGCACCTGAGAATCTTTTCCTCTGCCTACCTCTCTCTTTTTCCATATCTTTCACCACCTTTTATTAATACTATATCCCCTCTGGTTAAATCTGCAAAATCAGCTTCATGCTGGCCAGTTGTATTGTGCGTTAAGGTCTGATATAACCTATGTATGTTTAGTTGTTAAGATAAGTTGATCACGAAAAATTGGTTGGCATTCATATTGTTTAGTACCGCTTCCTATAATTATTAGTGTTCTGCTGGATTAGATAATGCTAGACTAGGAGTCTGATATTATAAGGTATTGTTTCCTATGAGTGCTGGCTTTAGTTAAAAGCTGCACGACATACCTGAGAACTGGAGTTGATTGAGTAAATTCTAGTCTGTGTGCCATTGAGAGTAGAGCATGCACGAATGAGGGCTTTTTGCCTATACCATTCTGCACTGTTCTAAGCTCGGTTGTTTTTTCTTTGAGGTACGCCAGGAGAACGCTTGATACTTCGGTATTAATGTTTCTCAAGAGAGCTACCCTTCACTATAACGTAATATTTGACGCACAGACTTGAGATTTGCACTAGGCTATGCGGCATGCCATGCGCACCAGTATCTCGTATCATTGACTCTAGCTAGACTTTATCAATCATAGTAGACATTAAGTATATTAAACCAAGTACTCTTATTATGCATACCCATTTATGATTACACAAGCATTTCGCAGCCTAGTTTGATGTATTGAGACACAAACGACTTAGGCTCTTTTTGTTGATAGGAATACTGCATTGTTGTGGCGATCATTATTATTGTTGTAGTGTTTAGGATATTCTTGGCTCCGACGGCATTATATATTCTGCCTTTTTGTGTGCATAGCCTGCACGAGCATTGTTCCGCTGCCTGCCTTTTTTGGGTTCCATTTCTGATACGAGCATCTTTATAGCATCTAACATTTAAAGAAGATTCCTTGTTGGTGTTGAAGGACTTTAGTGCACTTTCTTTCATGCAGGAGTGCCTGACATTTATTGATTAAAGTAACGTAAGCTGTAACTGCTCTTACCACCTTACTTTGCATACCATAACCAAGCACCTTCGGTTATAGGTAGTAATAGGCTGTTTTCACATAACATTAAGCCTATAGTAGACGCACATTTATTGAGAGTTTAATAACCTATTATTACATATAGAACTCTGTAGAGTATTTGTGTTCTTTGTTCACTGGGAATATTCATCAGAGGTTGGATCTAGCGCTTTCCGTTGTAGCATTTATGCCATTACTAGTCCAATGAATAAGAGCCCTGATATATTTAAACCTCTGTCGTAACAAGGGGTACAATTTGTACGGACCATCACTCAGGGGGTGATGGACCATACAGACCACCAAAATATTGCTTACAGCTTAAATAGACACTTAGATTTATATTATTTTAGCCCTTATACTTAAATAGTAAAATACCCTACTATATTGGGCAAAATATTTGGCTGGAGTCCAAATATTAAGCAAATAATACTTCAAATAATCATATAAAGAAAAAGAAGGCATATAAAATCAGAAATTACTTTTGCTGCTTATATAATTGCATGGATGGATGTATAAATCATGTTAAAAGATCTCTTACAGACCCAAGGGTAACCTACCATACACATACATTTTCATGTACGGAACAACACCTACACTAGATTTTGGGGGAAAAATTTGGGGAAATTTTATTAACAGAAATAAGTCTACCAAACATGGCCTATAACATGCCTTAGTGCTTATATTCACTCTACTTACCCATATCTCTGTGATCTACAATACCTTAAGATTATCATAATTATACATAGAAAGGCATAAAATTACATCAGGCATGACAAAAAACAATATACTGTAATGACCTCACATACTCCTTTCAACGCTCCGTCTGGCGTCACTCAGTCCGCCGGTTGCTATGCATGCAGTGTTGCCATTGCTACCAGGATTTTCTGCTACACCTAATTTCCAGTGATTTAGGGCTGTCGTACGGTACATCACGACGTACGGTCCAACCCCACCTGACCCCTACTTTGCTCCTTAGACCTTCATCATGATTTGATAAAACACACACACACACACACAACCCCCCTTTGAGATAAATGTCTACATTGTTCGGTAGAAGAATGGCGTGCAAGGTCTTAAAGCTGATGAAGAAATGAGGCGAAAGGTCTCAAATTGCCCAACTAATGGTCTTGTAATTTCAAAACTAATGGGGCTAAACATGAGGGAGAAGGGGTGCAGAAGAAAAAAATCGTTTGTGACGTATTTCACACAATTATTAGCGAGTGGTTCGCATGACAAAATCTGATTACCATGGTCTGGTGAGTAAACTAACGCAATGCATTCGTATATATATCACTACTAAAAATCGTTAATACAGTAAATTGCAGCATTAACTGTAGATGCTAACAGTACGAAGATGCACGAGAGAATGATGATCAAAAGCCTGTGGCGCTCAATATAATCCATTACGTTTTAGCAGCACTTCATTTCTCCAACTTCATAAATTAAGCTAATAAATAGCCTTAATTATTTAGTAACAACATTAGTCACTAAACACTTTTGTAAACAAAATAATCGAAGAAATACAAATAAGATATATTTATATTTACTTAGTTATCCATAAGTTTAAGCTTTCTTTTAAGTCAATACTCTTTAGAAAACGTATCTTAATGGGTAACTAAATCGTAGATACTAGACATGTACTGTGTATCAAGAATAATAACATTAATAATAATAATAATAATAATAATAATAATAATAATAATATTTATTCAGTTAGCAATTTACAGAGTTGGTACCACATAGTATGTTACAAATATGACATGTACCAGCTTTGCATAATTCCAACTAAGGATAAGCCCAATAAGGCCGTTAGGCGTATTTCCCTTGGGGTCCTTGTGGGATTAGGTTAGCTGGGGAAAAGGGAGGATAAAAGAAATAGATACTTTAGAAAATGTATTTCTAGGGGGTTATTTTAAGATACCTTACATCCTATAGTAAAAACTGTTTGCCTATCTCTTATGTCGTATTTAGTGCTCCCTTCTCGCAGCTGTCCGGTTCAGGTGTTCCTTCAGGCTACGTCTGAAGGAATACAGTGTTCTCTTTTCACGGACTGACTGGGGTAGGTCGTTCCAGTCTTTGATGGCAGTGAAGAAGAATGTTTGCTTACCCTGTCCTTGGATTCTCGGGACCTTAAAATTAAACATCCTGTTTCTTGTACTATGTCCACTCTTCTCATTTGCTTTAACAAAATCACTCTTTAGATACTCTGGAGCTCTGTCATAGAAAATGTTGAAGGCATTAGTGAGCCTGATTTGTTTGGCCCTGTCAGAGACATTGAGCATACCTAGTGACTGAAGTTGTTCCTGGCCAGCATGTGATCTGGGTCCTAGGTTCAGCATGAACCTAACCATTTTATTTTGAGTGACCTGAAGTTTGTGCTGTGCTGATTTAGATGATGCAGAGTACCAGGATGACACAGAATAATCAAAATGACAATGAACAAGCGCTTGGCAAAGGGTCTTTTTGGTCGCCGCTGGCAAGCATCCCACCTGTTTATACAGGTATTTTATACGTGCTCTACACTTACTCAGGATAGATTCCAAAATTGTTTCACCTGACAAACTCGTGTCCAGTTTTAGTCCGAGATATTTAAGTTGTGACACCGTTGTTATAGGAATATCATTACAGTTGACCGAGAAGCCCACAATGTCTCTCAGTTTGCGTTTTGTTCCACATAAGATGGCTTCCGTCTTGCCCAGGTGAAGAGATAGTCTATTGTCCACTAGCCATTCACTACATGATTCTAGTTCTTTGGAAAGTGAAGCGGCAATACTTATTGGGTCTTTTCCTGAAACCAGAGGCACGCTGTCGTCAGCATAGACTCCCCGTGCTACCGCCAGACTCCCCGTGCTAGACTCCCCGTGCTACCGCCAGACGCTGCAGACGCTCTGTCAACGCTCTCACGATATCGATCATAATTTGAGTATTAACTACTCATCCTCTTCATTCTTGTGCATGAAAGGTGGTTAAGAGCACGTTTAACCATCCTGTAGCTTAGTAAGTAACACTGCACGATATTTCGCTGTGTATTGACTGATAAACTTTGTGTTTATCACAAGACTCCTGCTCGGACAGGGCGCCACTAGCGCCATCTATTGTTTTGTTTTGCTTTGTAAACAAACGCTCTCTTATTACTATTTTATATAAAATCGTAGCCCCTAATTTTACCCATTACCTACTGTAGTAAGTATCTATTTAACTGCCTTGTATGTAAGTAAAGCTTTGCATATTAATTTGCTAATAAACAATATTGTTTACTAACTAACCGCCTACAGGGACTAACGCCGACACCATTTTGTAAACAAACCTTTTTGGGGGATTATACATATTAAATTCCAGCAAATTTTGTACCAAATTTAAGTGCATTCATTTATCTTTTCCCCCTAGATATATTCTTGACTTTTTCTCCTCAGACTGATTTTACTTTAAGCTAAGGGTGGTATTTGTACAAACTAACCTAGCCTAACCCAACCTGCCAAGCTTTTAACCTAACCCAAACCTAGCCTAGCCTATAGCCAGCCAATCTGTTTTATTATTAACTCTTGTAGATATTGTATTTAGTATCCTACTGTAGCTATATATATTTGTAATTTTAGTTGTTGCTTGCACGATCTTGTAATAACCTTTGACTGATACACTTTTTTTATCTAAAAAGAGTAGGCTACTGCTTTACTAGGGTACAGTGACACCAGGGTCATCTGTTGACACAGTATATTAACCCCTTGTGTGCAGTCACACTTTATTTTTATATAATCTCTATTTGGTGAATTGTATATTTAGTTACATATTCTGTTATACATATATTTGTTTAAGGTTAGGTTATCACACCTGGTAGCCTATTTCTGCGAATTTCAATTTTATTATATTCGGTTAGGCTATTCAACGCTGGTAGCCTATTATTGCGTATTTCAATTTAAAAAAAAAACTTTTGGTTAGGCTGTCGCCCCTGGAAGCCTAATTCTGCGTATCTCAACATTTTTGTTTTCGGTTAGGCTATCACCCCTGATAACCTATTTCTGCGTATTTCAGCATATTTGTTTTCGGTTGAAGTGATTGAAGTGTTTTTTAAAGTAAGTGAAGTGTTGTAAAGTGAGTGAATTGTTTTTTAAGTGAGTGAAGTGATCTGAAGAAAGTGACTGTCACCATGCCTCGCGCTTGTGCGAACTGCGCCGGTAGGTTTGGTGAGTCCATGTTTGCTACTATCGATCTTCAAGTCTGCCGGCTCTGCCAGCAACGAGAGAATTTTACAGTGAAATTAGATGAAGCCTACAACAAGATCAACGTCCTCACCATGAAGCTGGAATCACTCCAAGAGTTTGTAACACTCAACGTTGGAGTGCCACAAACTTCAATTGTCACCGCAACTCCAGCAGCCACCAACGCCCCAACGTCAACTGCCAACAATTCAACGCCTACAGTAGCCATTTCAGCTGATGTTTCCGATACTCAAGATACAAATAGCGACTCTCTTCCCCCTCAAGACAACTTCCGTGTCGTGAGGAACAACGTTTGCCCCAAGACCAGGAAACACATACCGATTACCGAGTGTCAAAACCGTTTCCAGATACTCGCAGACTCAGATGACGAAGAGGAAATAGAAGAAGTCCGGCTCGTGGGAGACTCGATGATACGTGGTCAGCTCACAGAGTTTTGTGCCAGGGCACCTAAGACCAGGAAGCGTTTTTGTATCCCTGGTGGTGGTGTGGATGACGTAGTTGCAGCAGTTGACGAAGTATCAAAGTTGGCCCCTGCTAATACAATGTACGTCATCCACGTTGGATCCAACGATGTACAGCGAACCCGGTCGGAAGATTTGCTTTTAAAGTACCAGCAGCTGATCAAGTCGTTTAAGGAGAAGTCATCAAGGATCATCGTCTCAGGAATCGTCCCCCGGCTCGGTGTAGAGAGCCGATTTTACAACATAGCCACCAGCACAAATCGTTGTCTAGCAAACCTCTGCAGGAAGGAGAACGTGGGATTCGTCGACACCTGGGACAATTTCTACTACGATGACTATTTGTTTTTGGACGATGGAGTTCATCTGAACCAGGTGGGAGCAGCGCGTTTTGGGCGTCTTCTCAACGATGCGGTGAAGGATTTTCGGAGAAGAAATCGACTCAGCACAGGACAACCAGGAAGGAGGACCGAAGACAGCGAGGACGGCAATCTACAAAGGAATTAAATACTAATCCGTTAAGAACCGCGAATTTGGATAAAGCTCCACCAACACGACCCAAATTCAAAACCGTCAGGGATAACGACCGAGGACCGAGGACAGCCATGAATGTAAATGTAGATCCGACCAGAACCAAAAATTCGATGAAAGAACGATCTGCGAGTTCTAAAACCGCAACTTTAAAGGTTTTCTATGCAAACGCTCGTAGCATACGCAATAAATTTTCAGATTTAGAGGAACTAGTGTTTACAGAAAATTATGATGTGATTGGCATAACAGAATCTTGGCTCAATACACAAGATAGAGACTTTTTAGCAGAGTATTCACTTCCCGGTTATGTAATGTTTGAGAACAGCCGAATAAATAAAAATGGAGGTGGCGTTTTATTTTATATCAAAGAAAGTCTTAACCCGACCCTCGTGTCAAAACCTCAAATTGTGAACGTCGACACATCTTTTGTGCTAATAAAGAATAATAAAGGTACAAAAATAATACTTGCGTTAATATACAGACCTCCAGCTCAATCAGTGCAAACTGACCGAGAAATTTACGAACAAATTGCAGATGTAAGTAACTCACAAGATACCGTAATTTTTGGCGACTTTAATTTACCTGTGACCAAGTGGGGCGATACTCTTACTTCACACTCCGGACATGACTTGTATACGAACTTGCAAGAGAGTTCGCTTTATCAATTTGTTCGAATGCCGACCCGTGGTAATAACGTTCTTGACATTGTACTTGCAACAAAAGAAGAATTGATAGAGAATTTGAATGTTGGTGATGAATTCAGTAACAGCGACCATCGTACGATAACTTTCACTTTAAAGTTTACTAGTAACGAACCAAATAGTAGCATCGAAAAAGTCCCTAATTTCAAGAAAGCAAACTTCCATAAACTTAGAGCTATGTTTAAAGAAACTGACTGGAGCTTTTTAATTAACAATAACGACATAAATACATCTTGGAAGTTATTCGAAACCACTTACCTAAAAGCAGTGCAAGACTGCATACCATCGAAAATACGGCGTCCAGGCCATAATAATAAGCCCAAATGGTGGAATAAAGATATTTCAAACTGCCTGCTTGCTAAAAAATTTGCTAATGATAGATTAAAATCCTCACAAAATGACGAAGAACGGGTGAAATTTGTAGAGCTACGACGCAAAGCCAAAAAGTTAATTAAGCAAAGTAAAAAGACCTTAGAGTTACATATTGCGAATCAAAGTAAAACAAACCCGAAAGAATTCTATAGTTATATCAGAAAGAAAAAAGTAGTTACTTCAACTGTTGGACCGTTAGTCGATGAAAAAGGAGAATACACCAAAGACGAAGTACAAATGAGTAATGCCCTCAATACCTTCTTTGCATCAGTTTTTACAACAGAAGACCTCAGTGATATCCCTACACCATCGCCGATTCAGATTGATAATTCAGATGTTCTAAGCAATATCACCGTTACAGAGAGAGAAGTATTGAATTGTTTAGATAAACTCAAGGTAAATAAAACGCCAGGACCTGATACAATCTCGCCTAGAGTTCTAAAGGAAGCTAAGAATGAGCTCTCCAAACCACTGACATTACTATTCAATAAATCCTTGCAGTCTGGAACTATGCCTGATCAGTGGAAGCTAGCCAACGTAACACCGATATTCAAAAAAGGCAGCAAATCCCTACCCAGTAACTATCGTCCAATTAGCTTAACCTCAGTTGTATGTAAAATGCTAGAAACGGTCATACGAGACAGACTCGTAAATCACTTAGAGGAAAATAACATACTTAAAGATACTCAACACGGCTTTCGTAAAAAACGTTCCTGTTTAACAAACCTCTTAGACTTCTTCCACGATATCCTCAACCTCTACGATGAGAGTAAAGCTGTAGATATTATATACCTTGATTTTCAAAAGGCCTTTGACAAAGTTCCCCACAAACGTTTACTGCTAAAACTAAAAGCGCATGGAATACAAGACGGTGTGTTGAAATGGATAGAAAATTGGCTCAGCAACAGAAAGCAAAGGGTAGTCATAAACGGTAAGGCATCTAAATGGACCAATGTAAGTAGCGGGGTACCCCAGGGATCGGTACTAGGACCAATTCTCTTTCTAATTTACATCAACGACATAGATGAGGGTCTCACCTGCACAATCTCAAAATTTGCTGACGATACAAAAATTGCAAATAGCGTACTCTCAAAAGAACAAGTTGACGATATGCAACACAATCTAGATAAATTGTCATGTTGGGCCCAAATTTGGCAAATGAGTTTCAATGCGGATAAATGTAAAGTACTACATGTCGGATACCTAAATGAGAAAGCAAACTATTCGATGAATGGCACTCAGCTTAAGAATGTAAACAGAGAAACTGATCTGGGAGTAACAATATCGAGTAACCTAAAACCGAGTCAACAATGTTCAGAAGTTGTTAAGAAGGCAAACAAAATAATTGGCTTTATAGGCAGGTCATTTGAGCATAAATCCAAAGAAGTTATCCTAACCCTTTACAATTCCTTAGTCCGCCCTCTTCTGGAATACTGCGTTCAATCCTGGTGCCCTTATTACCAAAAAGATATAAACAAGCTAGAACGAGTTCAACGTAGAGTTACCAAAATGATACCTAGCCTAAAGAACAAACCATACGAAGAGCGTCTTAGAGAATTAAATCTATTTCCTTTAACCCAGCGCAGATTAAGAGGCGACTTAATTCAAGTGTTCAAAATCATCAAAGGCATCGACAATATGAACTGTAGTAAGTACTTCACTATCGACCAATCTAATTACACGCGGGGAAACGGTTGCAAAATTATTGGTAAATCTTTTAACTCGCACGAATCTAAGAATTTCTTCTTCAATCGAGTTGTCAACTTGTGGAATGGGCTTCCCCGAGACGTTATAGACTGCAGCACCGTTGATTCATTTAAATTCCGCCTAGACAAATATCTCGCATCAAACCCGCGACTGACTGCGTTTGTAAATGAATAACTTTATCCTCCCCTCAGTTACTAACCCCTATGTCCCCTACTAACTTCCTAGTCCTGCCACGTTAGTGGCAGGGCAGTAGTTCCCTTTCCAATGTTCCCTTACCCACTCTAAACCACTGTTTGGACACTTGATCCTCAGTGTTTTGGAGGACAAGCAACCTAGAAGGGTCACTAGACCTGTTGTTGCTTGATTTCCTTTGTACTCCTTTGTACTCCTTTATACACTAATAGTTTACACGAGACGCTCAGTTCCATGTCGTTCACATAACAGAGAAAGAGTAAGGGACCAAGGATGCTTCCCTGCGGGACCCCACAGTTAATTGGCATAGGATCAGATATATTGTCATCAATTTTGACTCTTTGTGTTCTACCACTAAGATAAGATTTAAACCAGTTCACCGACCCAATGCCCAATGCTTGTAGTTTATTACATAGGATATCATGGTCTACTGTGTCAAACGCTTTTTGTAGATCAAGAAGAACCATACCGGTGTAGTTACCTTTAGACATTTCTTTACGAATGTGATCTGTTAAGTGGATGAGACAGGAGTATGTCGAGTACATGCATCTGAAACCTGATTGAAACTTATAGAATAGATCATTTTCTTTGAGGTAGTGTTCAATTTGGGTGTATACCGCTCTTTCAAGGATTTTTGATACAATACATAATATGCTAACTGGTCTGTAGTTGCCAACTTCTAGTTTATTTCCTTTCTTGAATAGAGGGGTTACAATAGCTTCCTTCAGTTCAGCAGGTACAGTGTTGGTGTTAATTGACAGGTTGATGATGTGAGTTAGGGGACCTGCTATACCAATGGCTCCATCTCGTAGAAATTTGGCAGGAATTTTGTCTAGTCCTGTGCTTTTATGTACATTTAGGTTAGAGAGCTTGTCAAAAGTGTATTTTGGTGTAACATTTTGCAATCCAAATGTGTTCGGGTGTATGCCTTTATCTCTGTAGAAATTTCGAAAGGTGGCCGTTGTTGTCGTGTATTTATTGAGAGGTTGCGGTAGGTTCTGTGCAAGTGTGTTTGCTATGGAGGTGAAGAAGGAGTTGAAGTAGGTTGAAATTTGTCGTTTATCGTGGCAAACCTGATCATTAATGTTGAGAGCAATATTAGTGTTAGACGAATCCCTTGCCTTGTTGCTGTAGCCTGTTGTTTTTAGGTGCCTCCATAGTTTCTTTGGGTTATTCTGATATTCCTCTGCCTTATTGTGGAAATAATTAGTTTTCGCTGATTTTATTTTTCTACTAAGTTTATTCCTGGCCCTGTTGAACTCATGTTTCTGACCTTGATCCTGTCTATGTTTCACTAGCCTTTTTAACAGATTGTCTCTGTGTTCCAGATGGTGTAGTATGTAATTGTTGATGCATGGGTCTGACCTTGCTTTAATTCGTATGTCTTTCTTGAGGCTAGTGCCCATGGCCAATGGATGAATAAAGAATATAACGGGTCTACATGCTTAGCCTATAATTTTAGTGACCGAGTGATCCATGCAAAGTACGATTTCAGTCTCAAGTAGCCTATTAATAGTGGCATTCCAGACAGCCTTGCTCTGAGCTGCCTCACATATCAAAGTAATTAAAGAATATTGTGTATAATAACACAAAACCATACACACCTCTAGCAAATATTGTGATATAGAGCTTGTTCCGTGCACTACATGGGCTTTGTCACTGAAGGCTAATCGGGACCTTCACCCCCCCCCCCCCCGTTTTTTTTTTTTTTTTTTTTCTATGTGAGTGAGGGAGACAATAGGCAGAACTGTTTACATGGAGATATCTGGAATCGAAGGTTTGGTTGACCTGGACGATACCCTTCCACCTAGTACCAGACCGCCAATCCCAGAAGGGATGAATTCACAACAATCCTCTTATATCAGGTTCCTATATATACTGCTAAGTGCAACAGAGACTTTGGGTGTAAGGAGACTTACCCAAATGTCTCTTCCCGAGGGAAAATCGAACCCCGATCCTCTTGGCTGTGATTCCTGTGAAGCAAGCGTGCTAACTAGTACACCATAGTAGGCTACACCAAGGGTGGGTACCCAAATCCGAAAGGAGTTGAAATAGGGGAGCTATCCCCCCGCCAAAGGCGGCTTTCTAGGGCCTTTCCTAGCTGATGCTGAGAGGATTGGGTTCTAGTCATGTGGTGATGGGCTGGTCTATCAGAGTGAGAGCTGAGCGATCTCTGCCATACCCATAGCTTACTCTGACTGTTCCTTTTTCTTATATATTTTCTAGATCTCAAGTGACGGCGTCTCTTCCGTGGATTGACCTCCCTACTGCCAACCTAGAGGTTGACAGATTGGGAGCCAAAGCGTCACATTTTTCCTTTGCCCTTCAACTTTTCCTTCATAATTGCTGAGGGGCGCAGGGCCTTGGGTGAGGATTTGGTTTCCCGGGCGTTTCCGCACCCTCCTCAGCTCCCCCCCTTGGAGTGGCTTCGGTCACTCGGGCTTTTTTAGTGGTAAGCAGGGAGTGTTTTTTTTGGGGGGCGCTCGTTTATGGCCTTGGCCTTGCTCGGGACCTTGGGGCTGTTCGGCCCCAAAGTATTCAGCAAAGCGTCATGATACTGTAAGGGATAAGTACAAATAAAACACGATAATCCAATTAATTGGTAATAACATACTACCTCGGAAAAGGCCGGTTCTGCAGTGAGGGAAGGTTAACCCTATTTGCTGCGAGGGGGTTTATTTGGACTTTCCCTATTTCACTCCATTAGTTTTGATATTTTAAGACGTTTCACACTATTATTTTGGCGATAATAAGACGTTTCCTCTCATTCAGGTGTCGATTTCATTCTGGGCGAACGATAATGAGCATGTAACTTAGAAGAATTCGGCCTTCGGCCGGAAACAAAATTGTATCGAAAAAATTATCAAATTTAGCTTGAAGTCGATATTGTTCTTCTAAGTAACAGGCTCGCTATGGCACGCCCAGTAAAATAATCGACACCTGAATGCGGTGAAGCGTCATGTTATCGCCAAATATCTGAGGTAAAACGTATTATAATCTCCAAACTAATGTAACTAAATCTCCAAAGGACGAAACAGAGGAGGTCTAGAAATACCTTCTCGGGCCAAATAGGGTTAACTTAGCCTGAATTAAGCTACCTAACTTACCTAATACAATATATAATACCATATGTGTGAAGATTGTATCATTATATGTTGTTGAATCTTTCCCTCAGGTTTATCCCTATTATTTTTGTATTATTATTATTATTTTATTTCTAGATTTTAAGACGTTCGACCCATTACTGTTGCGATTTTATGAGTTTTCACCCCATTGTATGACCTTTCTCCCCATTGTATGACCTTTCTCCCCATTGTATGACCTTTCTCCCCATTGTATGACCTTTCTCCCCATTTTATGACCTTTCTCCCCATTTCTTTGTCAATATTAGGACATTTCGTGTCCTTTAGCCTTTAGATGTCGATGTTATCCTAGGGAGCGATAACGAGCCTGCAATCTAGTAGGAACCGGCTTTCGGCCGGGACATTTTTATATCGAAAAATTTACAGATTTGTCTCGAAAGGGGATATTGGGGGTATATTTTTAAGATTGATGTAAGTCTAGGGAGAATAAAAAAAATACTCCCCGTAAACCTTTCAGTACCGGTGCCGTCCTTGCAACTTTATTCTGGATACTTTTAGACGATTTTATTCAGTTTAAAATGGGCCTCCAACAACTAACTGGCTTTCAACTGTCACACTTATATTCTACCACAGATCTTCTTAAACTTCAAAAAATCCTCTAGATATAGCTAGAATAAAATAAGAAAGATGGCGCCGGTACAGAAGGGGTTAACTGAGATAGTGTGACATCTATGAATCCTAGAAATTCTTCTTCGCATAAATGAAATCGTGTACTATTAGTCAAAATATAATCACTATGACTCCATTGTATTGAAGAACGTGGTGCTCGGTGACAAGAACTGGGCACCTCAATTTCTATCAATTTAACGATAATACTAGCGAGCCTTTAATATCAACCCATATGAAAGAAAAATAAGTATTAAAGAATGATAATAATAATAATAATGATAATTGATTGATTGTTTATTTATACCCACACATGGGCTAATACATTACAGTAATTATTGGACACAGCAAAATAATGTAATTTAAGAATTAACAAGAGGAAATATTACAAGGAAGTTGTAAGGCGAACATGATGAGGTACAGCACATGATTCTTATAATATTACAAGGAAGTTGTAAGGTGAACATGATGAGGTACAGCACATGATTCTTATAATATTACAAGGAAGTTGTAAGGTGAACATGATGAGGTACAGCACATGATTCTTATAATATTACAAGGAAGTTGTAAGGTGAACATGATGAGGTACAGCACATGATTCTTATAATATTACAAGGAAGTTGTAAGGTGAACATGATGAGGTACAGCACATGATGAGGTACAGCACATGATTCTTATAATCACAAGATGCAGAACTTAGCACAATTTGCCACCTCCTAAAGACTTAATTTAAGTTAGGGGGAAAAAAAAACATAATAATAATAATAATAATAATTATAATAATAATAATTGATTGATTGTTTATTTGTACCCACCAGTGGGCGAAGACATTAAGTGGTAGATATAATAATTATAAAAGTAAATTTAGCATTAATAGGAGTAAAATATAATTTAAGAAAGATATAGGGCTATGTACATAGTATACATATATAACTATAGCATGGTAACAATTTTACTGAATAATAATAATAATAATAATAATAATAATAATAATAATATGGATAATAAAAATTGAATTATAAAGAGATGGCAAATATAATGATAATGATAATAATGATAATAATAATAATAATAATAACAATAAACAACTCGTTCCCAGCCTCCCCCGTCGATGTTACCACGTCGGTGTAGTAAACCTTTCGCAACTTCTACCTGGGACCCGAATACTGAGAACACCGTCAAGGGGAGATTTGTGGATATTTGATCATATATTTATTTATCTATTATTTTCTTTAGTTTCCATCCATAGCCTTCATCAAGCTTAAATGATACCCCCACGATCTCCCATTGAGATAAATGTTTACATTTGTCGATAGAAAAAATAATGGCCGGGCCGAAGGCCGGTTCCTCCTAAAATACAGGCTCGCTGTCGCTCGCCTTTAAAAAATCAATACCTAAAAGGCACGAAATGTCTTAAAATCGCCAAGCTAATGGAGCGAATATCTTAAAACTTCAAAACTAATGGGGTTAAGCATTAGGGAGAAATGAGTCCATACGAGAGTATTATCGGCAATTTTCTATGAGCAAGTTTTTTCTCCTGGTGAGTTGAGACTTTTTCACATTGGCATCGGAAAATAGACTAAATATCGAGTGTGTTAGGGGGCTGAATTACGATAGAACGGATATGTGAAAGCTGTCAGACTACAATTGCTCGTATAAAATGACAGAAAAGCGCTTGTGTGGTACCGGCTTTAACCCTTTATTAGCGGCGCGCAACATATGTCGAGTGAAAGAAATTTGGACTATGTGGCGGCTCACAACATAAGTCGTGTGCCATTTTCAGCACGTAATGTTGCTGAGAGAGAGAGATAAGTGGTGGCAGGAGAGTAGCGAGCGTATGACTGCTCCAGACCACCGGGGTGGACCAACTGACATGAATCCCACCCTCCCCTACCCTCACGCACTCACTCGCTACATAGGCAATTATGTAGGGAAAGTACCTAATTACATGGTTTTTGCACTCGTGTTGCGCGATTGTTGCAAGAAAACTAGCGGTCGTACAAGGATCGTTGGGGTGTCAATGGAAAGCTCTGTTTATGCCCTTTCAGGGATAGATACTTGTTTTACGCTCTGGGTCTTATTTAGGCATGAAAATTAAAATGCCCCAGAACAAGAAGCCCACCACAGAAGCCACGAGCGAACACCACACAGAAACACCCGAAAGAAAGTTCCACAGAACGAAAGGACCAGCTGACCGAGCCAGCCAACTCAGACAGGCCCAAGCCCGCAGGGCTAAGCAGCTCCATGCCGCACCTACATACCTTTTCTAAACTGACCATTTTCCACACCTCACGTACACTACCCCCTCGTGTCCTACACTCCTAACTACAAAGATGATGAACAGGAATATACATTCATATTAAAAACACCCATGCCCTGTCCCGACGTTGAGCCAATGCCAACACATCCGACAGCCATAATTATATCTATGTATGTTCTTACATCCGAGAAGTAGATGTTATATATCTTAGAAGTTAAAACACCCACGCCTGTCCCTAGACCTCGTATATCATTTCCCATGACGAGTATAGATATACGTAACCCGTGCTCAGTCGCCCCCCTTGCATTGTTCTTTTAATAACTAAGTGTCTCTACAATATTAACTGCCACCAGTATTGATACGACATAGCGGCACTGTCCTTGTGTCGTATTGTGCCAAGTGCAGGTCAACCAGGTTTCATCACCTTATTAGGACGACGACTATAATGTCGTCGTTCATCTATGTATTCAATCCTTAGGTTAAGTATCTTTATCCGCCATTGTGTTCACCTTTTTCCATTTACTTTTCCACAATTGTCATACGTCTTCAGCTTACCTCCTTCGTATCCACAGTCCACACTACGCCATATTACTTCGTGTCCTACACCCCTTACCCGCCCGATTCTACCTATACGATGATGAACAAGAATATACATTCATATTAAAAACACCCATGCCCTGTCCCCTACGTTGAGCCAATGCCACATCAGACAGCCATAATTATATCTATGTATGTTCTTACATCCGAGAAGTAGATGTTATATACCTTAGAAGTTAATACACCCATGCTGTAACGTAATCCTTACCCCAACCAGAGATTGTATAGATAACCTTTGTTACCAGTATCTATCATAGTACCTCGAAACAATAACGTAGTACCCCTACGAACTGCCGCTTTCTTTGGGTCTATATTTCATAGAAAACGCAGTTCCCAGGGACACATAGACGTACACATAAAGCGTGTCAAATAATAGGTCCATAACCCCTCGTATGTACGAGAAATAATACACCATGTCTTTCCTTACTTTATCCACAAGTCTCGCACACACCTACAGTTAACCTCCTTCTCCCCCACCGCCTCACAGTCCACATGATTCTATCTTTTCCAGACTCATATACCACCCCGTATTTGCATCCCCCGGTAGCATTTGACTAACGTACTTTCACTGTCTTTTCAAACTCCAATATCAATTGTAGCCTAATGCCACCCCCACGCCCAGGGACCTTAGGGGCAAATATCCCTATAGCCCCTGAACTCCCCCCCCCCCCTCTCATTAAGACACCCGCGCTTCTCGACTCTTGTCCGACTTAGCCTCTCTCTCATACCTCTTGAAGATCCTTGAATTTTCCGTTACTCACGCTCTCCAACCTTTTATATATATACTCCTATCCAGCCTACCTTCACTTAGTAGGCCAGAACAACATTAGAACTTTACTAACCCCTTGCATGCCATCTATTCTCTTACAACCCATTCACAACCCTACACCCCCTGGTCGTCGGTGCGAGGCTCGCCGCCTCGCCAGTAACTAATTTCTATTGCCATACTTCCAGATAAATGTGGCAGAGTTAACAACCAGTCTCCACCACATCCAGCAAGCCATGCAATTAACAACCAACCGAGTACACCCAGCTAGCCAAGGCACCTTCGGTTTTGATATTAAGAACACCCACATCTGTCTCATAAACAGAGGGTTATTACAAACACTGGTGATATGGCAAGTCCCTAGCCACAGCCGCCGGACGACCATCCCAGAGAGAGAGAGCGCCCGGCTACCCCTTTTTTACCCACCCGAGGAGGGAGACCCCCACCCCCGCGGAGGTATACCTGGCCCCTGTTTTGACTTCCGGGTCATTGCCAGGTAGCCTAGGAATTCTTCCTATCAATGAACTAATCATGCATGTCTAACCCCCTTACTCACTTCTCTATACCACAATAACCCATCACCTGTTTTGCATACTCGGATAGTCAAATTAGCACCTCAGCTATGCAATAGAACAAAGACTAAGCAATATAAGAGAGACGCCCCTATCACAGCTGTCCCAGTCCTCCCCGCAAAGTAGATCCAGTCTCCCTTCCATAAATACTTCCAGTATAGCCAAAATAGTACCTTTTACTAAGGCTCAGTTATATCACAAATTGAAGGCTTCCTATAGCCATGTGCCACAACAGTAATCACCATCTTACCCAGTCCCCATATCTATTGAGAGCTCAAATAAGTCCATAAGACTCGAGATCCCCATTGTCTACAGGGTCCAGAACCGAGCCTATAAACCTAGCTCCCGCCTCCAGTCAAATCAGTTGAAAGTTAGACACCAACCAGTGGTCACTACCCTGAAGTTAACCTCTAGCTCTGCCCTTGTGTTGTTCATGAGTTGAGAGATTCCCGAGCCGGCAGACTCCATGGCAGAAGTTAAATAGAAGATCTGTCCATGTACAAGTCCTAACGTGCACCTTATAACCTTCACACAAATTCGTGGGTATATAAGTGTGTAGCCAGCAACGATCGTCAAGAGATCCGACTTGAGAACTCCCTACATTTTGGACCACCTGGACGGCCGATGAACCAGTCGTTAGCCCCCAACATCACCGGAAGCAAGATAACCAGGACCAGATCTACAAATACTATTAAAGATTCATGTTGCTAGTACTAAGTGTTATAGTACTAGTTTGACACTCACTTATTAACTTTCTATAAAGTGGCTATACCTTGCCCAGTGTAACTCATATTTAACCATTCCATTTGGGACGTACTAAGCGTATCAGTGCTCATTAATTAACAGGCGACATTGACTCTCGTAATTACCTTATTCAGATATTAAAACTCTAGTGATATCTAATGTTCGCCCACTGATTTGTGTTCTACATATTTCTGCCATAAGAATATAAAACTTAGATCAGTACCCCCATGAGGTTACTAGAGATTCCGTATTCTACAATATACGCGTGTCTAATCCTAACTGTGAGCTGCTACTTGGGCACGCGACCAGCCAGTAAGAGATCAAATCAGTGAAATTGAATTACATGAATATATTGAGGTCTTCCAGTAAAATCAAACTTGCTAATTAAACCTGTGATCAGAAGAGTATACCTGAACGTTGGAAGTGGGAGACTAGGCTCCATCCAGATCCGCTAATGCTAGCAGTTCCCTTCTATTATTTGTTTTGTACGAGAATTATTATCTTTCCATGCTCTTTATTTACTTACTTCAATAAACGTGAACTTGTGTCGTGTTACCGTGTGTTTATTTTGTGTTCTCTATTCCTCATACCTTGTATTGTGCATGCAGCCTTATATACCCAGTCATTAAGAACTCACATTACCCAAGTTAAACATGTAGAAAAACAGGGCATAACATTGGCGGCAGCGGTGGTTCTTGATTCGGATAAAAGGTTGCATTACATTGCAAGTTTGGAACAGCCAGAACACGAGAACATCATGGCGCACCGCTCTCACATTCCCATCCCACATTATGATGAGGAAACTTATGAGATCGAAACATTCATGGACATAGTGAAACCCGTACTAGACCTAGCTTATACCATGGACGCACAAAAAATAGCCGTAACATTAACGCACCTGGGAAAAGCCGTTTCCCTGGTTGCCTATCAAGTGCACCCTGATCTCACCTGGGACGAATTTCGCCCAATAGTGATAGAAGCCATTAAGCCTTCGTTGGGCGTTTTCGTGGCCCACACCCGTATCCAAAACACTAAATTCGAAGGCGATGTAGATGCCACAGCGAATAAGATTGCCCAACACATAAAAATTTCTTTCCCCACGTTGACCAGAATCCAACAAGAACAGCAAATTCTGGTCAACCTTGTGTCGATATTGCCCTCAGCAGTAAAAGACCATTTCCGGGTGCACGATTTCGTCGGATACAGAAAAGATCTCATCACGATCCGACATATTTTGGCCGTGCGCACAGAAGCACCCACCCAAATCGCTGCAATCAAGAGGTTTCCCACGCACCCGCAGCAAACCAACCACCAAAACTCCAAGAATGCCTACCCAGCCTCATCCTTCAACAACAGACCCACCTACCCTTCCGGCAAGCCCCAACCCAGTAGACCCCGGTTCCAACCGACCCTGCCACGCAGAATCTTCAACCGGAACAGCAACTACAACACCTACCAAAGTAAAAACCCTACCTTAGTCATTATCAACCCCTATGATTTCCCTGCCTGTAATGCTCAGTGTGCCCTCCATCAAATTCGTGACTCTGCCAAACCTCGCCCCTCTACTCCTCGCATTTCTGTAAATGAAGAGGAGTGGGGACAAGAGGAAGAAATAGCCCCCCATATCATGACCTCAGACGATACCGAGGAAACCCTGGAGGAGGTAGATACCGACCCCCAGGATTTTTAAAGTATCCCCCGCCCACGATGGGCTCGGCGGGGGACGCCATAACTAGTCGCACTGCCCCCATTTATTACATGGCCAAAATCAAGGACATTCCTGTCTGCTTGCTAATCGACACGGGAGCTGCTAAGTCATGTTTGTTCAAATCTTACTATGAAAAACATCCCCGACTATTTGGCCCTTTGTTAAACACCAAAACAGAACTCATCTCAGTTGCTGATACTTACTTAAATCTCCTAGGAGACACTTTACCCCTATCAGTAACCACTCCTGACCCCCATGCTCGTTGTTATCACACATTCACAGTATTTTCCTCCAACTGTAAACATTATGATGGTTTCCTTGGACTTGACCTCCTTCAAAAACTCCAGGCCCAGATTGACTGCGGCCAAAGGCTGATCTCATTCAAAAACAAATTCCAGCCCAAAGCCTCTGACAAACCAATCACGCAGAAACCCATTCCCAAAAAGAAAAAACACCCTCCCCCTCAACAAACCCTGAGTCAGGGTTACCAAGTTGCAGCTAGCACTAAGGTGACTCCTAAACCCTCCCCTTGCCCCGAGTTCTCTCAAAACCTCACCCAATTCTGTAAAAAAATGCCTCAACAAACGAAAGAAGACAAGTCCAAGCAACTCCCTCTCGGTAATCCCCTCAATTCTCGTAACTCTGTCCAGAATAAATCCTCCCATGTTTTCAGGACAGACTCTGATATATGTAACCATAATTCTATCCAATGTTTATGTACACATGTTTCCAGAGAAAATGCCGACTGATGTACCCAACAATATTTTTCCCATGCCCCCAGAAATGTTCAACTATCCCACAACCAACAACAATTCCCTTGTGACAGCTTTCCCTCAGTAGCTCCTTTTTCCCCCCACACAATTCACACCCCTAGAAAATTTCACAACCCCACACTTGACTCGCCCTCTCATGACCAACAAACTCACCAGTCCCACATAACCTGTAACCAGACCGTTACTGCCACCCAAAAATATCCCCACCTTCGTCCTGTTAACAACCCCAAATCAATACACCAGTCCTACACCAATAACCCATGTTCTACACCTAACTTTTTCCCCACCAACCCTCCGCAGTCCCCCCAGCAAATCCCGTTTTCTAACTCGCTCACCTCTCACCCCTCTGAACCGCCCGCACGCGCCGTTAATCCCCCCCTCACGCGTGCCGACCGAGGGACACAACCATGTTCCCACCATGCCCCCAGAAATGCCCAGCTATTCCACCACCACCCCAATCCCGCTTGTGACAGTTTTTCGTCAGTAGCTCCCTTCCACCCCCACACAATTCACACCCCTAGAAAACTTCACAACCCCACACTTGACTCGCCCTCTCATGACAAACAAAACCACCAAATCCACATAAACTCCAAACAAACCGTTACTGCCACCGACAACGCTCCCCCCACCAACCCTCCGCAGTCCCTCCAACAAATCCCGTTTTCTAACCCCCTCACACCGCGCCCCACTGATCCTCTCCCACGCGCCGTTAATCCCCCCCTCACGTGTGACCCCACCAAAGTGACCTTGCCCCCCTTATAAGTACCAAGCACCTGCTCCCCAGTCAATCCCCCACCATCATTAGCCCAGCGGTAGTTCAGGATAAATGCCAAATTCCCCCCCACCATCAAAAATGGGTGAACCTGCGGCCCATACCCCAAACTCACATGATATTTTCCACCACTAACACGTCCCCCAACCCCCATCGTTGCCTCTTACAACCCGCCATCATTTCCGCTCGCATCAACCACATTCTCGTGGCAAATATCTCAGAGGAACCCCTGACAATACCAAAAGGTCTCATTATAGGAGACCTCGAAACTTTCGATGACCTCCCCATACATTGTAACGACACCCCTACCAGCCTCCAATTGCCCCCTCTCCCTGAGACACTATCTGACCACCAAAAGAACGGCATGTACGACCTACTTCTGGAATTCAGTGACGTGTTTGCCCCACAACCCACCGAAATCGGACAGACTGATGTAGAACAACACATCATTAACACCACAGGCCCCCCCATACGACAACCATCCCGTAGAAAGAACCCCATACAACGTCAGGAAGAGGAACGCCAAGTCCAGGAAATGTTAGAGGCCGGGATTGCCACCCCGTCCATTAGCCCCTGGTCTTCCCCTGTTGTCTTAGTCAAAAAGAAAGATGGGACAACCCGTTTTTGCGTCGATTACAGGAGGTTAAATGACATAACCATTAAAGACGCTACGCCCTTACCCCGAATAGACGATTCCCTTGACTCCCTATATGGATCCAAATGGTTCACTACCCTCGACTTGCAAGCAGGGTATTGGCAAGTGCCTATCAAGGCCGAGGACCAAAAGAAAACAGCATTTTCCACTAGTGGTGGCCATCACTATGAATTTAACGTCCTACCTTTTGGCCTCTGTAACGGACCCGCCACTTTCTCCCGTTTGATGGAAACGGTATTACATGGCCTAACCTGGGAAACCTGCCTAGCCTATCTGGACGATATTATTGTGTACTCTTCAACCTGGGAAGAACACCTCCTCAGGTTGAGACAAGTCCTTCAAAGAATCCGAGCCGCCGGGTTGAAATTAAAACCCTCAAAGTGCGTGATTGCCCGGAATAAGGTAGATTTTCTCGGACACGTGATATCTGAACATGGTATTGCGCCAGACCCAAAGAAACTTCAAGCCATACAAAACCAAACCCCACCCACCACTGTTAAAGGAATACGTTCGTTTCTAGGTTTAGCCACATACTACAGACGTTTCGTCCCCCACTTTGCCACCATAGCCAGACCCCTCCACCAACTTACCCACAAAGACACCCCGTTCACCTGGACACCTGAAAGAGACCTCTCGTGTTTAACACTTTGAAGCAAAAGCTAATCCAAGCCCCTATTGTCGTTTTCCCTGACTACCAGAAACCTTTCCGTCTTTATACCGACGTATCTCTGTACGCCATGGGTGCAGTTTTAGCTCAATTCAGAGACGGAAAGGAACATGTGATAGCGTATGCCAGCTCCACCCTCACCCAACCACAACAGAATTACGCAGCCACCAAGAGAGAGTGCTTAGGGATCATTTGGGCACTCAGCCACTTCCGGTCATTTGTGTTGGGCGCAAAACTCGAAATAATTACCGACCATCAATCTTTACAATGGCTGCGTAGGTGCGAAGCCAACTCAGCCATTTTGGTACGTTGGAGGGAGACACTAGAGGACTACGACTTTACCATACAATATCGTCCCGGCAAACTCCATACTAATGCAGATGCCCTGTCACGTTTGCCAGTACCAAAAGACCCCCCCACCAACCTAGCTGCCTTACAAAACACTCAGTTGGTATCTACCCCCACCCCCCGACAGAATGCCCCCCCAGCCCCTTCCCTAATTCAATCTTGGGAAGCAAGAATCAGACCCCCCTGGATACCGTTAAATGTCTTCAGGGGACTGACTCGCTGGGGAGATCAACTTGCCACAGACACTGGTCACATAATCTTGGACCCCACCATTGCCCATGACTACATGATTGCCATCCACGAGGGAAACGGCATACACCTTGGACAAAAGAAGATGTTAAAGATCTTCACAGACCAATACTGGACCCCCAACTCCTCCAAAATTGCACAACGAGTGACAGAATCCTGCAAACCGTGTTTATTGGGAAAGGATAGATCACGCACCCCAGGCCCAGCTGGTACCATTTCTGCCAACAAACCGTTCCAAGTCCTATCCCTCGACATCATGGGCCCGTTTCCTCCTTACGCTGGCAACCGCTATATCGTCACATTTGTGGACGTATATTCAAATTTTTAAATAGCCTGCCCAGTTAAAAACCACACAGCCACCACAGTCGCCACACTGCTTGCCACAGAAGTGTTCCCTATATTCGGCCTTCCCCTTGCTCTTCTATCGGACAATGCCCCCGAGTTTAGTGGACACGTGTGGCAACAATTCACCCAACAATGCGGTATTAAGATTAAACACTCATCCCCGTACTGGCCTCAAGGAAATGCTATATGCGAACGCAGCCATCGCACCATCAACAACCAGTTACGTACAAGAATGATTGCTCTTAACACCTCAGACTGGCCATCACAACTAAAGATGATACAATGGGGTATGAACACCTGTCCCCGAGAAGACGGCATTTCCACTCATGAACGTGTTTACGGTGTACCCTCCCTGTTACTGCCATTCCACCACCACGCTCACCTTCCCTCCACCACCTCCACAATTGACCCATTGCAACATCTGCAAAACACCCTCCATACCGCCCAGATCTGTCAGGACACCAAAACTGATAACATCGATGACAAAAACCCTTTCGCCATCCATGACACCGTAATGGTAGCCAACCTCCCTATCACCAACAAGTTAGGCCCTCGCTATGTCGGGCCCTACACCGTCATACAAGTCCCAAATGCCTTTCAAGTCACCATCGACTATCACGGCGTGACTCGCACGTTCCGAACTAGATTCGTCTGAGCGTTTAAACCTCTAAAGCCACAAGACATTACCCCACCCCACACGTCCGACCCTGAATTAAACACCCCTACTCACCCTTCCACTCAGGCTATGAATATTCCCATACAAACCCCTAAGGACCTAAGCCCTCCAGCACCGAACCGACAAATCATTTCTCAACATACCCCCCAAACTAACTTCCACAAACCCCAAGCCCCCACTATCACACCCTCTTCCACCATGACACCTTCCTTCACTTCTGATAGTCAAGTGCCTCCCCAACTTATCCAAGTACGAAAACCTCCACCCACAACCCCGACCACAACAGAAACCCTCCCGTCTAGCCCTGACATACCTCCACCAGGCACCACAGTGAGAAAACCACCACCCCCACCCCAAACCAAGTACACACCCAACCGCACCACACAATCTACCTCAGTAACCTCACGCTACAACTTACGCCCACGACAAAAATCGTTTAAAACCTCCAGAAAACACACCCTGCTAACCAAGTTCCGTAGGGCTGCCAGACCACTACCCTCCTCCTCCTCCTCCTCCTCCTCCTCCTCTTCTTCTTCTTCGTCGAATTCTCCCCCACAAAGGGAAAGAAGACGAATAATCACCAGCAAATCACCAACCTCATCAAACGACACACCCCACACACGCCCCTACCCCCAACCCTCCAACTTAAATCTACACTCCTTACCCACCCGTCTAGCCCCCCCGCATCCGCCCCTTTCCCCTCCACGATCCCCACCACCCCACCCACACACCGACCAACCTCCTCATCTCACCGAACCCCCAACCAACCAACCCCTAAGGAATCCCCCCCCAAAGTCACCCCTGAGAAAACCCCCACATGTCCTTTACCTGTAAAACGTTCTTCCCCTCAATATAAAACATCGTCGAGCGACTCAAGTCCCACGACAAACATCTACCTTCCCACCAGGACCGCCAGAGGTAGAATAATCAACAGACCCATCAGATTTAAAGACAGCGATACAAAAATAACACCCCGTTCTGACACTCAGGACCCAAGCCACACAACACACACACCCCCTCCTTCCCACACACCTCCTTCACCCACCTTACCTAAACCGATCTTGCGCATTGCCTCACTATATATTCCCAACCTACAACACCGCCCAAGAAAACAAAATAAAACCCAGACTCACATTCCCCCTTCATCCCCAGCTCTGTTGTCACGCGTGAATCCCCTTTCGTTTAGTAACCCATTCACCACACTAAACAGACCTCCTGTCAATCCCACACACCTCACTCCGACCCCTACGGGGGAAAGCTACAAACCATTCATACGGAAGGTTAAAGTAAAAACCCCCACTGGACACTTGGCCCGTGTACCACGCCCACATCAAGCACGGGCAACCGCCCACCACAACACAGAGGACACATTCTTACAGGTATACATTGACCTGCAAAAGAAACCTGACCGTCGCTCTCTTGCTTGGTGGAACCTTCTAAATACCCTTAAAATGACCCACCATGACTATGCTTCTTTTTACTTCTCCCTTGAGGCTCGAGGACGAGCCTATAATGAAGGAGAGGGAAGTAAAATGCCCCAGAACAAGAAGCCCACCACAGAAGCCACGAGCGAACACCACACAGAAGCACCCGAAAGAAAGGTCCACAGAACGAAAGGACCAGCTGACCGAGCCAGCCAACTCAGACAGGCCCAAGCCCGCAGGGCTAAGCAGCTCCAGGCCGCACCTACATACCTTTTCTAAACTAACCAGTTTCCACACCTCACGTACACCACCCCCTCGTGTCCTACACTCCTAACTACAAAGATGATGAACAGGAATATACATTCATATTAAAAACACCCATGCCCTGTCCCGACATTGAGCCAATGCCAACACATCCGACAGCCATAATTATATCTATGTATGTTCTTACATCCGAGAAGTAGATGTTATATATCTTAGAAGTTAAAACACCCACGCCTGTCCCTAGACCTCGTATATCATTTCCCATGACGAGTATAGATATATGTAACCCGTGCTCAGTCGCCCCCCTTGCATTGTTCCTCTAATAACTAAGTGTCTCTATAATATTAACTGCCACCAGTATTGATACGACATAGCGGCACTGTCCTTGTGTCGTATTGTGCCAAGTGCAGATCAACCAGGTTTCATCACCTTATTAGGACGACGACTATAATGTCGTCGTTCATCTATGTATTCAATCCTTAGGTTAAGTATCTTTATCCACCATGGTGTTCACCTTTTTCCATTTACTTTTCCACAATTGTCATACGTCTTCAGCTTACCTCCTTCGTATCCACAGTCCACACTACGCCATATTACTTCGTGTCCTACACCCCTTACCCGCCCGATTCTACCTATACGATGATGAACAAGAATATACATTCATATTAAAAACACCCATGCCCTGTCCCCTACGTTGAGCCAATGCCAACACATCAGACAGCCATAATTATATCTATGTATGTTCTTACATCCGAGAAGTAGATGTTATATACCTTAGAAGTTAATACACCCATGCTGTAACGTAATCCTTACCCCAACCAGAGATTGTATAGATAACCTTTGTTACCAGTATCTATCATAGTACCTCGAAACAATAACGTAGTACCCCTACGAACTGCCGCTTTCTTTGGGTCTATATTTCATAGAAAACGCAGTTCCCAGGGACACATAGACGTACACAAAAAGCGTGTCAAATAATAGGTCCATAACCCCTCGTATGTACGAGAAATAATACACCATGTCTTTCCTTACTTTATCCACAAGTCTCGCACACACCTACAGTTAACCTCCTTCTCCCCCACCGCCTCACAGTCCACATGATTCTATCTTTTCCAGACTCATATACCACCCCGTATTTGCATCCCCCGGTAGCATTTGACTAACGTACTTTCACTGTCTTTTCAAACTCCAATATCAATTGTAGCCTAATGCCACCCCCACGCCCAGGGACCTTAGGGGCAAATATCCCTGTAGCCCCTGAACTCCCCCCCCCCCTCTCATTAAGACACCCGCGCTTCTCGACTCTTGTCCGACCTAGCCTCTCTCTCATACCTCTTGAAGATCCTTGAATTTTCCGTTACTCACGCTCTCCATCCTTTTATATATATACTCCTATCCAGCCTACCTTCACTTAGTAGGCCAGAACAACATTAGAACTTTACTAACCCCTTGCATGCCATATATTCTCTTACAACCCATTCACAACCCTACACCCCCTGGTCGTCGGTGCGAGGCTCGCCGCCTCGCCAGTAACTAATTTCTATTGCCATACTTCCAGATAAATGTGGCAGAGTTAACAACCAGTCTCCACCACATCCAGCAAGCCATGCAGTTAACAACCAACCGAGTACACCCAGCTAGCCAAGGCACCTTCGGTTTTGATATTAAGAACACCCACATCTGTCTCATAAACAGAGGGTTATTACAAACACTGGTGATATGGCAAGCCCCTAGCCACAGCCGCCGGACGACCATCCCAGAGAGAGAGCGCCCGGCTACCCCTTTTTTACCCACCCGAGGAGGGAGACCCCCACCCCCGCGGAGGTATACCTGGCCCCTGTTTTGACTTCCGGGTCATTGCCAGGTAGCCTAGGAATTCTTCCTATCAATGAACTAACCATGCATGTCTAACCCTCTTACTCACTTCTCTATACCCACAATAACCCATCTACCTATTTTGCATACTCGGATAGTCAAATTAGCACCTCAGCTATGCAATAGAACAAAGACTAAGCAATATAAGAGAGACGCCCCTATCACAGCTGTCCCAGTCCTCCCCGCAAAGTAGATCCAGTCTCCCTTCCATAAATACTTCCAGTATAGCCAAAATAGTACCTTTTACTAAGGCTCAGTTATATCACAAATTGAAGGCTTCCTATAGCCATGTGCCACAACAGTAATCACCATCTTACCCAGTCCCCATATCTATTGAGAGCTCAAATAAGTCCATAAGACTCGAAATCCCCATTGTCTACAGGGTCCAGAACCGAGCCTATAAACCTAGCTCCCGCCTCCAGTCAAATCAGTTGAAAGTTAGACACCAACCAGTGGTCACTACCCTGAAGTTAACCTCTAGCTCTGCCCTTGTGTTGTTCCTGAGTTGAGAGATTCCCGAGCCGGCAGACTCCATGGCAGAAGTTAAATAGAAGATCTGTCCATGTACAAGTCCTAACGTGCACCTTATAACCTTCACACAAATTCGTGGGTATATAAGTGTGTAGCCAGCAACGATCGTCAAGAGATCCGACTTGAGAACTCCCTACATTTTGGACCACCTGGACGGCCGAGGAACCAGTCGTTAGCCCCCAACATCACCGGAAGCAAGATAACCAGGACCTGATCTACAAATACTATTCAAGATTCATGTTGCTAGTACTAAGTGTTATAGTACTAGTTTGACACTCACTTATTAACTTTCTATAAAGTGGCTATAACCTTGCCCAGTGTAACTCATATTTAACCATTCCATTTGGGACGTACTAAGCGTATCAGTGCTCATTAATTAACAGGCGACATTGACTCTCGTAATTACCTTATTCAGATATTAAAACTCTAGTGATATCTAACGTTCGCCCACTGATTTGTGTTCTACGTATTTCTGCCATAAGAATATAAAACTTAGATCAGTACCCCCATGAGGTTACTAGAGATTCCGTGTTCTACAATATACGCGTGTCTAATCCTAACTGTGAGCTGCTACTTGGGCACGCGACCAGCCAGTAAGAGATCAAATCAGTGAAATTGAATTACATGAATATATTGAGGTCTTCCAGTAAAATCAAACTTGCTAATTAAACCCGTGATCAGAAGAGTATACCTGAACGTTGGAAGTGGGAGACTAGGCTCCATCCAGATCCGCTAATGCTAGCAGTTCCCTTCTATTATTTGTTTTGTACGAGAATTATTATCTTTCCATGCTCTTTATTTACTTACTTCAATAAACGTGAACTTGTGTCGTGTTACCGTGTGTTTATTTTGTGTTCTCTATTCCTCATACCTTGTATTGTGCATGCAGCCTTATATACCCAGTCATTAAGAACTCACATTACCCAAGTTAAACCTGTAGAAAAACAGGGCATAACAAAAATGATCACGTAAACAACCCTATTTAGGGTAAAAACACCCCGCTGGGCGCTACATATTATTTACCGCCTAGGCTGCTCGTTAGGTGTTAAGAAACGGGAAAACCACAGGATATGATCGTGAAGTGACGTGGCTCCCTTCGTCATACATCCATCCTGACTCATCCTTAACCTTTTATGTATCAGGGCATTCTTTTATGTACCAGGGCCGTTCTTTTATGTATCAGGGCCGTTCTTTTATGTACCAGGGCCATTCTTTTATAGTAGAGGGAAATCGAGCCGGAATGACCAATGCCGGAATGACCAAAGCCGGAATGACCAAAGCCGGAATGACCAATGCCGGAGTGACCAACGCCAGAATGACCAATACCGGAATGACCAATACCGGAATGACCAATGCCGGATTGACCAATGCCGGATCGTCCATCGCCGGATCGACCTGTCGCCGGATCGACCTATCGGATCGGCGAAGCCGGATCGTCCTTACCTAACATGACGTAACCTAACTAAGTCTACGTGCTTTAACCTGCCTAACCCACACATAGGCACACACACCTGTTCTCTCTCTCTTATGTAAGCCATGGATTACATAACACTGATATCCAGTTTAGGTTAGAAAGGAAGTACATCCGGTGATAGCACCTATAGACACACACACACACACATTCACACAAGACTAGAGGAAGTGGCCTTCGGCCGAGACATTTTTCTATCGAAAAAATGTACAAATATACCTTGAAGGAGAGTCTTGGGCGGGTGTTATTTTAAGCTTGATGGAGGTCTAGGGAGGAAACTAAAAAGATAGTAAAAAAATATATAAATGAGCCAATAAATACGCCCATCCCCCCTTAATTCTCGGCCAACCAAACACGAGTCATTAATATCAAGTAGTATAGCTCACACATACACGTGAGCTGCTACATGTGTTCTATAGTGGTTGGCTGTGTGGATGTGGAAATGTATATGTTAATTGTCTCATACACACACACCTTCTCTCTCTCTCTTCACAACATTTTGTATAGGGGTGTTTTGTGTAGGGGTAATTTGTGTAGGGGTGTTTTATATAGGGGTGTTTTGTGTAGGGTGTTTTGTATAGGGTGTTTTTTGTATAGGGTGTGTTTTGTATAGGGTGTGTTTTGTATAGGATGTGTTTTGTATAGGGTGTGTTTTGTATAGGGTGTGTTTTGTATAGGATGTGTTTTGTATTTTTTTTTTTTATATAGGGGTGTTTTATATAGGGGTGTTTTGTATAGGGGTGTTTTGTATAGGGTGTTTTGTATAGGGGGTGTTTTGTATAGAGGTGTTTTGTATAGGGGTGTTTTGTATAGGGTGTCACACACACACATACATACACACACACACACAGGGAAGGTGTGGTGGAGTGGTCTTGCCACTGGCCTGGTAATCCAAAGGTCCCGGGTTCAAATCCCGATGTATCAATGGGAAGATATTATTGGGATGGAATTTGTGCTGTACCTAGTATCAGTGCATTACCACAAGCCTACCGAAACGTCAATAAAATACCCTCATTGTTCCCTGATTAAATAGCACTGTATGAATATTCCCATATTCAAAATATGCTATTGGGGTGCAATGCCTGGTGAGTTATCTGCTCAACAGGTGGCGTTGTGTGTGTGTAAGTGTGAGAGTCCGAGTGTAGGGAGTGAGACAGTGAAGCACGGGAACGAGGTGGCTTCAGAGATGGGGTCGTTTCGGGCCATGAGTGAGCACCGTGTCTCATGTGAAGGCAAGATGGCAGGTGCTCGTTGTACTCTACGTGCTTCACATGTCTCACTCCCTAGACTGGAACAAGACCTCACAGGCTTCACTGTTCATTGTAAAGCGGTGAATGTTAAGGCTCTCAGCCTATGCCCGAGAGGAAGTAAGTTGGAATATAGAAAAAAAAAAAAAAAAAAAACACACACAAGCATGATTACACACCCACACACACACACACACACACACACACACACACACACACACACACACACACACAAGCTGCTCTGTTCCATCTTCGCAACACACACACACACACCCTCTCACCTTCTCTCTCTTCACAACACACACACACACACACACAAGCATGATTACACACACACACACACACACACACACACACACACACATACACACGCACATACGTACACACGCACATACGTACACATGCACACACGCGCATACACACACAAACACACACAGACACACACACAAGCATCAATTGTCATATAGTTATTATGTAAACCCTTCATGACGGCTATCAGACCAGGTAAATTAAATTCTACGTATACACGCACACCCACATACGTACACACGCACACACACGCACATACGTACACACGCACACATTCGCATACACACACACACACACACGCACACACACTAGTAGTACCCGCACCCTCTTTACCTGACCTTACCAAAACAGTTTCTGTATGTATGTATGTTTGTGTGCATACGTGAGCGTTTGTGTATACGGACATGTGCACACTTACTGCATGTTCTTATGTTCCTATATATGTATGTATATGTATGTGCGCACGTACGTGTATATACGTATGTTCTGTATATGAGTAAGTAAATAAATGTGTATATGTACTGTATATCACTTACTCTCATGGTTATTTTATGATAATTTGTATTCTGCACTTGCATCATTATTGTATTTATTTATTTTGTTTGTAAACTAAGCTTACCATCCTCATATCTGTACATCTCATGTTCATCCACTAAATTGTAAAATGTGTATTTTCAGCTCATGAGGCTGCCATTCTTTAATAAACCGTTTATTATTATTATTATTATTATTATTACACACACACACAAGCATGATTACACACACACACACACACACGCATGCACATACACACACACACACTCGGTTCTCGTCTTGCGGGCCTCACTCGTGATTAAGCCACAAGATAAAAAAATCCTTTATAGGTAAAGGCTAGCCGCGCTTACATGCCACGCGTACAAACATCCCGGGCCTCCCACATCGAAAATATTTTTGGAACACCCCCCATATATCAGTCTGACAACGACCCTTTCTTTCTTTCACCATATTTTTATCGAATCCGGGCAAAAACCCTTCCCAGGAGCGGTGGCGGACCACAACTGTGAGGACGGGACCTCTAGACGACTTCAAGTAAGATTCAAGTAAGGAGGCGGGAAGATGATCACTCGGACGGGTCAAAATCCACCCACCGTGGTCTGAGATCGAATGTAGAACTTTGAGAGAAAATTCTAACCTAACCTAACCTAACTACTAATCCTAATATCTCTACCTAACCTAGCCTAAGCTAACCTAACCTAACATAATAGAAGTAATATACGAAAACATTTCTCAGCATCTACCAGTGTGTATACACTGGCCTAGATAAAGGAGTCCCGTACGTCTCATTATAATTTATTTACTAAGTTCAGAGATACGAGAGCCAGGGCAGGAGTTTATTTGCCAGCCCAGATAAGCCCCCATAGGTATTCAATCTTTGGAAGCAAACATTAGCTACACTACATATGACATACTGTATGTGCTTTGCATCGAGTCCATACTGCAGTTGATGGAGGAGGAGACTCGCCAGACTCCCCGCCAAAGGTCCAGAAAGGAGATTGAAGAGGAAGCCATTGGGGAACAAGCTACCCAAGCCCAGCAGCCTGGAGCAGGCTATGTTACAGGGACCATAGGGGCTATGAACAGGGTCAACGAGGTGATTGGAATGGACGAGACTGCACCGAAGCAACCCTTTTCCAGCTCCTCACCGTCATTAGAGCACATTGAAATAAATGAGGCACCAGCATCCATTTTGAAGCCTAATGACAAGTCTTCTAATGACATTAAGGTTGTCGATGCTACACTCGTACAAAAATTCACTCAACTTGCGGAGGAGCTTGAAAAGATTCGTGAGAGTCTCATGTGTAAGATTTGTATGCATGTTGAGTTAAGTGTTGTGTTCCTCCCTTGTACACACATGGTGACCTGTACCTCCTGTGCCCTGGCCGTCGTTCAGTACCCCATATGTCGGGAGGATATCAAGTACACCGTCAAGCCTATCCTCTCTTGAACATCACACTCCCACATTTTCATGAGAAGAAACAACGGGAGTCATCGGGAAAACAATGTGGAGAAGACAGGTCAAATGCAAATGGATCCCCACTGCAGACAGGTGGAACAAAGGAAGTAAATAATCGGCCTGAAAGAATACTGGACAACGCCATATTTGTTGCTATATACTGTAGATGTCTAAGTAACCTATGTACGTACTTATCAGATATACCGACTGAAGACAATAAAAGACTTTTTTTTTTTTTTTTTTTTTTTTTTTTTTCAACATCTCACAAATTATGCTAACGTAAAGTATGACTCTCTCATCTCTTACTATCACAATAGAGTTTAACTATTTTAGTCACTAAATTACCAATGAGTAACTATAGTTAGCGAGGAGGTGTCGCCGGCAACTAGGTAACAGTTTTTTTCTGCTAAGGTTAGGGTTTTTTATTGCTAATGTAGCACATCACCTAATTGATGCGATCTATTAGGGGTCAGCCTAAGAGTGGGAGTTTTGACAAGTGCCCGATATGACATTGGGCGATTTGTTATTGACCTCCCCCGTGTGTGATACAAAACCCTATACCCCGGCGGGGACAACCTAAGACTTATTCGATATTAGAAAAACCAAGATGTCAAACGAAAGACGAGTTCATTATTTGTACTCTTTATTATTGCCCACATTAACATAAAATTAGGTTTTATAGTTCAAATTATGTCTTTGGAAGTGATAACATGGCCAACACAATGCTATTTCCTGCTAATTTTATTGTATTCCTTCTGATATTCATTCAAGTCTTGACAAAAACTGCTCCGGTTTAACATCCTGAGAAAAACTGAATGTTAGTCAAGATATATCAGGCTTGGTATCTTTAAATCTGAACTCTAAAAATAGGAATACGGTGAACAAAATATGATGAAAGAGAGAGAGGTTAGGTTAGGTTAGGTTAAGAGAGAGAGGAAGGGTTAGGTCAGGTTAGGTCAGGTCAGGCGGTTGGAAAAAATATGATGAAAGAGAGAGAGAGGTTAGGTTAGGTTACGTTAGGTTAGGCTAGGTTAGCTAGGATTTTATTAGGGTATAGAACTCAATCCGTATACTGCATATTTACATGCATACATAAATTATATATATTCCATAAGTGTCGTTACTTCAACCGACGCTTCCGCCACCCTACTGCCCCCCGCGCGCGTGGTAGTGAGCGGCGGCGGCAGGCGGTCTTCCGTGTACTTACGGGCATAAGTACAAGTCTCTTTCATTGTGTTTGACGGATTGTGAGCCAGCCCGACCGCCCGCCGCTCACTACCACGCGCGCGGGGGACATTAGGAGGGGGCGGAAGCGTCGGTTGAAGTAACGACACTTATGGAATATATATAATTTATGTATGCGTGTAAATATGCAGTATACGGATTGAGTTCTATACCCTTATAAAATCCTAGCTAACCTAGCCTAACCTAACGTAACCTAACCTAACCTCTCTTTCATCATATTTTTTCCAACCGCCTGACCTGACCTAACCTAACCTAACCTAACCTAACCTAACCCTTTCTCTCTCTCTTAACCTAACCTAACCTAACCTCTCTCTCTTTCATCATATTTTGTTCACCGTATTCCTATTTTTAGAGTTCAGATTTAAAGATACCAAGCCTGATATATCTTGACTAACATTCAGTTTTTCTCAGGATGTCAAACCGGAGCAGTTTTTGTCAAGACTTGAATGAATATCAGAAGGAATACAATAAAATTAGCAGGAAATAGCATTGTGTTGGCCATGTTATCACTTCCAAAGACATAATTTGAACTATAAAACCTAATTTTATGTTAATGTGGGCAATAATAAAGAGTACAAATAATGAACTCGTCTTTCGTTTGACATCTTGGTTTTTCTAATATCGAATAAGTCTTAGGTTGTCCCCGCCGGGGTATAGGGTTTTGTATCACACACGGGGTAGGTCAATAACAACTCGCCCAATGTCATATCGGGCACTTGTCAAAACTCCCACTCTTAGGCTGACCCCGAATAGATCGCTTCAATTAGGTGATGTGCTACATTAGCAATAAAAAACCCTAACCTTAGCAGAAAAAAACTGTTACCTAGTTGCCGGCGACACCTCCTCGCTAACTATAGTTACTCATTGGTAATTTAGTAACTAAAATAGTTAAACTCTATTGTGATAGTAAGAGATGAGCGAGTCATACTTTACGTTAGCATAATTTGTGAGATGTTGAAAAAAACCAAAAAAACAATAAACAAGAAGTTATTTTATAGACTTTTATTGTCTACAGTCGGTATATCTGATAAGTACGTACATAGGTTACTTAGACATCTACAGTATATAGCAACAAATATGGCGTTGTCCAGTATTCTTTCAGGCCGATTATTTACTTCCTTTGTTCCACCTGTCTGCAGTGGGGATCCATTTGCATTTGACCTGTATTCTCCACATTGTTTTCCCGATGACTCCCGTTGTTTCTTCTCATGAAAATGTGGGAGTGTGATGTTCAAGAGAAGATAGGCTTGACGGGGTACTTGATATCCTCCCGACATATGGGGTACTGAACGACGGCCAGAGCACAGGAGGTACAGGTCACCATGTGTGTACAAGGGAGGAACACAACACTTAACTCAACATGCATACAAATCTGACACATGAGACTCACAAATCTTTTCAAGCTCTTCCGCAAGTTGAGTGAATTTTTGTACGAGCGTAGCATCGACAACCTTAATGTCATTAGAAGACTTGTCATTAGGCCTCAAAATGGATGCTGGTGCCTCATTTATTTCAATGTGCTCTAATGACGGTGAGGAGCTGGAAAAGGGTTGCTTCGGTGCAGTCTCGTCCATTCCAATCACCTCGTTGACCCTGTTCATAGCCCCTATGGTCTCTGTAACATAGCCTGCTCCAGGCTGCTGGGCTTGGGTAGCTTGTTCCCCAATGGCTTCCTCTTCAATCTCCTTGCTGGACCTTTGGCGGGGAGTCTGGCGAGTCTCCTCCTCCATGAACTGCAGTATGGACTCGATGCAAAGCTCCAAGTTGAAGAAGGGCATCCCAGTCTGTTCCAGTTTGCGTTTGAGTGTGCTGTGAACCTTCTGCTCTGGGAAGCCCATCGCTAAAGCACTCTGGATGATGTCCAGCTCCATCAGAGACTTTAGCTCCTGGTTGGTGACCGTCAACCCCACAGAGGCAGGCGTGGAGGTAGATGGTTGGGACCGGTTGTAGGGAGGACCCTCATGATGCTCCTGATTTATAAATTTCTGTCCCTTAGTGAGGAGCACAGAGTTACATTCGGGGTACCAGCGAGCATGTTCCCTCCAAGGGAATATGGTCTCTGTAACATACCCTGCTCCAGGCTGCTGGGCTTGGGTATCTTGTTCCCCAATGGCTTCCTCTTCAATCTCCTTTCTGGACCTTTGGCGGAGAGTCTGGCGTGTCTCCTCCTCCATGAACTGCAGTATGGACTCGATGCAAAGCTCCAGGATGAAGAAGGGCATCCCAGTCTGTTCCAGTTTGCGTTTGAGTGTGCTGTGAACCTTCTGCTCTGGGAAGCCCATCGCTAAAACACCCTGGATGATGTCCAGCTCCATCAGAGAGTTTAGCTCCTGGTTGGTGACCGTCAACCCCACAGAAGCAGGCGTGGAGGTGGGGGTGGAGGTAGATGGTTGGGACCGGATGTAGGAAAGACCCTCATGATGCTCCTGATTTATAAATTTCTGTCCCTTAGTGAGGAGCAAAAAGTTACATTCTGGGTACCAGCGAGCATGTTCCCTCCAAGGGATGTCATCAGTCTCCCAGTTGCGCAGACCGTTGCCGCAGTGGAAGCAGCGCACACGATCGCTCAAACAACAGTAGAAAAAGCCGGCCTCAGACAGCTCCTTAGGTTTCTGTTTGATGAGTTCCGGCCACCGGGCGTAGCTGCCAAAAACGACTCTCATATGTGAGGTAGTCGGGTCTTTTGGGGCCCTTTTGACCAACCACTCCCTCAAGATTCATATGGGTCTTGTTGGATGGACCATTTTTCTCTGAGCATGATCTGGACATGTAACGTTTGCCCCCGGAGATGTTCATCTCCGTGTTGCCTACTTCAGACCTCGGGGATATTCGAGAGATGATGCGACTGTAATTGAGTGGAATGTTACCCACCGGGTGTCCCCTCACAAATGGGCAGCGAGGGAAGTGCTGCTGGTGCTTCCCCCGTACCGTGTCTCCCTTCTTCCAGCCCCCTACGATTCCACGACAGAAAGCGCAGGCACAATTGTCCATTGCTCGCAAAAAATAGAACCCGTCACGAGCAAGGCCTGAGAGTTTTAACCATGATACTGGCCAGTCAATGAACGTTTCCAACCGCTCCTTCTCGAATCTTAGAGTGTCATACGAAACAAACTTCTTGGATCGAGTCTCAGAGCTGTGTGTGTTGAGTGAGATTTCAGCCATTCTTGAGGTATAGATCCTGAAAAAAAATACATGTTGCAGTTGTAAATGTGTTGACAATATTGCTCATAAACTGTGTAATTTTAGCCACTTTTCTTGATCGTCTCCATACATGCATATACTTCATAGTGATCCATATCATACAGCTATTGCTAGTGATCTGATGGAATAACTTGCCTCTTATTTTGAAAATGAATTTTTAGATGGAGTGGGTAGCATTGCAAAAGTGTACATCCCCACAAAGATACAAACCTTAATCTCCAAACTATATTCAACATGCGTGGATAATAGCTCCTACCCTCGGGGTAGAGGTCTTGTCGCCTGGAACTGCCTGGGTTGGCTCACTGTTGGGGTAAGAGAGAATGACGGGTCTGGGCTGTCTCGGGAGGCTTTAATACCCCCACGAGCGGTTGGAGTGGGAGTGCCAGCTATTAGTTTAATGGGCAACCCCCCGGAAAGTGGGACTCGCGATGGTTCAATAGGAGACTGGAAGAAATGATAGCTGGATTACTCTGTTCAAGAATTTTGGCCTAATTATTTGGAACAGGGTGTTACGTTAGGCTAGGTTAGGTTAGAGATATTAGTCTAGGCTAGGGCTTAGGACGCATTTTGAATGGGTCAGAGGTGAGCGGTGGGCTGTTTATATACGCGGCAAGCAGAATTAATGATACGGGTTTAAGAGAAAAAATAATTGGTCTAGAAAACCAAAACAAAGTGTTTGCGTGTGTGTGTTTTTGTATGTGCGTGTGTGTTTTTTTTTGTGTATGTGTGTGTATGTTCAGACAGTCATATGTAGTGTAGCTAATGTTTGCTTCCAAAGATAGAATAACTATGGGGGCTTATCTGGGCTGGCAAATAAACTCCTGCCCTGGCTCTCGTATATCTGAGCTTAGTAAATAAATTATAATGAGACGTACGGGACTCCTTTATCTAGGCCAGTGTATACACACTGGTAGATGCTGAGAAATGTTTTCGTATATTACTTCTATTATGTTAGGTTAGGTTAGGTTAGGCTAGGTTAGAGATATTAGGATTAGTAGTTAGGTTAGGTTAGGTTAGAATTTTCTCTCAAAGTTCTACATTCGATCTCAGACCACGGTGGGTGGATTTTGACCCGTCCGAGTGATCATCTTCCCGCCTCCTTACTTGAATCTTACTTGAAGTCGTCTAGAGGTCCCGTCCTCACAGTCGTGGTCCGCCACCGCTCCTGGGAAGGGTTTTTGCCCGGATTCGATAAAAATATGGTGAAAGAAAGAAAGGGTCGTTGTCAGACTGATATATGGGGGGTGTTCCAAAAATATTTTCGATGTGGGAGGCCCGGGGTGTTTGTACGCGTGGCACGTAAGCGCGGCTACCCTTTACCTATAAAGGATTTTTTTATCTTGTGGCTTAATCACGAGTGAGGCCCGCAGTTCAGTTTCAGTTTCAGTTTCTATGGAGCTCGTCCTGGAATCTTTACGCAAGACGAGAACCCAGTGTGTGTGTGTGTGTGTGTGTATGTATGTACATGCGTGTGTGTGTGTGTTGCGAAGATGGAACAGAGCAGCTTGTGTGTGTGTGTGTGTGTAATCATGCTTGTGTGTGTGTATGCGAATGTGTGCGTGTGTACGTATGTGCGTGTGTGTGAGTGTATACGTAGAATTTCATTTACCTGGTCTGATAGCCGTCATGAAGGGTTTACATAATAAGTATATGACAATTGATGCTTGTGTGTGTGTATGTGCGTGTGTACGTATGTGCGTGTGTACGTATGTGTGTGTGTGTGTGTGGGTGTGTAATCATGCTTGTGTGTGTGTGTGTTGTGAAGAGAGGGTGTGTGTGTGTGTGTTGCGAAGATGGAACAGAGCAGCTTGTGTGTGTGTGTGGGTGTGTAATCATGCTTCTGTGTGTGTGTATGTGTGTGTGTGACACCCTATACAAAACACCCCTATACAAAACACCCTATACAAAACACACCCTATACAAAACACCCTACACAAAACACCCCTATACAAAACACCCCTACACAAATTACCCCTACACAAAACACCCCTCTACAAAATGTTGTGAAGAGAGAGAGAGAAGGTGTGTGTGTATGAGACAATTAACATATACATTTCCACATCCACACAGCCAACCACTATAGAACACCTGTAGCAGCTCACGTGTATGTGTGAGCTATACTACTTGATATTAATGACTCGTGTTTGGTTGGCCGAGAATTAAGGGGGGATGGGCGTATTTATTGGCTCATTTATATATATTTTTTACTATCTTTTTAGTTTCCTCCCTAGACCTCCATCAAGCTTAAAATAACACCCGCCCAAGACTCTCCTTCAAGGTATATTTGTACAATTTTTCGATAGAAAAATGTCTCGGCCGAAGGCCACTTCCTCTAGTCTTGTGTGCAAGTGTGTGTGTGTGTGTGTCAATAGGTGCTATCACCGGATGTACTTCCTTTCTAACCTAAACTGGATATCAGTGTTATGTAATCCATGGCTTACATAAGAGAGAGAGAACAGGTGTGTGTGCCTATGTGTGGGTTAGGCTGGTTAAAGCACGTAGACTTAGTTAGGTTACGTCATGTTAGGTAAGGTCGATCCGCCGGATCGGCCCTACGATCCGTGGGTTAGGCGGGTTAAAGCACGTAGACTTAGTTAGGTAAGGACGATCTGGCTTCGCCCATCCGGTAGGTCGATCCGGCGACAGGTCGATCCGGCGATGGACGATCCGGCATTGGTCAATCCGGCATTGGTCATTCCGGTATTGGTCATTCCGGTATTGGTCATTCCGGCGTTGGTCATTCCGGCATTGGTCATTCCGGTTTTGGTCATTCCGGCTTTGGTCATTCCGGCTTTGGTCATTCCGGCATTGGTCATTCCGGCATTGGTCATTCCGGCATTGGTCATTCCGGCTCGATTTCCCTCTACTTTCTATGTATCAGGGCCGTTCTTTTATGTACCAGGGCCGTTCTTTTATGCTGGCTACTATTAGACGATTATATTTAGTTTAACCCTTTGAGTACCAGCGACGTGTGTTATCTTTTATTCTAGCTATATTTAGACGATTTTGTGTAACCTAGGAAGGATCTGTGGAAGTCAAAAGGGTTGGTTGAGATTTGTTTGAAGTCTTATTATTGCCAGAGGTCCTTCCTAAGCTGAATATAATCGATTAGTAGTAGCAGCCATAATTAATGAAAAAGACGTCGCCGGTACAGAAGAGGTTAACCCCTTCTGTACCGAGGCCGTTCTTTTATGCTGGTTACTATTAGACGATTATATTCAGTTTAACCGCTTCTGTGCCGGCGACGTCCTTCTTATATTTTGATATCAGCTACATTTAGACGATTTCATAAAGCTTAGGCACAATATATGATAGCTACAAAGATTAATTGATATAGTATGTAGCTTTTTAATGAATAGACGTCCTTCCTAAGCTGAATAAAGTCGTCTAATAGTTTCCAAAATAAAATGACGTCACCGGTACTGAATGGGTTGAGTCTTGAGGTAGTGAGAGGCTGATGACGTCATAGCTGAGTGACGTAATCTACATAAGAACATAAGAAAATAGGAGTCTGCAAAAAGCCGATCGGCCCATACAAGGCAGATCCCTGTCACACCCAACCCCAATTACAAGGCCCAATTATAGACCCATCTCACTAATACCTTGAGTACTGACCCCACCAAAATGGTCAGAGATTAACACAAGATTACGGGGTCTGCTGAACGCCGATTGGCCCACACCTGGTAGATCCCCCTCACACCCAACCCATCTCGTCCATATGCCTATCTAATTTTATCTTAAAGCTCCCTATTTATTAGTGGCCCCTCCATCATTGACGATTATGCCTATTACATAAGGCCTCCTCTTCAAACGCTCATTTACCGTAGTTTGAATCTACCGCGCAGAGCATAAAATTTTTTAGGAGCCTTCATCATGAGCGCACGCAACCTCACTCATGGTTCTGTCATTATGAAATTGGGTTCTCACTACGAAAAAACTTTGTAACACATAATAAATAAAAAGAAAATAAGAATAACTATTCATAAGCTTTCCATATACTCGTGGATGTACTTGTGTGGATATTTGTCCAGACGCTGACTTCAGGCATCATACTTCCTTCTTCTCTGCTCTGCGCTCAACCTGCCCTGACATGTCTCCCCACGCTCCGCTGATTCCGCATTTGCTGCGTCCCTCAGAGTTTTTTCTCATTTGTTTACTCTGGGATGTATCGAGTAAGGTTTGGATATGCGTAGCAGGAGTGTCATGGGCGGGTTTCCCGCAGTTCAGTGTTTTTGGGTCGTGTGTTTGGGACGCCTATTTCGGGTGTACCCTCGTGGTCCCATGGTGGACGCGTGAAACGTATTTCGCGGCCAGCTAGCCTAGTTATTTAGTTGGCTTTAACTACGCGTTATCAGGCTTCTTCTTATCTTTCTGATGAAGTTGCCTTATGTGTTTGTATACTGACGTTCCTAGCGTATTTTTCTTCACTTAGTGAAGTTTTTTCTAGGTCCCGAGTCAGTGCATCCCTCTCCCGGGATTTTTTCTACGATGTTGTGATGGCGGCTGTTCCTGTTGTGATATGATACAGTGCTATTTGTTTATATTACGACGTGATTAAGTGATGTTTCCGTCTGCTTAGGCCTAGCCAGCCACTCGTAGCTTTTTACATGTACAAGTGTTATTGATTTATTGTATAAATATGTACTACTGTGTCATGTGTGTCCTGGATTAGTTGTGTTTTGGCTTAATCCAGGGACTATTTGTGTATATCAGATTGCGTCTGGTTAGTGTGGGTTGCCTTTTCCGGCAGGTTTTCTCGATTGCGCCAAGAAAATCCGGCTGGTTGCCGAGTTTTAATCACGCGTGGTTAAAATAGGCTAGTTTCCCCCGGCGAGTGGTGGCTTGAGGGCTCTCCAGGAACTGCATCTCTGTAGTGGAGCCTGTGTTCAGGCTTACTGTGTGTTTCCCGGTGGGATGGCTATAGCCATTTAACTAGGTGTTCATGCGGACACCTGTTGAGTTGAGTTTTTCCCGGTTTTTGCAAAGCCATTGAAAAACTAGGCTGTTTTGTTTGATTGGTCTTTCCACCCCGGCGATCTTTTGCAAAGAAGTGGGGATAGGAACAATTGGGGTTAACATTAAATTAATTTCACACCCGGCGGTTGAACCTTGGGAGGGTGGGATTAACGGATTTGCAATTCGGTATGGTTGGCCAGACAATTGAGGGATACAATTGGGTATCGAGGCCTTCAAAATACGGCGATCTATGAAGGCTTCGAGAGAAGTCAGATCTAAAAATTAAGATAGGCTTACCCTTTTAACTGCGATATAATAAGGAGGCCGGCGTCTTAATATGGGTTTCCGGTGAACAAAAAACCACTGGGAAGACTGCGTCATTTATAAAGATATGCTCGTCTTTATATCATGTCAGAGGATATTCTTAAATCTTTTGGACAAGTAAAGATATTCTAAAATCTTTACATATGAACCTACAGGGTAACAAGAGGTAATAGTGGTGTATTACTGTTATGCCCTGTTTTTCTACAGGTTTAACTTGGGTAATGTGAGTTCTAAATTGACTGGGTATATAAGGCTGCATGCACAATACAAGATATGAGGAATAGAGAACACAAAGAAACACATGGTAGCAAGTTACATGATCACGTTTATTGATATACCACTGCAGAATACTTGTGTAAGACAATATAATAGAATTGAACAACACTAGCATAAGTGGATCTGGATGGAGCCTAGTCTCCCACTTCCAACGTTCAGGTATTAATCTTCTGATCACTGGCTTTGATTTCACAGGTTTATATACCGAAGACCATCAATGTTACTTATAGATTCATATTCACTGTTAGATTTATTACTGGTAGCTCTGGTGCACAAGTAGTAGTTCACAGACTAGATTAGACCCACGTATTTTTAGAGCACGGGAATTCTAGTAACCTCAGGGGGTACTGATCTAAGTTTTATATCCTTGTCTCAGAAATACATAGAACGCAAATCAGTGGGCGAACGTTAGATATCACTAGAGTTTTAATATCTGAATAAAGTAATTACGAGAGTCAAGGTCGCCTGTTAATTAAAGAGCACTGATCGCTCAGTACGTCCCAAATGGAATGGTTAAGTATGAATTACACTGGGCAAGGTCTTAGCCACTTCGTAGAAATATTAATTAGTGAATCTAAAACAGCACAGTAATATGTAGTACTGCTAAAGGTAATCTTGGGTAGTATCTGATGGGTCTGGTCCTGGTTATCTTGCGTCCATGATGTTGGGGGCTAACGACTGGTTCCGCGGCCGTCCAGGGGGGCCATATGTGTGAAGTTCTTCAATACGTGGGCAGGTCCTTCTATCCAAATCTGCCACGGAGTCTGCCGGTTCTGGGATCTCACTCCGGAACAACACAAGGGCAGAGCTAGAAATTAACTGCAGGGTAGTGACCCCTGGTTGGTGTCTAGCTTTCAACTGATTTGACTGGGGGCGGGAGTTAGATTTATAGGCTCGGTTCTGGACCCTGTAGACAGTAGGGATCTCGAGTCTTATGGACTTAATTGAGCTCTCAATAGATATGGGGACTAGGTAAGATGGTATTTACTGTTGTGGCACAGGGCGATAGGAAGCCTTTATATTTTCATATAACTGAGCCTTAGTAAGAGGTACTATTTTGGCTATACTGGACGTATTTAGGGGAGAGAGACTGGATCTACTTTGCGAGGAGGATGGGGACAGCTGTGATAGGAGCGTCTCTCTAGATTGTTCAATCTTCATTCTATGGTATAGCTGAGGTGCTAATTTAGTGATCAGAGCATGCAAGAAAGGTAAATGGTTTATTGTGAGTTAATAGAGGTTAGTAAAGGTGTTAGTCATTCATGGTTAGTTCATTGATAGGAAGAATTCCTGTGCTACCTGGCAATGACTCGAAAGTCAAAACAGGGGCCAGGTATACCTCCGCGGGGGTGGGGGTCTCCCTCCTCGGGTGGGCAAAAAGGGGGAGCTGGGCGCCCTCTCTCTGATATAGTCGTCCGGCGGCTGTGGCTAGGGGCTTGCCATATCACCAGTGTTTGTAATAACATCTGGAAGTATGGCAATAGAAGTTAGTTACTGGCGGGGCGGCTAGCCTCGCACCGACGACCATTGGGTGCAGGGTTGTGAATGTGTTGTAAGAGAATAGATGGCATGCAAGGGGCTAGTAAAGTTCTAATGTTGTTCTGGCCTACTAAGTGAAGGTAGGCTGGATAGGAGTATATATATAAAAGGTTGGAGAGCGTTAGTAACGGACAATTCAAGGATCTTCAAGAGGTATGAGAGAGAGGCTAGGTCGGACAAGAGTCGAGAAGCGCGGGTGTCTTAATGAGAGGGGGGGGGAGTTCAAGGGCTACAGGGAAATTTTGCCCCTAAGGTCCCTGGGCGTGGGGGTGGCATTAGGCTACAATTGATATGGAAGTTTGAAAAGGCAGTAGAATACGTTAGCCAAATGCTACCGGGGGAATGCAACTATGGGGTGGTATATGAGTCTGGAAAAGATAGAGTTATGTGATCAGTCAGAGGGTTATGGATACTATTAGTTGGCCCTGGGAACTGCGTTTTCTATTAAATATAAAATACCAACCACAGCGGCAGTTCGTAGGGGTACTTAGTTATTGTTTCGGGGTACTTATGACAGATACTGGTAACCAGGTTATCTTATACAATCTCTGGTTGGGGTAAGAGGTGTAAGACACGAAATAAATTGGCGTAGTGTGGGCTGTGGATACGAAGGAGGCAAGGGGAAGACGTATGACAATTGTGGAAAGTAAATGGAAAAAGGTGAACACAATGGCGGATAAAAAATACTTAACCTAAGGATTGCATACATAGATTTATGGGGCGATGGGTCTTCAGAAGCTTAGTCTGGCAAGACAAGATGTTAGGGAATGTTAATATTAATACTTAGTTACTAGAGGAGCAATGCAAGGGGCGACTGAGCACGGGTTACATATATCTATACTTGTCATGGAAAATGATATACGAGGTCTAGGGACAAGCGTGGGTGTTTGAACTTCTAAGATATATAACATCTACTTCTTGGATGTAAGAACATACATAGATATATTTATGGCTGTCTGATGTGTTGGCATTGGCTCAACGTCGGGACAGGGCATGTTTTTAATATGAATGTATATTCCTATTCATCATCTTTGTAGCAAGGACAGTGCCGCTATGTCGTATCAATGCTGGTGGCAGTTAATATTATAGACTTAGTTACTAGAGGAACAATGCAAGGGGCGACTGGGCACGGGTTACATATATCTATACTCGTCATGGAAAATGATATACGAGGTCTAGGGACAGCGTGGGTGTTTTAACTTCTAAGATATATAACATCTACTTCTCGGATGCAAGAACATACATAGATATAATTATGGCTGTCTGATGTGTTGGCATTGGCTCAACGTCGGGACAGGCATGGGTGTTTTTAATATGAATGTATATTCCTGTTCATCATCTTTGTAGTTAGGAGTGTAGGACACGAGGGGGTTAGTGTACGTGAGGTGTGGAAAATGGTCAGTTTTAGAAAAGGTAAATGGGTGTGCCCTGGAGCTGTTTAGCCCTGCGGGCTTGGGCCTGTCTGGAATGGCGGGCTCGGTCAGCTGGTCCTTTCGTTCTGTGGACCTTTCCTTTGGTGTTTCTGTGTGGTGTTCGTTCATGGCTTCTGTGGTGGGCTTCTCGTTCTGGGGCATTTTACTTCCCTCTCCTTCATTATAGGCTCGTCCTCGAGCCTCAAGGGTGAAGTAAAAAGAAGCATAGTCAGAAAAGTGTAGGTTAACAAGAAAAGTAGTATGATTAAGGGAAAACAAAAATATATACAGTATATGGAAAACATGTAAATTTAAGAAAGGGCAGATAATTAAGAACACAGGAAATTAAGAAGAGGTAAAGTGTTTAACAATGTATAAAGCAAATTTAAAAGATAGTCAGAAAAGTGTAGGTAACAAGAAAAGTAGTATGACTAAGGAAAAAAATAATATATGGTATATGGAAAACATGTAAATTTATAGAATCATGCCCAATCGCTTAGGAATTGAAAACATTCGAAACAATTTAGTACAATAATATCCTCATCATCATCAGGGGGGGGGGGTATTTAGGGTCGCCGTTAGTCTGGGTGACGGTCTGGTAATAGGGGGTGGTGGTTCACTTTCACTTTGGAAGGGCGGGGTGGATATACCGTTAGTTCTTGTCGTTAGGAATGTGGGTCTGGGGGCGAGTTGGCCCGGGGCCAGTTTTAGAGGGGGGGTCTAAGTGGTTTCGGTCGGGGGTAGTGATAGGGGGGTTTTAAAGATGATACGGGCAGGTCGAGTCGGGGTTGTTGTTGCGGAAGAGGTTGGTGCTGGGGAGGGGTTGAATTGTGTAGAGAGTTGTGGTCGTGAGTGGGGTTTGGGGAAGGGTGAGTAAGGCTGAAGGTTGAGAGTTTACTATGATCGGGTGGTTTGGAGGTTTGGGGTGTGGGGATTTGATAGGGAGATGGTGGGGGGGGTCTGGGCAGGCAGGGTTGTGGTTTGAGAGGGGTTGAATTTAGACTGATTTTATTTCCGGGAGAGACATGGATGGGATTTCGAGGAGTGGTTGAAGTTGAGAGGTTGATTATGTTGTTTGGGGCGAGAGAGAGAGTATTTTGGGGTTTAGCCAAGGTGGAAAAAGTTTTGTGGTTGGATTGGGATGGGAGTGGTATTTCGTCGAGCGGGATCTTTGGGGGGGGAATTTGGGGCGGGTGGGGTAACGGTGAAGAGGGGGAGGTTGAAAGTTTAGCTGGGCTCATGATGGTGGGGGACCGACTGGTGAGCAGGTGTTCGGTACACATGAGGGGGGGGAAATCACTTTGGTGGGGGTCACGCGTGAGGGGGGGATTAACGGCGCGTGTGGGAGGATCAGAGTGATGGGGTGTGTAGGTGGCAGTGACGGTTTGCTTAGAGGTTATCTGGGGTTGGTGGGTTTGTCTGTCATGAGGGGGCGAGTCAAGTGTGGGGTTTTGAAGTTTATTAGGTGTGTGAATTGTGGGGGGGTGGAAGGGAGCTACTGACGGAAAACTGTCACAAGGGAGATTTTGTTGGTGGGGGAATAGCGGAGTATTTCTGGGGGAAGGGGGGGAACATAGTTGGGTCCTTAGGTCGTCACGCGTGAGGGAAGGATTAACGGCGCGTGTGGGAGGGTCAGGGTGGTGAGAGGTGAGCGAGTTAGGAAACGGGATTTGTTGGGGGGACTGCGGCGGGTTGGTGGGGGAAGAGTTAGGTGTAGAACAGGGGTTATTGGTAGAGGACTGATGTATTGATTTGGGGTTGTTAACAGGACGAATTTTAGGAATCTTCTTGGTGGCAGTCACGGTCTGGTTAGCGGTTATCTGGGGTTGGTGGGTTTGTTTGACATTAACAGGACGAGTTTGGGGAATTTTCTTGGTGGCAGTCTCGGTCTGGTTAGAGGTTATCTGGGACTGGTGAGTTTGTTTGACATGAGAGGGCGAGTCAAGTGTGGGGTTTCGAAGTTTTCTAGCGGTGTGAATTGTGTGGGGGTGGAAGGGAGCTACTGACTGAAAACTGTCACAAGCTACCGACGGAAAACTGTCACAAGGGAAATTTTGTTGGTGGGGGGGTAGCTGAACATTTCTGGGGTCATGGGGAAAATATGTTGTGGTAGGCCTACATAGGTAGGCATAGCTAGAATACGGGGCTTGTTGGGGGGGCTGCGGAGGGTTGGTGGGGGAAGAGTTCACTGGGGTTGGACTTTCACCGGAAGTCATTTTGGAAGGGTGCACGGAGTCTTGGATAGGGGCTAAAAGGTTGGATAGGGGATTCATCGAACTGCATAGGCATTCTTCTCTGATGGAGAGCATATGTTCTTCGAATAAGCCATACGGGTCGAGATGGGCGGTGATGTGGGGTGGGAGGATGTTTAACAAAGCGGTGAATAAGAGTTCATTTTGTTGGTCGTAATCTTCATAGCTATACGTGGTCCTCACGTATCTGTAGAGTTGTATGAGGGTCACATTTATATCCCCTTCATACTTGATCTCGTCGACTTTTATTATTTTGGGGGCGACGGGGGAACCCAAAAGTGGATCTAAAGTCCGGATCACGAAGGATCGAAACTGGTTCCAGGTACTCTCTGGCGTATTCTGTGTCACCATTTGGTGAATAAATTCTTTAAAGGTAGGCTTATCAACAAGTTGGGAAACGGCTTCTCCCAACTGTACAATATGCAAAATTGCCATGGCGATTTTTTCGCGGTCATTATGAAGTACCACATCGTACACTGGCTTTATTATGTCTAAGTAACTGGTGATATCATATGTGTTTACATCATACTTGGGAATGTGTGCGAGTGGCTGAAGATTTCGCGATGTTGCCATGCTTCTACTGTTCCAAACTTGCAGTGTAATGCAAACTTTTATCCGAATCAAGAACCACCGCTGCCGCCAATGTTATGCCCTGTTTTTCTACAGGTTTAACTTGGGTAATGTGAGTTCTAAATTGACTGGGTATATAAGGCTGCATGCACAATACAAAATATGAGGAATAGAGAACACAAAGAAACACATGGTAGCAAGTTACATGATCACGTTTATTGATATACCACTGCAGAATACTTGTGTAAGACATGTTACGGCTGGATCGGCAATACATATTCGGGATTCTTGATCGTAGGACAGAAATGGCTTAAGTGACAACGACACGCTCGATTCCAGTCCCAAATACTATATGCTCCAGACAACAAAAGCACCAACGCCCTACAGAGTTATCGTCTACGGTAACGAGGTACCTTAACTCGGCGAAAGTGTACAACAGGGGTAGGCTATGAGGCTAAACTCCCTCAGACATTTATAGGTTACGTTATTACTAAAGAAATGCAATACTCAAGAAACTACGTTAATATTAAGCCTCTAATAATGTAGAATAGAAGCAGGCTAAAGGTATGACAGTGAAATGCTAAATGACAAATGTACACGCCTACTTGAAAGCGTGTGCACTACACTAACTGTCCCCTACTAACATGCACTAGCATGTAGCATACAAGATGTTCATGATCCAGTAGATACCTAATAATACACATGGGAGGAACATAAACAGTAGTCACTTATTATAATAATGAATCTATACTTGGAATAACTAAAAGGTTGCAGGCAACAGTACTGCGCCGGTAGCCTACTACCGCATAGGCTACTTCGCTTCTCTCACTCTGTCTCCCCTCCGAGTCCGTATGCGCCCTACGCAACAGAACTCCGGACACAGCAGCAAAACGACAGTGCAGTTAATTGATACATGAAAGTATTAATAGTGTTGTCTTGTGTGTGAGTAATGTGCATTGTAAAGTGTTATAGATATATACTTAAAGAGAGCTGCAATGCATAGTAAAATAAAGATATATCCCACTCATCATCCCCATTTGTTCTAGCTAGCAGGCCAAGTCACAGGAACAACGAGTCCCAGCACCGAAAGCGAGAACCCAGGAGAAGACTGTAGAGAACACAAGGACAGATAAATTACGTTACTCTACTATACCGGCACTACGAGCGAGCTGTAGTCTCGGGTGCTACACTCGCTCCTGGCTCGGTATGCAAATCAAGGCTAAGTCCTCGTCCCTCTACAGACAACTCCTGGGCATGGTCGGGCTCTTACACATGGCACCAGTCTAGTCACAAATGGGATGATGAGCAGGGCATATAACTCGTGAACATGTAGAACGTTCACCAACTATCCTCATCAAGAAGATCGCTGTTCACATTAACCCCTTAAATCTAATACATGTAAATATATGCTTGTCCTAAGAGTAATACAAGAGGTGAGTGCTGAAACTCCTTTAGGACCTCAAGGGAAGGTTATGCATTTAAATAGAGAGAAGAATGAAATGAGAGTAATGTCGCCAGAGAGAAAGAGTGCAACCGTGAGAAGTTGGGGGAGAGAGCAAGGGATGTTAGAATCTCAAAGGTTCTAGGCAACCTGGTCATAGAACACGCAGCCAGCCTCCAGGCAATGTGCTGTACGACAACATGGGCCCAGCCCAGGCAGGCAACAATGGACTACCAACCCTATCGCGCCTAGCTATAAGGGCAAGGCTGCCAACCAGTCCATACGTCTGGCAACCACCCGGCCGGCAGCGCGGCGCGTTGCTACCCTCTTGCTCTGAAGCCTAACTCACTCTCTCTCTCTGAACTCCCATTGTCCTATCTATCAACTTCTCTATTGATACTACATATTAAATGGAAGGTCTCGACATGGCTTAAAACAAAACCCACCACTGGTTAGCACATAACGAGACCTTTGCAGAGATACAAAGAACATAGTTATAAGTTGTCACACTCAATATACATAGCGGCTGACGGTAGCCAGATCACGGGCGGTACAGTGGAGTACCAAGGAGTACAATCAGGTTGCGTTGCCCAGCACTGGGGTGCGTCACAGCCCCCCCAAGATTTTAGATAATCGACCTTAGAAGCATTATCAAAATCTGACAGGCAACCAACCGACCTGCTACCCTTAGCTGCCACTAATTGCAAAAGGTGCACAACAACTGAAGTGTGAATTATACATAAAACACAATATCGCATGCATCATGCTACAACAATAAAGACTTACAAAACTAAAAAAAGAAAGAGTTTTCTCGTTTATTTTATTGTTTTATAATCTTTTTGGACGGCGTTATGATAGCCTAATTTTACTCCTGCTCAACCCACACACTGTGCACGACTATCTTGGATCATCAACCCTTGATAGACAATCTGCTATCACGTTCTCACTCCCGGCAATATGCTGAATGTTGAGATTATACTCTTGGAGCATTAGGGACCACCTGGTCAACCGCATATTCCGATTGTGAAACTGATTTAGGAATTTCAAGGGATGATGGTCCGTATAAATCGTCACTACCGGGCCGTAGGCTGGAACATAAACTTCGAAATGTTTGAGCGACAAAACGATAGCCAGAAGCTCCTTCTCTATAGTCGAGTAATTCCTTTGTGCCGAATTAAACTTGCGAGAAAAGAAGCTCACTGGGTGTTCCAAGCCCTCGGAATCAGTCTGCAGTAACACTGCCCCGGCACCCACACCGCTGGCATCAGTCGCCAGCTGAAAACTCCTGGAGAAGTCTGGGGCCCTCAAAATCGGATGTGTACACAGCAGGTGCTTGACTAGGTCGAAAGCCCTCTGACACTCCGCAGCCCAACAGAACTTCACTGACTTCGACAGTAGATCAGTTAACGGTGCTAAGACAGTAGAGTATCCCCGGATGAAGCGCCTATAATAGCCTATCATACCTAGGAACCGCATGACCTGGCGCTTAGTGGTGGGCCTGGGAAACATATTGATAGCCTGTATCTTGCTCAGGGGGGGGCACACCCGGCCTAACCCGACCACAAAGCCAAGATACTGCACAGTAGCCTTTACAAACTCGCACTTCCTCAGGTTCACCACCAGCCCAGCATCGTGCAACTTCCTAAACAGGGTCTCTAAGTGCCTTAGGTGATTTTCAAAATCGTCATCATATACTATCACGTCATCAAGGTAGACCGTGCAGTTAGGGATTTCGTCACAAATATCGTTCATCAGGTTCTGAAACGTGGCAGGTGCGTTCTTAAGCCCATAAGGCATTACGTTACATTGGTAGGTCTTGCCATCTACCACAAAACCACAAACTTGCTTAGCTCGGTCCGACAGGGGTACTTGCCAGTAGCCTTTTACAAGATCAATTTTAGTAAGGTACTTTGCATTCCCTATCTTGTCCACGCTGTCGTCAACTCGAGGCAAAGGGTAAGGGTTGGTAGTGGTCAAGCCATTTAGCCTACGAAAATCTATGCAGAACCGCACCTTGCCGTCAGGTTTTGGCTGCAACGTGACGGGTGATGTCCACTTCACATAACCTTCAGTGATCATCCCTCTCTCAACCATGTACTTTAACTCCTCCCGTAAAGCTGGCAACTTTACCGGGGGCACACGGTAGGGCACTGACTTGAAGGGCACATTATCACCGACGTCCACGTCGTGCGTTACCTGAGTAGTGAGACCTGGGTGTTCGGCGAAAACAGAGGGGTATGACCTGAACAGGCCTAGGACAGCAGCACCCTGGTGCTCAGGCAGGTGACTTACAACTTGCCTAGCCTCTTGTTCAGTATTCCCCGCCCACTGTTCCGCGGAAATGACACAGTCCCAGCTATCCTCCTCAGCAGCATGACTGTCCCCACCTCCTTCTCCACCGCTGCAGGCCAGCACAGGGACAGTGAGAGGCTCTGAGGGGCGTCTCACATACTCTTTCATGAGGTTAACATGACATAACTGATGTTTTTTCCTACGGTCAGGTGTTGCAACGAGATAATCAAGGTCGGACAGTTTCTTAGCCACCACATACGGCCCAATGAACTTGGCAGAAAGAGGGTGTCCAGGCAAAGGTAAAAGCAACATTACCTCCTGACCCACCGAAAACTCCCGAAACTTCACCTTGGCGTCATACTGGTGCTTCATGACCGCCTGTGCATTAACCAAGTTATTACCTGCCGCTGCCATGCAACCTATAAGTCTCTCCCGGCTCTCAAGGACATATTTAAGTACAGACCCCGGCTTCTCTTCGCCCTCCCAGATCTCTTTCACCATACTTAAAGGTCCTCTCACATTATGGCCAAAGACTAGCTGATTTGGACTGAACCCCAGGCTCTCTCCTGGGACTTCACGTGCAGCGAACAGAACATACGGCAGACCCAAATCCCAATCAGTGTCATGTTCTGCACAGTAACAGCGTAGCATACTCTTCAGGGTCGAGTGCCACCGCTCCAAGACTCCCTGACTCTCGGGATGGTAGGCTGACGACACTACAGAACATATACCGTGCAACTGAAGGGTTTGCTTGAACAATTTGGATGTAAATTTGCTCCCCTGGTCTGACTGCACCTCACGTGGAAATCCATAACAGGAACAGAACAATAATAAGTTTTTAACAACTGCCTTTGCCGAGCCGTTTCTCATGGGGTATGCGTCCGGGTATCTCGTAGCCACATCCATGATTGTCAACAGGAATTTATTGCCACTCCTAGTAGGCGGGAAAGGGCCAACCAAATCTACTACAACTTTGCTGAACGGAGGCCCGGTGACAGGTATGGGAAACAAAGGTGACTTCGGGATTGTCTGGTTAGGCTTCCCCGTTGTCTGGCAGGTCGCACACCCAGCCACCCATGCACAGACATCAGCCTTGACCCCAGGCCACCAGAAAAACCTGCCCAATGCCGCCAATGTTTTTGTTACCCCCAAATGACCCGCCACCGGCACATCATGCGCCAGACACAATAAGGACTCTCTATACTTATTTGGAACAACCACCTGGTCTACTACTCTCGCACCGCCCTCCCACTTCGATTTGGGGTCTAAAAATCTGCGGTACAATATCCTGTTGAGTCTAAAGAAATCTCCCGGCTTCTCATCCCCATCTTCCTCCAACTCTATGGCACCATTGCTATAACGAGCTAGGCTAGCGTCTTGCAGCTGCTGCTCACTAATGTCCCCGGGCGTCAATGCATCAAGATGGTTTTGTAATAAGACATTACCCTGGCTAGTAGGCTCTACTGCCTTAGTGGCTCTCGCTACAGCTCTTGCCTCACGCGAAGTCTTACCCAACTCTGCCTTGTTACACACCATCTCTGGGCCAGAGTCAACTCCCGTGTTTATTATAGGTCCAAGTACCGAATCACCGAGAAGTGCAGCAGAATCAATGTCCCTTTTCCTGCCCTTAGCAACCTTCTCCTGATCCTTCCTCCACTGTCCCCGAGGTCGAGTGCTAGGCTGTGCAGGAGCCGCAGAGCGAGATCGGGTTACCACACAGGCCATCTCATCCTGTTGGCACCTCCCAACCCATTCCCGATTCTCACCATCCACGTCGGCCGCCCTCTCGGCAACGACTAAGGGTGGAGTCCCGGAAGTGGGCACCGCAAAGTCGTTGCCGAGAAGAAGGTCGACGCCCTCAACTGGCAAACACTCAACGATCCCTACATCCAGCTCCCTGCACACCTCTCCCACTCTCAACTCCAACCTCACAAGTGGGTATGACCTCGTAGCATTTATACCCTGCACCACAACAACTCTGGCCGCATTTATCGGTTTGCCTGTGAAGTTCCTCAACAAAGTTTGCGAAGCCCCCGTATCCCTCAACAAGTCAACCCTCCGTAGTTCACTCCCCCAGCTCACAAACCCGTGTCCCCGATGGCTACAGAAAGTGTCCCAGACAGGTGTCGAGCCTTCCGTACGCTTCTTTACCGCGTGTGCCTCAGCTGCTGACAACCTACCCCGGGCAGTTGCTGCAGCCTTCAGAGACACACCGATACTGTGAACCAATGACACCGGCTTAGCGGGAGTGTTACTAGGGCACTCACGTGAATAATGGCCTAGCTTCTGACATTTGTAACATTTCACATCCCCAATGGGCTTCTTCCCTTGTGCGGGCGAAGAAGGGGCCTGACCTTTAGTAAACGGGAGAGGCTTGTGTTTGTAGGTGTTATTAGGTGCAATGCTTTTAGTGTGGTTATGTGTGTCATAGGATTTGTTATTATCGAAAACTCTGGTGGGTGGGGTATAGCGCCCCTTCTGCCCTGACTCAGCCCTCTGAGCGGCACCGCAACCACGAATCAATGATAATCTGAGGTCTGCCATCTTGGCAGCCTCCTCTACTGTCTTGGGACATTTTTCCTTAATGTTCAGCGTTAGATCGGTTCCAGTACATTTGTAAAACTGTTCCAGATAGAAAAGTTGCTTAATTTCCTCAGCCGACTCTGCGTGCTCGGACCGAAACCAGTTATTACATGCATCTGTTAAGTCCCGTGCGTGCTCCATAAAACTGACGTCGCTCTTCTTATTCACGCCACGGAACTTCAATCTATAAGTTTCGGGTTGCAGTTCGTAGGCCCGGAGCACAGCCTCCTTCACCAGTCCATACACGACACTCTCGTCCAGTGACAGTGCATCGTAGGCTTTCAACCCCTTACCCTCTAGACGTGATGAAACTAATGCTGCCCATTTAACCTCCGGCCAGTCATACTCACGACACTTCTTTTCGAAACGAGCAAAAAACTCAGTCACTGCTGTCTCATCAAATGCGGGTACTAACTTAATTAAATGCGAAAGCGAGTCTGTAACCCGGTGCCCACCACCGAGATGACGCCCCGTGGTCTCTACTCTAGACTTCTCGACATCCATTTCAGCCTGGTACCTGGTTGCATCCTGATTGGCTTGGATTCTAGCAACCTCTATGCGTTCTATACTAGCCTGTTGTATCTGAGTCTCCTGCAGCTTAATCCGTTCTATACTAGCCTGTTGTATCTGAGTCTCCTGCAGCTTAATCCGTTCTATACTAGCCTGTTGACTCTCTCGCAACTTAAGCTTAGCTAGTTCTAGCTGAAATAACATCTCAGGAGACAGGCCTGGGGGGGGAGAGCACAAAATGGGGGATCCACACCGAGACGTGTTTACGGGTAAGCCAGCTTGCCATTGAGAACCCTCCTGCTGCATCGTGCTAAGACTCGCTGGCTGAGGGCCCAGCTCAGGGGTAGAGTGGAATGGAGGCTTGGAGGGAACCCCCCAAGACCCCACTCCACCCACCGCCCCATCGCCATCACCCAACAAACATGCCACCAAATTCTTCTTGGGCCAACTGTCAGGACAGTCCCGCCCCAAAACCGTGGCTAAACAGCGAAGACCGTAACAATCAATAGCCTGCAGGCGCTGTTCGGTCAAAGGTGTCTGCAAAAATGCCCGGGCATCCCTCTCTCCACTTATAACACTCCCCTCCCTAAATATCTGCTGTACTTGCTGGTCACTAGGCTGTACCGTGTTATCCTCCCCCGTAAATGATGAGTCATTAGACATAGTGCTGGTTATACAATTGCTGTTCAAAAAAAAAATGCTTATTACTAATTGCAGTCTCGACTCACAAAATGTTAAAGATGCTTGAATGACTCTACTCTAGACACCTAACGAAACAATCTGCAAGTCCACCAATACAATAATGACACAATAAAAATTCCTCCAATATGCAAGAAAATTCTAGCCAGCTCTACTAGGTAGCATAGAATAGTTCTCCAAAAAACATGTGATAGGATACTACTGAATCATGTGCAAGGTCGCCATTTTGTTACGGCTGGATCGGCAATACATATTCGGGATTCTTGATCGTAGGACAGAAATGGCTTAAGTGACAACGACACGCTCGATTCCAGTCCCAAATACTATATGCTCCAGACAACAAAAACACCAACGCCCTACAGAGTTATCGTCTACGGTAACGAGGTACCTTAACTCGGCGAAAGTGTACAACAGGGGTAGGCTATGAGGCTAAACTCCCTCAGACATTTATAGGTTACGTTATTACTAAAGAAATGCAATACTCAAGAAACTACGTTAATATTAAGCCTCTAATAATGTAGAATAGAAGCAGGCTAAAGGTATGACAGTGAAATGCTAAATGACAAATGTACACGCCTACTTGAAAGCGTGTGCACTACACTAACTGTCCCCTACTAACATGCACTAGCATGTAGCATACAAGATGTTCATGATCCAGTAGATACCTAATAATACACATGGGAGGAACATAAACAGTAGTCACTTATTATAATAATGAATCTATACTTGGAATAACTAAAAGGTTGCAGGCAACAGTACTGCGCCGGTAGCCTACTACCGCATAGGCTACTTCGCTTCTCTCACTCTGTCTCCCCTCCGAGTCCGTATGCGCCCTACGCAACAGAACTCCGGACACAGCAGCAAAACGACAGTGCAGTTAATTGATACATGAAAGTATTAATAGTGTTGTCTTGTGTGTGAGTAATGTGTATTGTAAAGTGTTATAGATATATACTTAAAGAGAGCTGCAATGCATAGTAAAATAAAGATATATCCCACTCATCATCCCCATTTGTTCTAGCTAGCAGGCCAAGTCACAGGAACAACGAGTCCCAGCACCGAAAGCGAGAACCCAGGAGAAATGATATACGAGGTCTAGGGACAGCGTGGGTGTTTTAACTTCTAAGATATATAACATCTACTTCTCGGATGCAAGAACATACATAGATATAATTATGGCTGTCTGATGTGTTGGCATTGGCTCAACGTCGGGACAGGCATGGGTGTTTTTAATATGAATGTATATTCCTGTTCATCATCTTTGTAGTTAGGAGTGTAGGACACGAGGGGGTTAGTGTACGTGAGGTGTGGAAAATGGTCAGTTTTAGAAAAGGTAAATGGGTGTGTCCTGGAGCTGTTTAGCCCTGCGGGCTTGGGCCTGTCTGGAATGGCGGGCTCGGTCAGCTGGTCCTTTCGTTCTGTGGACCTTTCCTTTGGTGTTTCTGTGTGGTGTTCGTTCATGGCTTCTGTGGTGGGCTTCTCGTTCTGGGGCATTTTAATTACGTCTCGTTGCCCGGCGGTTCATTAACACTTGTGTTAGAACATTATGGGCATTAATTCCTGGAAATTTTCTTTTTTCCAGGGCGGAGTTCCGGCGGGGCAACAGAGGACCAGGAGAAGCCCGGGGGTGGGTTAGCTTTTCTCCAGTCTCTGTCATGGCTACACTAGACCCTGTTTTTGCTCTGTGCTTAACACCCTCCTGTTCAGGGATCCCGATTTTTGCTCATACACTGTGCATCAGATGCGTCAAATGCTTAGACCGGTCAAGGGGTTTGTGGGTTACTAAGAATTGTGCTTTTTGTAGTCAGTTAAGTATCAAAGTCTTACAGCACAATAATTAGGCCGCGGCGGTTGCATTGCGAGAAGTCAGACAACTCCTAACTACTTATGCTACATCAGTGGCTCATAAAGCTCTTCAGTGCGATAACATAGTTCTGTGGGAACGATTGATTGTTAAGCATCCCCCACTTAAACGTACCCCTTCTAAAAGTAGAGTAAATGTGCGTAAGTCAGCAGAGACTGGGCAGGGTAAAGTGCTTATTCCCTCCCCCGGCACATCTAAGAGATCTCGAGCGCCGACACCCCCGGCGACAGCTTCCAAGTCAGGGTCGAGGTCCAAGTCAAGGTCTCCCCTCCGACAGAAAACATATAGTCACTCTACTTCACCTTCAAGGAAGAAGAGCAAGGAGGAGAAGACCAAGGACAGTCCTAGTGTGAAATCAAAGTCAAGACGAAGTCACAAGTCTTCAAAAAAGGATACTCATGTACGAAAGGCCTCCCGGCGTTCGCTGGAGCCTCGTACCTCGCTTTCTGCCTCTACTCCCGACATGTCTAATGTCCAATCTGACAGGTCGGGAGTGGAGTCAGAGACTGTGGTGGAGGATATACCGGCGGACAGGTTGTCACCAGATATTATTCCCAGTTCACATGTACCAGCTTTAGACTTAGAGAGTTCTGCCAGAAGATATAACCCTCTAGAGGGCTCGAGTGAGGGCTCGGTAATTGATGTGGTACCTAGCTCACAAGTGAGTTCCGGCCAAGGCCGGGGAGTTTGGAGGTACTCCCAGCCATGGAGTGAAGGCTCACGTCTTTTTCATGCAAGACAGGTAGTGGCAGACGTCCACCGGGACGCTGAGATCCCATCGTCCATCCCGGACTTAACATGGCAGCATGAGGGGGTCCCGGCTTCGGCGGAATCCTCTCATGAGAGGCCGGAGGAAAGGGATGAGGATTCTATAATTTCTGAGATGGAGGTTCAAGAGTCAGGTTCATTGATAGACAATTCTCAGAGTAGGAATGATTCGCCACATAGTTCATCCTCTGCTAAATTTGTCACAGCTGATGAAATTAATGGGTTACTAGCGAATGCACTAACTAAGTTTTTTGGCCAGCAGCCGGAGACTCCTACAGTTGGTTTGGGAGCTTCCACGACAGCATCAAATGTCCGACCTCTGGCTACTTCCATTGCTTTGGCACAAATTCCGCACCCTCCCCTTGTATCACCTACTATTGTTACTAGGCCAACTTTGGCGGCACTGACTACTTCCAATGTGAGAGCAGTAGCAGATGTAAATCCTCCCCCTTTAGACAAGGCACCGATCAGAAAGGGAGCTATGCCCCTCTTATACGGGCCGGATGAGTCATGGGTAACAATGTTCCCAGCAAAGCCAGAGGTAGCACAATCCACTATGTCAGGGGAGCTTCCGGTACCACGTGAGTGGGTGATCCAGGGTAATAAATCTAGGAAGTTACGTGCTTTAGATATTATGGGAAATGTACTTGATGTTAATATTAAGGCCATTCCTAACTATTATCACCATGATTATTTTGTGTATACTTCTACACCTGCCCTACCCCCTGCGTCAGCTTCAAAACTGTTTTCGGACTGGACCAAGCATGACGGTTTCAATGATATAAAAGCACTGTCAGCTCTAACACCAGAGTTAGATTTAAAGATGTTCACAGACACAGCCGCAAATCCAGTTTTGAAGGTGGAGCAGTTGGGTCCGGGACCTTGAGTGGAATGGGAAGTGGAGGCTCAGAACTTTGCAACAACGTTTACCTCTAAATCTTCGCACCAAATTCCACAAGAAAGCCATTCTTGGTTCTCTCTGCCGGTATTCTCTGCCGGCGGAGTTCCCTCTGCTTTATTTGCATTTTTAGCTGTCCCTAAAATTAATCTATGCGAGCTTAAAGATCCCTTTTCTACACCTTCCACAGCTCACCTAGACCGGGAGTTTAGGCTATGTGGGAAGGCATATAGACTGTTTTCCCAGTATATTGTCACACAACAGGTAGCGAAGTCAATGCTAAGATCTGCTCAGGCAATCGAGGAAGCGGAAGTCAGAAAGGCAATCGAACTGTCTAGACGCTTGCTACTCCAGACTTCTATACAGTCACTGGGAGATATCCGTACAGCCTTGCTAGAGGCGGTGCGGGCAAGACAAGATCTAAGGATGTTTCTCGTGAAGAAGCTCCCGGATAGGATTGCAAATCAAGTAGTAATGTCCCCTGTTCTAACTGCCTCTTTAATGTCCCCGGATGTGTGGAGAACAGTGTTCAACATGGCTCAGGCCTTTAAGCACAGTCCCACCCCATCTAAGAAACCTGCTTTCAATTTTACCAAGCCCAAACCAGTCGCAAAAGCTCAGCCTGGTGGGGCAAAGCCCTTTCATCTGCCTAAGTCCTCTTCCACCCAAGGTCAGGCTCAATACAGATACAAGCAAGGAAAGTTTTCAGGTAATCATAAAGGACAAAAGTATCAACGACCGGGCCAGGGCCCGTCTCCTGCCAAACCCGGCCAGTCATCTAAGCATACACCACCACCACCACCAAAAAACTAGGGTCTCTCTCACTCCCAGGGCCAGTCTTACGTCGGGTGGATCAGAGGCTAGTCCAGCCGGCGAACCCTTGTCTGCTAACTGGGTCATTCCGGGCGTGTCATCGCGCATGGCCATTAAACACATGGGCGAGGATGGTGGCACGCAAAGGCATCACCTGGCAGTGGCTCCGGCGACCTCGCTTACGTCAGCCGACAAAGGCAAATTTTGTTTCATTAGAGGTGGAGTCACTGATCCAAGAGGTGATCGCCAAGAATGTCATCATCCCGGTCCCTCAATATTACCCAGTATTTACGTCCAAACTTTTCTAGTGCCCAAAAGGGACAGTGTTCAGATGAGGCCGGTCGTAGACCTGTCTTATCTGAACCTCCACATTCACAACGTTTCCTTCCGGATGCTGACAGTGAATCAAATCAGGCTAACACATCCGCCGGAAGGGTGGATGTGTTCTTTAGACCTGACAGACGCGTATTGGCACGTCCTGGTAAACAAAAGGTTTCAACGATTTCTGGCCTTACGAATAATGCATCAGACTTATGTCTTTCAGAGGATGCCGTTCGGATTGAACCTAGCACCTCGCTTATTCACGAAATTAGTCCGGCAAGCCCTGATGCCCATGTTAGAACAAGGGATCAGGATTTTGTGGTATCTAGACGACTGGCTGGAACAGTTATGCATCAATCATGTCAACATAACATTAAATCATGTAAAATCTCTAGGATTCAAGGTAAACCCGGTAAAGTCAAACCTTGTTCCCTCACGAGTGGTCCAGTGGATAGGGCTGGTCTGGGACACAGCTGCTCTCACTCTGAGTCAGAGTGTGGACAATCGGAACAGGTTTCGCAAGAAACTGTTTATGTTTCTTCACAGTCTGACTACGACACGGAGAGTCTGAGAATCTCTGGTCGGCTCTCTCAACTGGATTCAACTAACTGTAAAGTTGGGCCGATTGAAAGTCAAACGTTTAATATTGGAGGGCAACACATTTTTTCCACTATTGCCGGCGGAAACATTATGGCCCATCCCAAAATTAATACACAGCTTACTAGCGGTCTGGGCGAAGAGGGAAACATTGCACTCGGTCATGTCATGGACCTCTCCTCCGCCGACGGTATGGGTAGACACGGATGCGTCAGGAACGATAGGTTGGGGCTTTCAGTCAAACGACGGGCATCAGGGTCAAGGGCTTTGGTCCCATTCAGAAACCTCCCACATCAATGTCAAAGAGTTACTAGTCCCCTTGTATTTCCTTCAGGCTCACGGCTCTACTTTACGGGACAAATCGGTGGCCTTCAGGATGGACAATCTTAATGCGGTTCACTGCATTCAGAAACAAGAGTCAACGAGATCTCGGAAGTTGCTAAACGTGTCAGAAAAGATTTTTATTCTAGCCGACAAGCTGAACATTCATCTTCACGCATCTTATCTCCCAGGCGTAGCAAACGTCTGGGCAGATGCTCTGTCTCGGAGACAGAGCACAACAGTAGAATGGGCGCTCAAGCAAACCATTTTCTACCAAATGATTGCAGAGCCTTACCATCCACAAGTGGATCTGTTTGCGTCCGAGGAGACTCACAAACTCCCGCTGTACCTCACCCGTCAGACAATAACGCCGGCGGGAGGACCCGACGCACTGGTGACGGCCTGGAACATGTGGAGTTCCGTTTATCTGTTTCCGCCACCAGACGCTTCTCTAAGGTGCCACTTAGTAAACAAACTACAGGATTATCGGGGCGTATTCTCGTTAATCGCGCCCCTGTGGCCGGCGCAGTTGTGGTACCAGCAATTGAAAACGTGGTGCCCGAACCCGGTGTCGTTCCCGGTCGGGTTTTTCCACTTAGACACGATTGGCAACCTAGAGACCTCGCTGACTTTTGCATTATGGACATTCAGGAGGCCAAGTAGCTAACACCGTATGGTAGAAACGTGACCGATAAATTCATGAATCAATATACCCAATCTACAAAGAGACAGTATCAATCGCACTGGCAGTCATTTACTTCTTGGATACTTAGAACAGAACAAACCGTACCTTCGGTGGCTTTGGTTTTTAATTATTTAAACTATCTGTTCGAGCAGAAACAGCTATCTGTAGTAACGTTAAAAAATCACTTAACAGCGATTAGGATGCCATTCTTTGACCTTACAGGTCTAACCATACCACTAGCGGAGGAAACAGGTTTCATGAGACCATGTTTTAAACTCCGCCCACCTCCCCGTCAGCTCATGCCTACCTGTTCTCTGGACAAAGCGTTGTCTTTACTTCATTCCCGTCTGTACCAAAATACTGCAGATTTTGACTTACTTTTAAAAAGGGCAGTATTCCTTATGGCTTTGGCTACCGGGAACAGGGTATCTGAGCTGGCGGCGATGAGCAACACACATAATTGCATAAGGTTTGGTAGGGTCAATGAGTGTATTCACATTGCACCTTCCCCAGGGTTCATCGCCAAAAATGAACACAGTGAACACGTGTTTTCAGAGTTCACGGTGCCGGCGTTGAAAAGGGGAAAAGTGCACCATAATTTATGTCCAGTGCAAGCGCTAACCAAATATTTGAGATTAGCACCTCTGAATCAACAGGGTGCTTTATGGGTATCAAGTACGGGCAAACGCGTAATGAAAAGTAAAATAGCTTCACTCCTAGTCGAAGTCATTCAAGAGAGTAATCCCGGCGTCGTGGGAAGAGCCCACGATTTACGCAAATGGGCGGCCTCTTTGCGTTTCCTTAAGAATGTTTTTGTTGAGGACATAGCGTCCACGCAGCTATGGTCCTCTAATCATACGTTTTTGACTCGATACCTTTCAGTAGCTCTAGACAGACCTTGCATGCCATGTATAGCTTTAAGGCAGAGGGTCTAGGTGGCCTCTAAGTCACTTATTGTTTAGATTAAGAAAAGAGGGGGGGGGGGTGCAGTCAGTGTAACATAGGACACCCTAGACCCCGCCGGAGTATGTGTACGGAGCATACGAGCTGTGATACTGTATGTAGGTGTTGTGGTATAAAATTTCTCTGTAGCATTCATTACAGGATATTGTGCTAAAGTGCAATAGTAGTAAAACAACAATTCTTGTTGTAAGTAGTTTTGGCTGTGAAGCAATATAATTTTAAGAAATCTCAGTAGTTGCGACTGCGAATTTTATTTTTGATGTAAGTACTTCTGCATAAGTACAAGAGTTCAGTACTTCTGCGAAAGTACAAGAGTTCATTTTATATTTGGGTATATTTTTAGGAATATATCCACTAGTTTAATGGGGTTTATATGTGCACATGTAGACTTATAAGTTTTTATTTTTCACCACTTACTTTAAGTGGGGTGCCTTCTTAACTAGTAGATCTGTGTATAGAGTCTCAGAGTTAACCCCTTTTTAATCAAGCAGGCTTCTTCGAAGCACGCTCCTGCTTGTACCCCTTTTTGTATATATATGCTGTATAAAATTTATGCGCAAAAATATATCTTTTTTACAAAGTAAGAATACCATGTGGTTGTTTGATTATCTGCTTTTGGTAGAGTTACGATATGATTACTAAAATGCCCCAGAACGAGAAGCCCACCACGGAAGCCACGAGCGAGCACCACCAGGAAACGGGAACAGAAACACCCGAAGGAAAGGCCCACAGAACGAAAGGACCAGGTGACCAAGCCAACCAGTTAAGACAGGCCGAAGCCCGCAGGGCTAAGCAGCTCCAAACCACACCTGCCTATCACTTCTAACCACTGACCCTTCCCCCACCTCGCGTATACACTACCCCTCGTGTCCTACACCTCTACCTACATGATGATGAACATGAATACACCTTAATGTAATACACCCATGCCCTGTCACTAGGTTGAGCCAATGCCAACCAGTTCAGACAGGCCTAAATCTATGTATGTTTTTCCATCCAAGAATGAATATGTTAACCCCCTGTCTTGCCAGACTAAGTATCTGAAGACCAACCGCCCCCATAAATCTATGTATGTTCTTCCATCCGAGAAGTAATATGTTAACCCCCTAAAATACCTTGTCTTGCCAGACTAAGTTTCTGAAGACCAACCGCCCCCATAAATCTATGTATGTTCTTCCATCCGAGAAGTAATCTGTTAAAACCCCATGTCATAATTGATAAGAAACTATGATACCCACGGGTACACCAGTGTATATATAACCATTATTCCTGTAAGACCTAGACAGGAATGACTGCAGATGTTAGCCACCATGCAGTAACTCTAATTCTTACCCCAACCAGAGATTGTATACACCACCCTCTTTGACCATTGTCTCGACGCCTTTCCACCACAAAACAATACCGAAGCTACCCCTACGAACTGCCGCTTTCTTTGATATATATGTCATAGAAAACGCAGTTCCCAGGAACAACTAGAATCAGCAAGAAATAGTGTCAGAGTAACAGTGTCCATAACCATCGTATTGACGCGTAATAATACACCATGTTTTTCTCTACTTTTATCCACAGTCAAGCACACACCTACAGTTAACCTCCTCTTCCCCACAGCCCACAGTCCACATGATTCTATCATTTCCAAACTCATATACCACCACTTATTGCTCATCCCCCGGTAGCGTTTGGCTAACGTACCTTCCCTGTCATTAACCCCCAAGCTACGATACCAACTGTAGCCTAATGCCACCCCTACGCCCAGAGACCTTAGGGTTAAACTTCCACGTAACCCCCTTAACCCTCTCCCTCTCGTTAACCCCCCACGTTCCTCCACTCCCTTCCGACGTAGCCTCTCCAGCATACCCCCTGAATATCCTTAACTTTTCCGTTACTAACTTCTCAAACCTTTTGTATATATACTCCTATCCAGCCTACCTTCCCCCAGTAGGAAGGAACACCATTAGAACTTTACTAACCCTTTGCATGCCATCTATTCTCTCACAACCCATTCACAACCCTGTACCAAATGATTGTCCGTGCGAGGCTAGCCATCTCACCAGTGACTAACTTCTATTGCCATACTTCCAGATCAATGTGGCAGAATTAGCAACCCAGTCTCCACCACATCCAACCACCCATACAATTAACAACCTAACCAAGTAAACCAGCTGATCAAGGCACCTTCGGTTTTGGTATTACGAACACCCACATCTGTCTCATAAACAGAGGGTTATTACAAACCCTTGTGATATGGCAAGCCCCCAGCCACAGCCGCCCCGATGACCATCACAGAGAAGGGACGCGCACCTACCCTTTTCAACCACCCAAGGAGGGAGACCCCTACCCCTGCGGAGGTATACCTGACCCCTGTTTTGACTTCCGGGTCATTGCCAGGTAGCACAGGAATTCTTCCTATCAATGAACTAACCATGTATGACTAACACCCTTACTAACCTCTATTAACCCACAATAAACCATTAACCTTCCTTGCATACTCCGATAACCAAATTAGCACCTCAGCTATACCCTAGAATGAAGACTGAGCAATTTAAGAGAGACGCTCCTAGCACAGCTGTCCCAAACCTCCTCGCAAAGTAGATCCGGTTTTTCTCCCCTAAATACTTCCAGTATAGCCAAAATAGTACCTCTTACTAAGGTTCAGTTATATTACAGTATGAAGGCTCCATACAGCTATGTGCCACAACAGTAATCACCCCCTGACCTAGTTCCCGTATCAATTGAGAGCTCAAATAAGTCCATCAAAACCCGAGATCCCTATGGCCGACAGGGTCCAAAACCACACCTATAAATCAAGCTCCAGCCCCCAGTAAAATCAGTTGAAAGCTAGACACCAACCAGTGGCTGGTCCCTTAAGTTGACCTCTAGCACTGCCCTTGTTTTGTTCCTGAGAATTGAGTTCCAGAGCCGGCAGACTCCGTGGCAGATTGAGATAGAAGAATCTGTCCACGTAAAGGAAACCTATGTGCACCTTATAACCTTCACATAAACCAGTGGGGATATAAGAGTGTAGCCAGCAACGATTGCCAAGAGATCCGTCTTGAGAACTTCTACATATGGACCATCTGGACGGCCGCGGAACCAGTCGCTAGCCCCCAACCTCACGGACGCAAGATAACCAGGACCAGACCAATCAAATATGACCCAAGATTCACTCTATCAGCACTACAGTGTTACAGTGCTATTTAGAGACTCACTTATTAATATTTCTATGAAGTGGCTATATCTTTGCCCCAGTATAATTCACATATAACCATTCCATTAGGAAGTGCTAAGCGTATCAGTGTTTATTAATTAACAGGCGATATTAACTCTCGTAATTACTCATATATCCAGATATTATTACATAGAAGTGAAACCCTAGTGATATCTGAATGTTCGCCCACTGATTTGCGTTCTATGTATTTCTGATACAAGAATATAAAACTTAGATCAGTACCCCCCTGAGATTACTAGAATTCCCGTGCTCTAAAATACGCGTGTCTAATCTAGTCTGTGAACTACTACTTGTGCATCAGAGCTACTAGTAATAAATCTAATAGTGAATATGAATCTATAAGTAACATTTATGGTCTCCAGTATATCAACTTGTGAATAGAGCCAGTGATCAGAAGATTAATACCTGAACGTTGAAAGTGGGAGACTAGGCTCCATCCAGATCCACTTAATGCTAGTTGTTCAATTCTATCATTTGTCTTGTACGAGTATTCATACCTTCTTATGCTTCATATTAATCATCATCAAAGAAACTATAGAAGTGTGTTCATAAATAAAAGTGATCGTGTGTCTTGTTACCGTGTGTTTATTTTGTGTTCTCTATTCCTCATACCTTGTTTTGTGCATGCAGCCTTCTATACCCCGTCAGTTAGAACTCACATTACCCAAGTTAATCCTGTAGAAAAACAGGGCATAACAATTACGAATGTCCCCCTCCAGTCTTAGATATCAGGCATAATCATCAATGATGGAGGGGCCACTAATAAATTATAGGTTTGACTCCTGCAAGGAGATAAAGAAAACCTAATATTTAGTAGTGGCCCCGTAATCATTGACGACTGGGGCCCTCCCGACCATCCCCTTCCCATTCGTTGATGTATTAAGGATTTTGGTTTACTTGATATGTCAGTGAAGAAGGATGTATGACGCCTGAAGTCAGCGTCTGGTCAAATATCCACACAAGTACATCCACGAGTATATGGAAAGCTTATGAATAGTTATTCTTATTTTCTTCTTTTTTATTATTTGTTACGAAGTTTTTTCGTAGTGAGAACCCAATTTCATAATGACAGAACCATGAGTGAGGTTGCATGCGCTCATGATGAAGGCTCCTCAAATTGTTTATGCTCTGCGCGGTAGATTCAAACTACGGTAAATGAGCGTTTGAAGAGGAGGCCTTATGTAATAGGCATAATCGTCAATGATTACGGGGCCACTACTAAATATTAGGTTTTCTTTATCTCCTTGCAGGAGTCAAACATATAATCGTTCTTGATCCCACTATACCAATATTTGCCTATAGCTTTTCTGAAACGAAATTTATCTAATTTGAAACCATTTGTACGAGTTATTTCGCTATCACTGAGCTTTAGTACATTTTCATGTCTCCTTTATTAATTCCACTAACCCACTTGAATACCTCTATCATGTCACCTCTAACTCTGCGTCTCTCTAACGAATGTAAGCCTAATTTCTTTCACCTTTCTTCATACGGAAGATTTCTCATATTAATAAAAATAATATTATGGATCATTTTTGTCATTCTACGTTGTACTCTTTCCAATGAATCTATGTCGATTCTGTAATAAGGACACCAAAATTGAACAGCATAATCCATATGGGGTCTCACTAATGACAAGTAAATTTTTAAGATAACATCAGCAGTTCTGTTACTCACACTCCTAGATATGAACCCGAGAATCCTGTTTGCCTTGTTACGAACGCTTATACATTGTTTTCTAGGCTTCAAATCATTGCTAACAAACACACCTAGATCTTTCTCACAGTCTGAGTTTTCTAATTCCATATTAGCTAGTTTATATTTAAAATTTGTATGCATCTTCCCTATCTTTAATACCTTGCATTTGTCAATGTTAAACTTCATCTGCCATTTTACTGACCATTCGTGTAAGGTATCTAGATCCCTTTGCAGACACTCTATATCTCTAACTGAATCAATTTTTCTCCCCATTTTGGTATCGTCTGCAAATTTACTTATCCTACTAGTTATACCTAAATCAAGGTCATTTATGTATATAATAAACAACAGAGGACCTAATACAGATCCCTGGGGGACACCACTCTTGACTGATCCCCATTCTGACTTAGTACCATTTATGCTGACTCTCTGCTTCCTACCAATTAGCCATGACCTAATCCATCCTAACAACGCCCCACCTATTCCATGTGCCTCAACCTTTCTCATCAATCTCTCATGAGGGACTCTGTCGAAAGCTTTACTGAAATCTAAATATATATCATATGACTTGTCATTATCTACTGCTTCATATACCTCTGAGAAAAAACTAAGCAAATTAGTAAGGCAAGAACGTCCCTGAGTGAATCCATGCTGAGAAGAATTGATTAAGTTAAATGTTTCTAAGTGGTTTCTCATTTTCCTAGCAATAATTGACTCTAGTAGCTTTCATATGATTGAAGTGAGACTAATGGGACGGTAATTGGATGCTATTGATTTATCACCTTTTTTGAAAATCGGAACTACATTTGCAAGCTTCCAAGTTTCTGGAACTATACCTGTTTCTAATGAATTGTTAAAAAGAAATGTTAATGGGTAACTTAACTCATCTCTGCATTCATTTAATACTCTAGCATATACCTCATCGGGACCAGGCGATTTCTGAGGTTTCAGTCTGTCAATTTCCTTAAGCACATCATTTCTACTTATAGTAACCGTACTTAACCTATTTTCTATACTATCGCTATATACCTTACGGACTTCTGGAATCTGTGCCAAATTTTCATTAGTGAAAACGGATAGAAACTGACTATTTAATGTACTGCACATTTCTAAATAATTTTCTGTCATTTCTCCTATCGAAGTTTTAAGGGGGCCTATTTTATCTCTAACTTTAGCTTTATATAGCTGGTAAAAAGCCTTAGGGTTATTTTTTGAGTCATTGGCTATCCTGATTTCATAATTTCTTTTGTCTGTCCTTATACCTTTTGTAACCTCTCTTGATAGATTCTGATAGTAAGCAAGTAGGTGAATTTCGCCTTTCTTAATTTTTCGATATATTCCTCTCTTTTTTTCCTAGAAGGTCTAATAGCCTATTATTCATCCATTTGGGTTGGTTCTGTGTTGATCTAAATTTTCTTTTGGGGATATATTTATTTTGCGCATTGTGGAGTGAAGAAATAACATTATTATATGTAGCTGTCAAATTATCCTGAGTTAAGACAGGTTTCTAGTTTAGTCTAGTTTAGTTTCTAGTTTCTGAGTTTACAGTTCTCTCCCGGCTTCTGAGAGAGAGTATGTTCATTAGCGCACCTGGGTCCACTTAATAGTTTAACCATAGGATCGACTCTTAAGGCTCTTCTTAATCCACCATAATTGGCTTTTCTGAAATCTGGGATAAGTGTCGCATTCTCTTTAGCCTTTCCTGTCCATTGTATGTTAAAATAAATTGATTTATGATCACTATTTCCTAGTTGGTCTCCTATCTCTACATTATTTATCATTTGTTCATTATTACTGAGAACTAAATCGAGGATATTATTACCTCTAGTAGGCGAGTCTATGAATTGAAATAAAAAACTACCCTGTACCGCCTCAATAAACTCTTTTGAATCTGAGTCGCCGATTTGATGCTGCCAATCAATATTCGGAAAATTAAAATACCCCTAAAATCTACTACGGAAGTTTACAGATATTACCCCGGCAGCCAGGCAGGAGGTTTACAGTTCTCTCCCGGCTTCTGGTGGGTGTGTTTGTGTGTGTGTCAGAGAGAGAGAGCAGGTTATATAGACTTTGTGTGTGTTAGAGTGAGTGAGTGTGCTGGTATTTGGACTACTCGGGACCATAGTAGAGGAGCCGTTAAGATAATCCTACCACTGTTTATATAAAGGTATGTTGAGTTACTTGGGTGTTATGTGTTTTATTTAAGCTTAGGGGACTCGCATTAACTTTGCCCTAAACACTGGAATATTATTTTAAAATAAAAATAAGTTGTTTATCTTTAATATATATATATATATATATATATATATATATATATATATATATATATGGGAGGTGTGGTGGAGTGGTCTTGCCACTGGCCTGGTAATCCAAAGGTCCCGGGTTCAAATCCCGATGTATCGATGGGAAGATATTATTGGGATGGAATTTGTGCTGTACCTAGTATCAGTGCATTACCACAAGCCCACCGAAACGTCAATAAAATACCCTCATTGTTCCCTGATTAAATAGCACTGTATGAATATTCCCATATTCAAAATATGCTATAGGGGTGCAATGCCTGGTGAGTTATCTGCTCAACAGGTGGCGTTGTGTGTGTGTAAGTGTGAGAGTCCGAGTGTAGGGGTTGAGACAGTGAAGCACGGGAACGAGATGGCTTCAGAGATGGGATCGTTTCGGGCCATGAGTGAGCACCGTGCCTCATGTGAAGGCAAGATGGCAGGTGCTCGTTGTACTCTACGTGCTTCACGTCTCACTCCCTAGACTGGAACAAGACCTCACGGGCTTCACTGTTCATTGTAAAGCGGTGAATGTTAAGGCTCTCAGCCTATGCCCGAGAGGAAGTAAGTTGGAATATAGAAAAAAAAAAAAAAAAAAATATATATATATATATATATATAAGAGAAACAGGAGGATAAGGGCAATGACCGTGTTCATCTTGGTAGCTTTATTCAATATTTCGGACTATCTTGGTCCATCATCAGGCTTGGATACCGGTCCTAAAAATAAATTACTTTATTAAGAAACTAATATAAGTTAAATCGTGGACCACAAATGTATTAATAACACTACGAAATTATAAAATGTCCTAATATAGATAAAATGTATACAATGTTATGAAATTAACAAGTATATAGTACTTACACATCTAAGGGGTCAGGCGCGGGTGCGATCTTAATACAGAATGAAAACCTATGTTACCAGGGCACATATATAATATAGAGGGGGTTACCTAATAGTAAATAATTATTGAAACAATACGACTAAAGTATAAACTTCATATACTTAGGAGCAAACGAAATTAATTGAAACTAAAAATGCGAATTATGAAAACAATACTCTTATGACACTTTCGTTTAGTGTCATAAGAGTTACCTTAAGAGCGGCCTATGCGGTTTATTTGGGGTGTTTTTAGCCAAAATAGGGCTGTTTACGTGATCATTTTCATGCCTAAATAAGACCCAGAACGTAAAACAAGTATCTAACCCTGAAAGGGCATAAACAGAGCTTTCGAATGACACCATAACGATCCTTTTATGATGGCTAGTTTTCTTGCAATAACCGTGCAACGCGAGTGCAAAAAGCATGTAATTAGGCACTTTCCCCATACAATTCCTTATATAGCGAGTGAGAGAGGTAGGAGGGAGGTGAGATTCGTGTCAGTAGGTTCGCCGCGGTGGTCTGGAGCAGTCATACGCTCGCTACTCTCCTGCCACCACTTGTCTCTCTCTCTCAGCAACATTACGTGCTGAAATTGCCACTCGACCTATGTCGAGCACCGCCACATAGTCCAGCTTTATTTAACTCGACTTATGTTGCTCGCCGCTAATTAAGGGTTAAGCATTAGGCTATTCGTGGCGTCGTTGGATACAGTACATTATTAGATTAATATCCAGTATTCGATAAATGGATATCAATCGTTTTCATGTGCTGTACTTATAACTGTCGTGATGGTGTAATGCTTAAAGTGTTTAAGATCTGTATGTGGTAACCTAGGTTCGAATCCCGGTAGGATCCCATGCTTTCATTAATTTTCATTGAGAAGTGTTTGGTGTTGGGAGTGAAATATATAAATTAGATTAGGGTATGGACACATACAAAATACAGGATTCATTGGGTTAGAATGTATACTGTACATATCTAATTAACTTTTGAAATTGATACTATTCACCTGCATGTCTGTTTGTCTGTCTGTATGTATGGCTCACTGGTCTCTACACCTCTCAGATACTTACAACTCGAAACTTACGATTTTTTATCAGTTCCTTCATTTGGTTACTGAGTACATTTGATTCAGATGACTACTGCTACTTTTACTACTATTACTACTACTACCACCACAACTAATTCCACCCTACCCCAAATGGCTCTGATACTTTTGGTGTCAGAAGGGGTTAGTGATCACGCACACACACACACACACACACACACACACACACACACACACACACACACACACACACAAGTAATATACAGCCCGTAGCCTAGTAGGTAGAGCTCTCGTCTCACACACGAGGGGTCGGGGGTTCAATCCCAGACCGGGCGGAGACAAATTGGGCTTGTCTCCTTTCATGTGTTAGCCTCAGTTCACCTAGCTGTAAATAGGTACCTGGAATAAGTGAACGACGTTGTGACGTCCCATCTGGGGTTGGCAAAAATGGTACAAGGCGAGATGGGTATCATATGGTTCACCTAAGCTGATGGCTACCTAAGCCTTCGGGCGAGACGGTACCGTCTATAGTGAGAATGGTACCATACAGATCCACCCTAAGCCTTCGTTTCCGATGTCGCCAATTGGCTAAATACAGACTACATACACATCCACAGCCATTCCAACAGTACATAAAACACTTAACATGCATTTCACACAATACATTCCCAGTTAAGGAGGCGCGATAATAATGAGCTTAGCTCGCATTGCGTGGATTCCCCTTGACGAACAAGTAACTGAGTAACACACACAGCCCGTAGCCTAGTAGGTAGAGCTCTCGTCTCACACACGAGGGGTTGGGGGTTCAATCCCCGGCCGGGCGGAGACAAATTGGGCTTGTCTCCTTTCATGTGTTAGCCTCAGTTCACCTAGCTGTAAATAGGTACCTGGAATAAGTGGACGACGTTGTGACGTCCCATCTGGGGTTGGCAAAAATGGTACAAGGCGAGATGGGTATCATATGGTTCACCTAAGCTGATGGCTACCTAAGCCTTCGGGCGAGACGGTACCGTCTATAGTGAGAATGGTACCATACAGATCCACCCTAAGCCTTCGTTTCCGATGTAGCCAATTGGCTAAAATACAAACTACACACACATCCACAGCCATTCCAACAGTACATAAAACACTTAACATGCATTTCACGCAATACATTCCCAGTTAAGGAGGCGCGATAATAATGAGCTTAGCTAGCATTGCGTGGATTCCCCTGGACGAACAAGTAACTGAGTAACACACAGATAAACAAGCAAATAGACAGACACCTCTCTCTCTCTCTCTCTCTCTCTCTCTCTCTCTCTCTCTCTCTCTCTCTCTCTCTCTCTCTCTCTCTCTCTCTCCCCGTCCTATTTTTTACACAAGAAAGGGTACTCTCCGGACTCCAAGATAAACTAAAAACACTTCTACCCTCATTAAGTGACGTCACACTCTCCTCTTCTTCATCTGGGTGTGTTTAACTATCATATTTCCCCCTAATTATTTCTGGCTGGGAAGCTTAGAGTTAGTAGTCATAGTTGTAGTACCAGTAGTAGTAGTATTAATAGAAGTAGTAGTAGTCATACTCATACATGGCCACTCAAGATTGTCAACATTTGGAGGTCTACACAGCTTGTCGTCTAATACCATTGGACAAGAATCCAGGGTGCAGACCTGTAGGGGTGGGTGAAGTGTTGAGAAGAATCATCGGAAAATGCATAATGGAGGTGGTGAAGGACGATGTGCGGTCAGCGGCTGGAAATCTCCAAGGTGTGCTGACCACCAAGCAGGGGGAGAGGCAGCAATTCATGCAATAAGAGAAATATATGAGCAAGAAGAATGTGAAGCCGTGCTGTTAGTGGATGCATCAAATGCCTTTAACACCATCAACAGAAAGACAGCAATTCACATCATCAAGATAAAATGCCCCAGCTTAGCCACCTATGTAGAGAATACCTATAAACAGCCTGCAGACCTCTTCATAGTAAACAACCAAAACTCACGACGTGGAACGACACTGAAATCAATGGAAGGAACCACACAAGGGGACCCAGTAGCAATGGCAATGTACGCATTAGGTCTATCGGTGTTGCTATCATTAACAAGACATGAGACGACACATGTTAAGCAGGCGGCCTATGCAGATGATCTCACTAGAGCAGGGAAAGTCAATAATCTCAAGAGCTGATGGGAGCAAGTATCACAAGTGGGACCAGAAATAGGATACTTTCCAAATGCTAGTAAGTCTATACTGATAGTAAAAGCAGAACATTACGAAAATGCCTTAGAAGCTTTCAACGGTAGTGAAGTGGTCGTAACTAAGGACGGACAGCGTCATCTAGGGGCAGTGATTGGCACAGAAGATTTCAAGAAGCAATACATGGAAGAGAAGGTCAGAGAGTGGGTAAACGAAATAGAAATACTAGCCAAAATTGCAAAGACGGAACCACAGGCTGCATATTCGGCATTCACATATGGGGTCAAACACCGCTGGACCTACTTGATGCGTACCATTCCAAACGTGGGTCCACAACTTCAACCGCTAGAAGATGCCATCAGAGACAAACTCATCCCAGCTTGGATGAAGTCCCACACCCCAAATGCTACAGAGAGGGAGTTGCTCGCACTTTCTCCTAGGTTAGGAGGGCTTGGAATCATCAATCCGGTGAGGAGGGCGACAACGGAACACGAGAACTCAGTAAAGATAACAGAATCTCTCACTGAACGCATCGTAGCGCAAGATCCTGACGGCGAAGTGCACCAGGCGGACATCTACAACATCAGAAAGACCATCAGAGAGGCAAAACTCACAGAAAAATGACCTGGCACAATTGATGCGACAACTTTCCCCGAGACTAACAAGAAAAGTACAAATAGCACAAGAAATGGGTGCTTCAAATTGGCTGACAACACTACCAATCAAGGCAAAAGGCTTCAATCTAAACAAACAAGAATTTAATGATGCTATTGCACTGAGGTATGATTGGCCGATTGAAGGACTGCCCGATCGATGCGTTTGTGGAATCAACAACGATGCAGACCACAGCATGATATGTAAGAAGGGAGGATTCATCAGCATCAGGCACGATGAAGTAAGAGATGTAACGGCGAACATGCTCAGGGAGGTGTGTCGAGATGTGGTGCGCGAACCATCACTCATTCCCTTGGAGGGAGAGATCTTGCAGCACAGGACAGCCAACACATCCAACGAAGCACGAGTGGACGTTAGTGCAAGAAGTTTTTGGACAAGAGCACAGCGAGCATTCTTTTACGTAAGAATATTCGACCCAATGGCCCATAGCTACAGCGGGCTGTCTCTGGAGGCTGCACACAAGAGGAATGAACAAGAGAAGGTCAGGGCATATGGGGAAAGGATCTTAAATATCGAACATGGCAGCTTTACCCCACTAGTCTTCACCACATCTGGAGGGATGGGACCTAGGGCCCAGTGCTTCTATTCAAGGCTTGCAGAGATCATCGCAGAGAAGAAGAAACAGCCCAGGAGCCACGTTGTAGCCTGGATGAGGTGCCGTCTATCTTTCTCGTTGCTCAGATCAGCACTACTATGCCTGCGGGGAACAAGACTGTCTGCACCACAACCAGTGACGGTGGCAGAAGTGGACTACGAGGCAGCAGTGGCAGAGGGTCGCATAGGAAGGAGACTGGATTGAAGTTGCATGGTGTTGAATAGTAATATCTGATGCTTGTAAAATAAAATGTATGAACAATATTAAATAAAAATCAATGTAGTAGTAGTAATCCACGATGATGAGTCTGAGTGCTGACCCCGGAATAGTAAGTAGCTGAATGACTACCAAGTCGGACGCTTTGATGACTGTTCTGACCTTGTTTAGGGTCCAAAGAGGGGATGCACAGACTGAGTGGTTATAAAAAAAAAACAAAAAACAAAAAAAAAATCATACTCATACATCTCTCCTTTTTCATCTGACATACTTTAACTATCACATTCTCCTAATAACTTTTGTCTAGTAATGTCAGTAGTAGTAGTAGTAGTAGTAGTAGTAGTAGTAGTAGTGGTAGTAATATAATACACACACGCTCCTCATCTTCTTCATCTAGGGATCATTAACTATCATATTTCCACCAAATTATTTGTCTGGAAACGTTAGTAGTGATAGTAGTGGTGCCTTGTAGTGATAGTAGTGATAGTAGTATATAGGTAGCCATGAGGAGACGCAAGTCAAGTAGGTGGCCTATGCAGACGATCTCACTGGAGCCGGAAAAGTCAACAATCTCAAGCACTGGTGGGAGCAAATATCAGAGGTAGGACCAGAAATAGGGTACCATCCAAATGCCAGAAAGTCAATACTAATAGTAAAAACAGAACATTATGAAAGGGGGGTAGAAGCTTTCAGCGGTAGTGAAGTGGTAGTAACAAAGGACGGACAGTGTCACCTTGGGGCGGTGATCGGCACGGAAGAGTTCAAGAACAAATACATAGAGGAGAAGGTCAGAGAATGGGTAAAAGAAATTGAGAAACTGGCCAATATTGCAAAGACGGAACCACAGGCCGCATATTCGGCATTCTCATATGGGGTCAAACATCGCTGGACCTACTTTATGAGAACCATTCCAAATGTGAGCGCATTACTTCAACCGCTGGAAGATGCCATCAGAGACAAACTCATCCTAGCGTGGATAAAGTCGCACACCCCGAATGCTACAAAGAGGGAGCTGCTCGCACTGCCTCCTAGGTTGGTAGGGATGGAAATCATCAACCCAGTGAAGAGGGCGATAACGGAATACCAGAACTCGGTAAAGATAACAGGATCTCTCACTGACCGTATCGTAGCACAAGATTCTGACGGTGAAGTAGACCAGGCAGACATCTACAACATCAGAAAGACCATCACGGCAGAAAGGCAAAACTCACAGAAAAATTACCTGGCACAATTGATGGGACAACTTCAACCGAGACAAACAAGAAAACTACAAATAGCACAAGAAACGGGCGCTTCAAATTGGCTGACAACACTACCAATCAAGGCAAAAAGCTTCAATCTCAACAAACAAGAATTTAATGATGCTATTGCACTGAGGTATGATTGGCCGATTGAAGGACTGCCCGATCGATGCGTTTGTGGAACCATCAACGATACAGACCACACCATGATATGTAAGAAAGGAGGATTCATCAGCATCAGGTATGATGAAGTAAGAGATGTAACAGCGAACATGCTCAGGGAGGTGTGTAGAGATGTGGAAAGCGAACCATCACTCATTCCCTTGGATGGAGAGATCATGCAGCACAGGACGGCCAACACATCCATTGAAGCAAGATTGGACGTTAGTGCAAGAGGCTTTTGGACAAATGCACAGCGAGCGTTCTTTGACATAAGAGTATTTGACCCAATGGCCCACAGCTACAGCCAGCTGTCTCTGGAGGCTGCACACAAGAGGAACGAACGAGAGAAGGCCAGGACATATGGAGAAAGGATCTTACACGTCGAACATGGCAGCTTTACCCCACTAGTCTTCACCACATCAGGAGGGATGGGACCCAGGGCCCAGTGCTTCTATTCAAGGCTAGCAGAGATCATCGCAGAGAAGAAGCAACAGCCTAGGAGCCACGTCGTAGCCTGAATGAGGTGCCGTCTATCTTTCTCATTGCTCAGATCTGCACTACTTTGCCTGCGGGGAACAAGAAGGTCTGCACCACAACCAGTGACGGTGGCAGAAGTAGACTACGAGGCAGCAGTGGCAGAGGGTCGCATAGGAAGGAGACTGGATTGAAGTTGCATGGTGTAGAATAGTAGTGTCTGATGCTTGTGAAATAAAATATGTATACAATATTAAATTTAAGGTAGTGGTGGTGGTGGTGGTGGAAGTGGTGATGGTAGTAGTAGTAACATGAAATGTATGAAAAATATTAAATAAAAATCAATGTAGTAGTAGTAATCCACGATGATGAGTCTGAGTGCTGACCCCGGAATAGGAAGTAGCTGAATGACAACCAAGTCGGGCGCTTTGATGACTGTTCTGACCTGGTCGAGGGTCCAAAGAGGGGATGCACAGGCTGAGTGGTTTAAAAAAAAAAAAAGTAGTGGTGGTAGTAGTACTAGTCAATCAATCAATCAATCAATCATCTTTATTTTGCAATATACATACTAATAGAATATACACTACTGATCCACTTGGTGAACAAGCCTACGTCTTTTCTATCCTAAATGACCTAGAGCAGTTAGTTCAGCAACCCACCCGTATCCCGGATCGCATCGGAGATCGGCCCAACATTCTTGACCTGTTTCTAACTTCTAACCCTTCTTCTTATACTGTCGATATTTTCTCTCCTTTGGGCTCCTCCGACCATAAACTTATCTCTGTCACCTGTCCTATCTCTCCAATACGGCCACCCGATCCTCCTAGCCGGCGGCGCTTGTGGCACTTTGGCACTGCCGACTGGGAGGCTCTTCGGCAGTACTTCTTTGATTTCCCATGGAATAATTTCTGCTTCCATGGCCGAGGACCCTCGGAGAGTGCTGAACGCATTACCGAGGTAATCCTATCGGGCATGGAAGCATACATTCCATTCTCTTTCTCTCAGACTAATGCTAAAAAATCTTGGTTTACTCACGCCTGTTCTACTGCTGTCCGCAATAAGGAGGAAGCATTCAAACGGTACCAACGCCTTAAAACTCAAGACTCTCATTCTTCATATGTTTCTGGCCGGAATCAAGCCAAATCTGTTCTTCGACTTGCCAAACACTCTTTCATCAATAATAAATGCACTGAACTATCCAACTCTAGCTCTTCCCAAGCTTTCTGGCATCTAGCCAAAAATCTTTCCAACAATTTCTCTTCCTCGTCTTTCCCTCCCCTTTCCCACTCTGATGGCATAACCATCACTTCTTCCTCTGACAAAGCTAAACTCTTCGCTCAAACTTTTGCTAGAAACTCCACCTTGGATGATTCCGGTGCTATTCCTCCCTCTCCGCCCTCCTCTCTCTTACTTATGCCTAATATCCTAATCTCTTCTAAAGATGTACTTTCTACCCTCTCTGGGCTTAACACTAATAAGGTGTACGGTCCGGACGGTGTTCCTCCTGTTGTTCTCAAAAACTGTGCTTCCGTGCTGACTCCCTGCCTAGGCAAACTCTTTCGTCTCTGTCTATCCTCTACCGTCTTCTCTTCATGCTGGAAGTTTGCTCACATTCAACCTGTCCCAAAGAAGGGTGACTGCTCTCAACCCTCCAACTATCGTCCAATTGCTCTTATCTCTTGTCTTTCTAAAGTTTTTGAAACTATTCTTGCTTCCAAATTTCTTAAGCATTTCTCTTCTCATAATCTGCTCTCAGATCGCCAGTATGGCTTCCTTAAGGGTCGCTCTACTGGTGATCTTCTTTCATATCTTACTAACTCTTGGTCATCCTCCTTTCGGGATTTCGGTGAGACTTTTTCTATTGCACTAGACATATCGAAAGCCTTCGATAGAGTCTGGCATAAATCTTTAATTTCTAAACTACCCTCCTTCGGTTTCTATCCCTCCATCTGTGACTTTGTCTCTAATTTCCTTTCCGGCCGTTCCATAGCCGCGGTTGTGGACGGCCATTGTTCACTTCCTCACCCTATAAACTCCGGTGTTCCTCAGGGCTCTGTCCTATCTCCTATTCTCTTTCTAATTTTTATAAATGATCTCCTTAACTGTACCTTAATTCCCATCCATTCATACGCAGACGACTCAACCTTACACTACTTCATTAGTTTTTCAGAACGCCCCAGCCAGCAACCCCTCAACGACAAACGTAATGAAGCCATAGAACTCTTAAATTCTGATCTAAATACTATTTCCAATTGGGGCAGAGAAAACCTTGTTAACTTTAATGCTTCCAAAACCCAATTTCTCCATCTATCTACCCGTCAGGATCTCCCAGCGGACTATCCCTTATTCTTCAACAATACAAAAATCAACCCTTCATCTTCTCTCAATATTCTTGGTGTCTCTTTTTCTTCTGCTCTCATTTGGAAGGACCATATTACCAGTCTTGCTAAGGCAGCCTCCCAGAAGCTGGGTGTGCTCAACCGCCTTAGGGGGTTATTTTCCCCTGCACAGCTTCTTGTTCTGTACAGGGGCATAGTGCGCCCTTGTATTGAGTATTGTTCACATGTGTGGGGAGGTTCCTCTCACACCGCTCTCCTAGACAAAGTTGAAAGGAAGGCCTTTCGTATCAATAACTCCCGTCCACTCACCAACTCTCTGCAATCTCTCTCTCTCCGCCGCAATGTTGCATCTCTCTCGCTATTCTATCGCTACTATAATAATCAGTGTTCCTCAGAGCTATCCCAGTGCATACCACCTCCTTTACGTAGGGCACGTGGTACCCGTCTTGCAACTCAATCCCACCCCTACTCTGTGCAACTCTCCAACCCAAGAGTGAAACGTTACTCTCAAACTTTCTTCTACTCAACAGCTGAGCTCTGGAACTCTCTCCCAGAATCAGTCTTTCCCTCTTCCTATGACTTAAATTGCTTCAAACTCCGTGTGTCCAGGCATTTTGGCTCGAACGTCCCTTGTTTTTGGCCCTGTCACTCTTTCAACTATGGGGGAGGCACTCGCTATAGGCAGTTATGCCTTTTGCCTCCCTCAATCACATAGAAAAAAAAAATACAGTAGTAGTAGTAGTAGTAGTAGTAGTTGTAGCAGTAGCAATAGTAGTAGTAGTAGTAGTAGTAGTAGTATTAGTAGTAGGCACACACTCCTTCTTCACCCAGGGTCTCTTACTATCATATTTCCACCATATTATTTATGTCTGGGAAGGTTAGGGTGAAGGGCATTGAGTGCACGGCAAAACTCATGTTGGGGGAGTTTCCATGGCGTGAGTAGTGGCAGTCGGAATATTTGTAGTAGTAATATTAATAACAATAGTAGTAGTAGTAGTAAGAGTAGGAAGCTTTAAGGGAAAGTTTTTTAGTTTGCTCACTAGACCTCTATCAAGCTTTAAAAAGACAAAAAGGTAGAATACAAAGAAAAATACCCCCCCCCTCCCCTTCGAGTTAAATGTGTACATTTCTCGGTAGAAAAATGCATTACCCTAAGGCCTGTTCCTGCTAAATTGCCGGTTCCCTATGGCTCGCGAGGATAATATCGACACCTAAATGGCACGAAATGTCTTATACAGTAGTCGCCAAACTAATAGGGCGAATGTCTTAAAATCTAATATATAATGGGGCAAAGCATGAGGAGAAGAGGAGCCAGAACCCCCCCCCTATACATGCAGGAGGATACCGGCGACGCTACTCACTCGGCCACCACACATTCGTCATACATTTAAAGTACGTTAAGAGCACGATAATGCCGCCTTTGGTTGACAACCATACGTTTACAGCACAACAGATGCACATACGTTGAACGATAAATACGACCGTTGTAGGCCGCACACGATATTGACACGGCAAAGGAACTGCCCTATGTATATATTTATAAGTAACACCCCGTTCTTAACATTAACCCGGCAAGCGCGATAGGCCTCACGGAAGGCTTCCTATAGGGAACGCGATAGGCCTCACGGAAGCATGACCATAAAAAAAGCCTTCCAAAAAAAAAAGGGCCTATCAAAACAAAGGATTTTGTCTCTAGGTGAGATAATTCCCCTCTAGTACTCATCCATGTGTTTCTCACCCCTCCCCCTCCCCTCCTTCCCCACCTTGTTTCCCCCCTCCCTCCCCTCCTCAATTATCACCTATTTTTCCTCTTATTATCATCATTTATCGGTTATTTTTCTCTCCCGCGATAATGTAGCACAAGTGGGTTGCATAAAAGATCGTTATGCAACACCCAGACACCGGCACACACCGCCCCGCTCGTCTCAGTTGACTCCCAGACAGCGAGAGGGGAGGGCTGCCTGTGGCTCTCTCTCGCCTGAGATTATGACCGGGTGGCCAATATCTTCGTTTTTCACCACCCAAATGCTTTTCCCACTTATTTTAGCACTCTTGAAGGTTCATATATACATCATATATGTTAAATAAAAGCATACCGAAAACAAATAATGCTTTATATTGTAAATATAACGAATTCTGTCAGAATCCAGGGCTAGAAATGCACAAATAACTACCCTAGCACCTAGGTCTATATCGCGCTTGTCAGGTTAATCATCAATTACAAACCCCAATATACTTGAATAAAACTATAATAATAATACGCTGTAGTTAAGTAGTCGATAGGTGAATGTATACCTACAGTATATCATTACACGATCTGGTATACACTGACTTTAATGCAGTATATCATTAGTTTACAAGTGGATGTATTTTAGTAAACTTGTAGATGTTTATATTAACTATAGGATACACACACGCGCACGCAGAGAGAGAGAGAGTGAGAGTGAGTGAG
>CM064487.1:114630662-114678820 GCA_032716605.1 Paralithodes platypus
GTATGGTTGTCAACCAAAAGCGGCATTATCGTGCTCTTAACGTACTTTAAATGTATGACGAACGTGTGATAGCCGAGTGAGTAGCGTCGCCGGTCAGCGATTTATTCTACAACGGCCGTGTTGCCAGCGTGTATAACGTGTGTGTGATGTGTGTGTGTTGAGTGACTGTCGAGGGTTTGTTGTACAGCAATCGTGTGCCTGAGAGGATCGTGCAGTGATCCAGTGATTCGATTACAATCGGCGAAAAAGTGCAAGTCGTCCTCTGTCGGCAGCTGTCGAGCGGTGGCCGTACTGTGTGAGACATGGCCTTAAGCATTAAACACAACCACAGTACGTCTCTCCTAAGTATTAAACACAACCACAGTACGTCTCTCCTAAGCATTAAACACAACCACAGTACGTCTCTCCTAAGCATTAAACACAACCACAGTACGTCTCTCCTAAGCAGAATATAATCGCCTGAAGATAGCCTTGATGCAGGATACAGGAAAGTGAAAGTCCTGCTCACCTCTCAGAAAACGGAAATACACCAGAGACTAACGGGAAATGGTTATAACACTACCTGATCCGAATTCTTGGGGGTCATTATAATATTTGGTTTAAGTATTATTAAGGATTTTACTTGGTTTTGCTATTTTTAAGCAATGTATTTTAGTTTGTCTCCTAGGCTAACAAAACTGCTTTCCCTAACCCCCTTCAAGCTTATTTTGTACATTTATTGATAGAAAACTTTCCTGGCCGACGGTCGATATCGCTTGCTCGTAAATATAGCAACACCTAAAGAACATAAGAACATAAGAAAATGGGAGTCTGCAGAAAGCCGATTGGCCCAAGCAAGGCAGATCCCTGTCTCACACAACCCCAATTACAAAGCCCAATTATAGGCTCAACACTCTAATACCCTGAGGATCATCTTACCAAAACGGTTAGAGATTAACGCAGGATTACGGGGGTCTGCAGAGCGCTGATTGTCCCAACCCTTCTGATCCCCCTACACACCCAACCCTTCTCGTCCATATGCTTTTCCAATTTTATCTTAAAGCTCCCTATCGTTTTTAATCCCACTATAGCACTTGGCAGTCCATTCCACCCATCTACAACTCTGTTACCAAACCAATATTTGCCTATATCTTTTCTGAAACGAAATTTATCTAATTTGAAACCATTGGTACGAGTTCTTTCGCTATCACTGAGCTTTAGTACATTTGTCATGTCCCCTTTGTTAATCCCACTAACCCACTTGAACACCTCTATCATATCCCCTCTAACTCTGCGTCTCTCTAACGAATGTAAGCCTAATTTCTTCAACCTTTCTTTATACGGAAGATTTCTAATATTATGGATCATTTTTGTCATTCTACGTTGTACTCTCTCCAATGAATCTATGTCCATTCTGTAATAAGGACACCAAAATTGAACAGCATAATCCATATGGGGTCTCACTAATGACAAGTCAAGTTTTAAGATAACATCAGCAGTTCTGTTACTCACACTCCTAGAGATGAACCAGAGAATCCTGTTTGCCTTGTTTCGAACGCTTATACACTGTTGTCTAGGCTTCAAAATCATTGCTAACAAACACACCTAGATCTTTCTCACAATTCGAGTTTTCGAATTTCATATTAGCTAGTTTATATTTAACATTTGTATGCATCTTCCCTATCTTTAATACCTTGCATTTGTCAATGTTAAACTTCATCTGCCAATTTACTGACCATTCGTATAAGGTATCTAGATCCCTTTGGAGGCACTCTATATCTCTATCTGAATCAATTGTTCTCCCCATTTTGGTATCGTCTGCAAATTTACTTATCCTACTAGTTATACCTAAATCAAGATCATTTATGTATATAACAAACAACAGAGGACCTAATACAGATCCCTGGGGGACACCACTTTTGACTGCTCCCCATTCTGACTTCGTACCATTTATGCTGACTCTCTGCTTCCTACCAATTAGCCATGACCTAATCCATCCCAACAACGCCCCACCTATTCCATGCGCCTCAACCTTTCTCATCAATCTCTCATGGGGGACTCTGTCGAAAGCTTTACTGAAATCTAAATATATTATATCATATGACTTGCCATTATCTACTGCTTCATATACCTCTGAGAAAAAACTAAGCAAATTAGTAAGGCAAGAACGCCCCTGAGTGAATCCATGCTGAGAAGAATTTATTAAATTAAATGTATCTAAGTGGTTTCTAATTTTACTAGCAATAATTGACTAGTAGCTTTCCTATGATTGATGTAAGACTAATGGGACGGTAATTGGATGCTATTGATTTGTCACTTTTTTTGAAGATCGGATCTACGTTTGCAAGCTTCCAAGCTTCTGGAACTATACCTGTCTCCAATGACTTGTTAAATAAAAATGTTAATGGGTAACTTAACTCATCCCTACATTCTTTTAATACTCTAGCATATACCTCATCAGGACCAGGCGATTTATGAGGTTTCAGTCTGTCAATTTCCTTAAGCACATCATTTCTACTTATAGTAACCGTACTTAACCTATTTTCTATACTATCGCTATATACCTTACGGACTTCTGGAAACTGTGCCAAATTTTCATTAGTGAAAACGGAAAGAAATTGACTATTTAATGTACTGCACATTTCTAAATCATTTTCTGTCATTTCTCCTATCGAAGTTTTAAGGGGACCAATTACATCTCTAACCTTGGATTTATATAGTTGGTAAAAAGCTTTAGGATTATTTTTTGAGTCATTGGCAACCTTAATTTCATAATTTCTTTTTTCTTTCCTAATATCCTTTTTTACCTGTCTTGATAGATTCTGATAGTAAGCAAGTAGGTGAATTTCGCCTTTCCTAATTTTTCTATATATTCCTCTCTTTTGTTCTAGAAGATCTAATAGTCTATTATTCATCCATTTGGGTTGGTTCTGTGTTGATCTAAATTTTCTTTTGGGGATGTATTTATTTTGTGCATTGAATACTGACTCGATAAAATTATCGTATGTATCTACCAAGGTTGACGTCTCTTCCTGACTTAAGATGACAGGTGCCTGAGAAGGGGTACACTCATTTGGACACCTGGATCGACTTATTTTTTTTACCATAGGGTCAGCTAATAGGGCTCTTCTTAACCCACCATAATTGGCTTTTCTGAAGTCAGGTATTAATGTTGTATTCTCTCTGGTATTACCTTTCCATTGTATATTAAAATACACAGAATTGTGGTCACTATTTCCTAGGTGGTCCCCTATCTCTACATTATTTACCATATGTTCATTGTTACTGAAAACTAAATCGAGAATATTATTACCTCTAGTCGGCGTATCTATGAATTGAAATAAAAAATCTTGTACTACCTCTATAAACTCCTCAGAATCAGAGTCTCCTATTTGATGCTGCCAATCTATATTCGGAAAATTAAAATCCCCCATAATGCACACATTGCTAAACCTTGATGCCATTTTAATTTCCTCCCATAATGACGTTCCGTCATTTCTACTCATATTTGGCGGTCTATACATAACTCCAATAACTATGGTCTCACTACCTTCGTTAACCTCTACCCAAACACTTTCATTATCGTTATTTAGTCTAATACCTGACTTAATACAGCTTTTTAATGTACTCCTGACAAACACTGCTATACCGCCACCCCTCTTACTTGTTCGGTCATATTTAAACAAACTATATCCTGGTATATCAAATTCTGCTAAAAAATGCCTGGTTTCTGTATTAATCCACGTTTCAGTTAGCGCTATTATGTCTATATTTTCTTTGCTAACAAGGGCTCTAAGTTCGTTCATTTTGTTACATAGACTCCTACAGTTTGTGTAATATACTCTCAATTTACTTCTTTTCTTTATACCTAATTTACCTTTATTTCTAACGACATTTCCATCTTCCGTTGCACCATCACTACTATCATTTGCAATATAGTCATCATTTTTAGCATGAGACTGAATATCCTTATCGCTTTCGCCTGACGCTAAAATTGTTCCATTAAATTTAAGCTCTCATTTACACTCTCAATATTTCTGTTCAAAACCCCACAACCACCCTATCTAAAGAACTAGCTAATGTAGAAATCCCTAACCGTGAAAGATGAACCCCATCCCTTGCGTACATCCCATATCTCCCATAGAAACTATCCCAGTTATCAATGAATGGTATTGCTTTTTATTTGCAATATTTCTCCAAACGGCAATTGACACCAATCGCCCTGGATGTCCATTCCTTGGGAACTCCTCTTCTGGGTAGGATACAATGTACTACAGGGATCCCTCCCTTCATCCTAACCTTATCTAACACATCCCGATACTGCTGCAGCAGTTCCTCACTTCTACCCTTACCAACATCGTTACTCCCGGCACTGAGACAGATAATGGGGTTATCTCCACTATCTTCCAAGATGTGGTCCATAAAGGGAGCGAAGCGTCGTACTATCGTCATACTAATGGGATGAAGTGTTTTAAAATATTCAAACTAATGCGGTGAAACGTCTTAAAATCTCCAGATTAATTGAGTGAAACAGGGGAGGACCAAAAGGATCCCCTGTGTAGCAAATAGAGTTAAACTAGCCAAAAGGGATTACAAAATTAAGGATCTAGGATGTGAAGAAGGATACGGAAAAGAAAACGAAAATCAGGGTCACACAGAAAACGTGATGGACAAAGGAAATACGGTATAGGCTAGTGGGAAATTACTCTGAAGGTAGTAAGAGAGAGAGAGAGATAGAGAGAGGGGGAGGGGGGGGGGGTAGGGAGAGGGGATATCTGAGAGGAGGACTGTGTGAGTGCTTATAGTTTTTACTGAGGAAAGTCACTGGGGAATATACTGCAGAAGGAGTTAGTGTTAGACAGTCACGCTCAAGATAAGTCGATAGATATAAACAAACAGACATACATTAGCTAAAGTATATATATATATATATATATATATATATATATATAGAGAGAGAGAGAGAGAGAGACACTAGTTTATCCTCTAATCCACTCAACCACGGCGTGATAAACCTAACCATTTCCTAATTATAATTAAGATGCGGGGAAATCTTACCTGGAGAAAATATTCAATTTCATACCAAGTTTTAGAATCCATTATTCAGATTACACATACAAGGAATTTTTACAGCTAGGCCCACGAAACTCGGGTTGAATTGTTTTTATCTAATTCTCCTCAGGCTCCATTAATAGGATTACATTAATATGAAATATATCTCACAAATACACGAGAGCCTTGTGTGTGTACTCTGAAAAATGGACCCGAAGAAGACTGGGTATGGAATGGAATATTTCCTATACGCAGGATTTACCCACCTCCTAAAAAATAATAGGAAATGGTTAGTTAAGGTTATTCCGTCCGGCAAGACTTTCATCCTAACTCCGTGATTTGATCCTGAGTGAGGGTAGAAACATGTGTGTGTGTGTGTGTGTGTGTGTGTGTGTGTGTGTGTGTGTGTGTGTGTGTGTGTGTGTGTGTGTGTGAGAGAGGGTGTGTGTGTGTATGGGTGGGTGGGTGTGTTTATATATGGGCCAGCTTGTTTGAAGTTCGTCGCCAAACTTTATCTCAATTTTCTCTTCCTATGCCATCAAAGCGATTCCATATCTTAGCCCTATTGTCTCTTATGAAACTTATATTATAACTATATGTTCCTTTGTTTAACACTTGGCAGTTTATTTATGGGGAGGATTTTTTTCTGGACCCCTTTCTCTCTCGTGTTTATTTACCGCCCTCAGAATTGATACAATTATTATTCGTGATAGAGTGAAAGTGTGTGTGTGTGTGTGTGTGTGTGTGTGTGTGTGCGCCTCGGCAGATGTTATGAGGTTGAAGGTTAAAAGTGACAGGATGAGGCCAGTATATCTCTCTCTCTCTCTCTCTCTCTCTCTCTCTCTCTCTCTCTCTCTCTCTCTCTCTCTCTCTCTCTCTCTCTCTCTCTCTCTCTCTCTCTCTCTCTCTCTCTCTCTCTCTCTCTCTCTCTCTCTCTCTCATACATATATACGTTCCTCACCTATAGACCAATCAACAGTACCGTACTTTGTTTACACTCCATATGTTTGTTCCGGAGTGTGTACAGTAAGTTGTGGTTTGGCTTATGCTTTCATTAATTTCATTGGAGGTGTTTGATGTTGTGGTGAAATTAATAAAATATAGATTATCCCACTAAATCTCCGGTCACCTTTTGAGTTAGAAGGCTGATATTTAAGCACCATACGAATTAAAAGATAAAAATAAATAAATAAAATAAATTAATGAAACAAAATGGGAATTATATATCGAGGCAAAATAGGTGGCTTGGCTTACCCTAATAAATAAATTAATTAATTAAATTAAAACAAATGTGGATTATATGACGAGGCAAAATAGGTGTGTGCTTACCCTAATTGTACGTACTCTAATTTTATTTGCAGGAGTTAGCAAGCTCGTTAATTCCCACCTCCAATCACAAATTTATCATATCTTATTTTGTGTGTGTGTGTGTGTGTGTGCCTGTGTGTGTCTGTGTGTGTGTGTGTACGTGTGTGTATCTAAAAGGGTTTACTTGAGAATGGGAAAGGGATGGGAACTTATATGTTGTTTGAATTGAGATACAAAAAGTGTGTGTGTGTGTGTGTGTGTGTGTGTGTGTGTGTGTGTCCGATAATAATGGTGATATACATAGTTGTTGACTCATTATTCACTAGCACCCAAACGGCTGAAATTCTACAGAGCATTTTAACCTAGAGACTTTCCATGAGTCCCTTGCCTACAAAACTAACAACACATATTTATAATGCCTTGTTTCGGCCAGATGTTTTCGGGAGACCAACAAATCTTCATCACCCAGCATTGCATATGTATTTATATATTTGTATTTTTCTATTTATTTTTATTTTTTATTTGTTTATGTATATTTTAGTTTTAGGCTCTGGCTCGAGTCACCCACCCTAAAAATAGTAGGTAAATGCCAGAGAATATAGATAGATAGATAAAATTGTATTTAATAATTGTAGTTTTAGTTTTATATTTATTTACTATTATTTATTTATTTAAATTTCCTTTTTTTTCAGAGACAGGAAAGAAGAACCCGTTCAAAATGGCTGAATCCCGACTATCCTTGAACATGCTGGGGACTGTCACCTTCCTCCTGCTCGGCCTCCTCCACGGCGGCGCCTTAGCCCAAAATAAAAATATGCCCGATGACACCCAGCAGACTCGTAAGTACAGCTATAGTCTATTCGCTGTAAGAAGGCAAGAAATCATGGCTTCTATCCTCTGTAACTCAGAAAGGGCTAGAGCAAATTGTCTGTAGATTTCCACATCTATTCCTTGACTGACTCTTCCCAATTGGTACACATATTAGCTCGATTACCCTAGTCGCTTTTGAGTTACAGAGGTTAGAGGTCATGATTTCTCGCCTACTTACAGCGAATATACTATAATTATAGATCAAGGCAATATCAAAACCGATTCGAAACCCGCGGTCTACCACTAACACAAGAGAGAAGCGACAGGGCTTACCATCAACTTTATAAGCTTAAAATATCATACATGGCCTTGTTTACTATTTTAGAATAATATTTATGGCAAACCAAGACAGCTGTGCAGTATCGATGATGCTTGAACATGCTTTAGAGTTTAGACAGTGATAAAATGAAATGGGATATGTCATGAGCTATGCCCTTTAACCCCTTCAGTACCATGATGCCGGTTTACCTTTGGTTCAGGATAAAACTGGAAGATTGTATACAGTTTAAGAAGGACCTATATTATTAAGAGGGTTTATTGAGATCGCATTTACCCATTTGAGCCGTAGAGATAGATTATAAACTAAATAAAATCGTCTAATGGTAACCAGAATATGATGAAAATTACGTAATGGTGGTGAAGGGGTTAATCCCTTGAGGAATATGACGCGTTTTGGCAGTTAAATTTGGCTATCATTACGATTTCATTCAATTTATGAAGGATCCGTGGGAGTCAGAAGCATAATTGAGTTGAGTTTGACCCCTTAGATTCCTAGAGGTCCTTCCTAAACCGCTTAAACTTATCTCATAATCCTCAAAGGGTCAAATGGCGACACACTCATTTGAATCGGTATCGAACTCAAACTCAAACACAGTATCGAACTCGAGATTCTAGGCGAACTCTTTATTTGGGCTTTGCGTCTGTATATCCCTCTTGAGCTATTTGCTACATCATGTACAATCACGCTAATAAGTGATGTCTCGGCACCAATTATGTTTTGATCAATAATTGGTATCAGCATTATTTACACATGATTTCTGCTTTTTGAATGAAATATACAAACAGGTTCCTACACTAACCCCCCCTATTCAACATCTGACAGACATTAATACAGCACAGAGAAAGCCAAAGGTAATGACAGCTGGGACATGACTTATTCGCGCGATACTCTATTCATTACAACCAGGCTAAACCTCTTATTAGCCCATACAGTACCGGTGGCGTCCTTTTCCTTATATCCCACCAACTATTAGCTTATTTTATTCAGCTTAGGTAGGACCACGGACAATTTAAAGGCTACAGACTCTCTCAATTAATTCCTTTAGCTACCACAGATCTTTCCTAAGCTGAATATAATCATTTAGTAGTTGCCTGGTTATTATAAAAAGGATGTTGCCAGTACTGAAGGGGTTAACTATTAACTTCGATATATAATTAACCCTTTGCGGATCGATGACGCACTTCTTCTTTTTTCTGGCTATTATTAGACGATTGTATGCAGATTAGAAAGGGTATATGGAAGTCAGAGGGTTGATTGAGATAGTCTATACCCTTTTAATACCCACAGATCCTTCTTAAGCTGCATAAAATCGTCTAATGACAGCCAAAATTAAACTGCTAAAACGAATCAGAGCTTCAAGGGGTTAAGAACGCGACTAGAGTAATCGAGCTACTATTTCTACCGTTTGGGAAGAGTCAGCCAGGGTGTACAGCCCATTTGTTCTGGCCCTTTTGGAGTTACAGAGGTTAGGAGTCACGATTTCTAGCCTACCTAGAATGAACAGGGTGTTGTATATATTTACGTTTTATCTATTACGTCACCGACCTGCCCTTCAGATTTAACCTCATCATAAACCTTGCTGTAAATCCAGAACCCTATACTCTGTTTTTTTCCTGCTGATACTAATTTGCTATCTTTCCATCCTGATTAATCGCCTATTACCATGATTGTGAAGTTAAATATGTCGTTAATTTTAAAAACTACTACTACAATACTAAGACACACAGACATAGCAGTATCATATTTTTCCAGTAAGAATCGAGAAATCAGATGTTAAAGAATTCAATTTACCATCAGCTGGAAAAAAATAGACTATACATATAACAAGACAGAGCCATTATACCGGTTCCTTTCTCCCAATATAACAATATTATACTTTTCTTTACTTATAGCTAACCCCGAACCCTACCTATAATAAGACAGAGCCATTATACAGGTTCTTTTCCACCAATAGTATATCTTTCTTTATTTATAGGCAACCCAGAACCCTACCTATAACAAGACAGAGCTATTATACCGGTTCCTTTCTAACAATACTATACCTTACTTTACTTATAGCTAACCCCGAACTCTACCTATAACAAGGCAGAGCCATTATACCGGTTCTTTTCTAACAATATTGTATCTCTCTTTACTTATGGCTAACCCCGAACCCAACCCATGACGAATCATATCTATACACACCATCCCAGACCTCATAGTAGCCCCGCACCAAGATCTACTGTATATAGACCTTGCCCCGCACCCTACCTCATTACTGAATCGTGAGGATGAAATGAATCCCACGATTACATATATAAACTTATTACTTCAGTGATGGATGATTTAAGAACATGTATTAATATTTAGTTATGTGGTGTCCCACTTCACAAATTCAATTTATTTTCCTCTCCTAATTGTAGGAGTAACTTTTAAAACTTTGCAAATTTCAATGTAAGAATAACAAATGCGTTTTGTTGTGGCGCGGAAAATATATGAGTAAAAATAATAATTTGTTTGATGTTTGTTTGATATGTTATCTGATTGAAATTATTATTGATAACAATGATGATGCTGGCGGTTACAAACTAAGTTTGGCAATGTTGTTATAACCCCCTAAACTCTAACCTAACCTAACCTAACTAACTAAATCTAACCTAACCTAACTCTAACTAAATCTAACCTAACCTAACCTAACCTAACTTTAATCTAACCTAACCTAACTCTAACTCTACCCTAACTTTAATCTAACCTAACCTAACCTCACCTAACTCTAACTCTACCCTAACTCTAACTCTAATAAATTAAATTTAACCAAACTCGAACTCTAGCCTAACATAACTCTAACTTAACCTAACTCTAACTAATCCTAACCAAACTCGAACTCTAACCTAACTTAACTATAACTAAATATAATATAACTCTAACTATATCTAGCCAAACTCGAATTCTAACCTAACTCTAACCAAACTCGAACTCTAACCCAACCTAACTATAACTAAATCTAACCAAACTCGAACTCTAACCCAACCTAACTCTAACTAAACCTAACCAAACTCGAACTCTAAACTAACTTAACTCTACCTCTAACTAACTCTAACTCTAACCTAACCTAACTCAATCTAACCAAACTCGAACTCTAACTTAACTGTACCTCTAACTAACTCTAACCTAACTCGAACTCTAACCTAACTTAACTCTAACCATAGACTACAGTAGATCTGGACTGGACACGAAAATTGAACTTTGCAGTAAGGGACCCAAAATCGGAGAACGAAACCCCTAGTTTGAACCTGGAAACCGCGAAAATGTGATATTGTCGCGGTTTCGAGGTTCGAACTTGAGTGTTCGTTCTCCGATTTTGGGTCCCTTACTGCAAAGTTCCATTTTCGTGTCCAGTCCAGATTTACTGTAGTCTATGCTCTAACATAACTTAATTCCAACTAAACCTAACGTAACTTAATTCTACCTCTAACTAACTCTAACCTAAGCTAACCTAACTCTAACTTGCAGAATCGGAGTACTGCGGTGAGTATGACCTGGGTGAAGGCTTGAACATCAACTACGTAACCATGGTGAACGATTCCCTGTCCTTCCTACTCAAGCCTTCAGACTCCCTGCTGCACCTTAGGATGATGGTGGACGATACACTCTACAAGGTCAGTTCTCTAAGGGCATGGCACCTTAATAACCCATTTTTTACCGGCGACGTCATGTATATTTTATTCAAGCTACATTAAGGGTTAAGTGAGATAGTTCGAAACCTGTTAATTGCTGGGGGCCCTTTTTAAACTGAATAAAATCGTCTAATAGTAGCCAGAATATGGATAAAAGGACGGCGCTGGTACAGGAGTTAATTATATATATATATATATATATATATATTACCTTGTATTTCCCATTACCCTGAAGATGTCTTGAGATAATAGACGAAATCTTGGTATTCCAATGTTTCAGAAAGTAATTAAAGTACAAATATAATATAATTCTCTTATGTGGTTGCAGGTGACAGTGCACGGTACGATGTTGGAGATGCTGGAGTGTGACCCTGAGGAGACCAACTGTACCATGATAGACGAGGGTGGCAGCAAGGGGTCCAACCTCATCAGTCGCGGTAACTGGAACAGGGTCACCGTCACTCACACCCAAGACCAACGGGTAAAGTGGCAAATATTAGGGTTATACATACATCTATCTATCTATCTATATACTCAGGCCCAATCCCCACTTTTCCTTTTTTTTTTCTTTTTTTTTTCTCTATTTTTTTTCTTTTTCTTTTTTTTTCTTGGGGGTGACCGACTCAAGACAGAGCAAGAACAGGAAAACACAAAACACACGACAAAACAGCGAAAAAACACAGACAAAAAAAAATTCACACACATCTAGGTCACCCAGGAGAATACCCAGAGACCAGGGTCACCAAGGTCGCTCCAGCACTCCCCTGGCCCCCGACCACCCGGAGAGGCTCCGATCTCGGCAGGCAGACATGTAGCGGAGCCAAAGCCACAAGCCTGCCCACCACATACATACATACATTTATAGACCGAGTGCTCCACACGAAATGCGGTTCCGGTCTCACATCCTAATGGCGACGCTCTAGGCTACCCTGCTCAGAGCTGCCTCACCTGTCTGATCCCATGTCTTTCTTGGTCTGCCCCTTGGTGCAGCTCCCACCTACGTTCATGGATTTGCGTCTTTTTACCCAACTTAGTTCATCCATTCTCTCCACATGTCAAAACCGTCCATATAGTACACATCTCATCACTCATATTCTTGATACCTAACAGTCTCCTTCTCATTTTGTTACGTTCTATTTTGTTGATATCATGCACTTTGGCAGGACACGTATCGAAAGCATATGTCATTGTGCTTCTAACACACGAAGCTTACATTTTTCCCTTCAAGGGGAGAGGGAGTCTTCTCATAGTATGTAGTGGCAACAGTTCTCTGAACTTTCCCCAGTTGCATCTAATTCTTGCAATAGTGGCGGCCTCGGCCCCACCACCGGCAAAGATGGCAACAGTTTGTTCAAGCTTGTTCACCATCTCCAGTGACCCATTGCCAAAGTTGACACTTTCGAGCCGGTCATAGATCAAAAGCTCACTTTTGCATACCAGGCATACATTCTATCTATAATAAACCCATATATGACTTATTTGATGTTAATACTCGATGTCTACTGCTTGAACTTCCTTATAGGCCGAAATTTGCAAGTGGTCAATAACGATCTACCCTTTGAATTGTATATTGGTAGTAATTCACCCATCTAATGTGATGATAGAAAGGTAAATCCCTATAAATATACCCAATGATTTTATATGGTTAAATATTCTTTATCACACCTTGTATTGAGTATTGTTCACATGTGTGGGGAGGTTCCTCTCACGCTGCTCTCCTAGACAAAGTTGAAAGGAAGGCCTTTCGTATCATTAACTCCCGTCCACTCACCAACTCTCTGCAATCTCTCTCTCTCCGCCGCAATGTTGCATCTCTCTCGCTATTCTATCGCTACTATAATAATCAGTGTTCCTCAGAGCTATCCCAGTGCATACCACCTCCTTTACGTAGGGCACGTGGTACCCGTCTTGCAACTCAATCCCACCCCTACTCTGTGCAACTCTCCAACCCAAGAGTGAAACGTTACTCTCAAACTTTCTTCTACTCAACAGCTGAGCTCTGGAACTCTCTCCCAGAATCAGTCTTTCCCTCTTCCTATGACTTAAATTGCTTCAAACTCCGTGTGTCCAGGCATTTTGGCTCGAACGTCCCTTGATTTTGGCCCTGTCACTCTTTCAACTATGGGGGAGGCACTCGCTATAGGCAGTTATGCCTTTTGCCTCCCTCAATCACATAGAAAAAAAAAAAAAAAAAAAAAAAAAAAACACCGTTGTTGAGTTGACTAAAGCATGAACTCTCGTCCTCACTTTCGGTGGTTCGAGCCCGACTGAGAGTACAAAACCTATCTTTCTCTGTCTGTCTCTCTCTCTCTCTCTCTATATATATATATATATATATATATATATATATATATTATATATATAATATATATATATATATAATTATATATATATATATATATATACAGATATATATATATAGTATATGTATATATATATTATATATATATGTATATATATATATATATATATATATATATATATATATATATATATATATATATATATATATATATATATATTATATATATATATATATATATATATATATATATATATGTATATATATATATATATATATATATATATATATATATATATATATATATATCTGTACAGTATATATACATTACTGTACAGTATGTAAGAGAATATTAAAACTTACCTTAAGAAATAACCATCATCGTATGAGCAGGATTTTACTGCAAAGCTTCCCTAAAAATAATCCAACCCGCACTAAACGTTTACCTTCTCCCCTCCCCGCCCCTTGTAGATGAGTGTAGTAGTGAACAACCGCGGCACAGTGAAGAGTATGCACATGCCTGACCTGGAGCATCTTGGCCAGGGGGAGGAGAGCAAGATCGAGGTGGCTTTGGTGAACGTGGATCCCAGCCTGGCCGTGTCTCATGAACCGAGATACGTGGCTCAAGTCCGCGTCCTGTGTAATGGTGAGTTCTTTATTACATCCTGTAAGTTCTTTATTATAACTTGTTCCTTGGTCTGTGTCTTCTGTAATGGTGAGTTCTTTATTATAACCTGTAAGTTCTTTATTATAACCTGTTCGTTTGTCTGTGTCTTCTGTAATGGTGAGTTCTTTATTATAACCTGTTCGTTGGTCCGTGTCTTCTGTAATGGTGAGTGTTCTAGCGATGATCTTGTTATATATATTTCACTGGGAGGTGTTTGGTGTTGGGAGTGAAATTAATAGATTGGATTAACAATAGGTACTGAAATATTTCGTATTGAGGTCGGTCATAATATGTGATCTGTGCCCCATAAAATATTCTTTCCTCTCACTTAGTCATTAGGCTATTCATAGTGCAGTTGGGTTCAGTATATGATTAGATTAATATCCAGTATTCAATAAATTATATTAATCGCAGGCGTGTGCTATAGGCTACTTATGACTGCCTTGATGGTGTAATGGTTAGAGTGTGAAGATATGTAAATGGTAACCCAGGTTCGAATCCCGGTAGGATCACATGCTTTCATTAATTTCATTGGGAGGTGTTTGGTGTTGGAATGAAATTAATAAATTACATACCCTGGTCTTCTATCATATTTATTATACTCTGATCCCCCCCCCCCTCCCCATATCCCCCCCCCCCCTCCCCCTCCATCTTCTTGAATGGTGAGTTCTATCATATCAATTCTACCCTGGTCCATATTCTCTGTAATGGCGACTTATATATTTGATCCTATATCCTGGTTCACATCTTTTGTAATGGTGAGCTTTATCATATCTACTATAGTCTGATCCACGTCCTTTGTAATGGTGAGTTCTCTCATATATCCCATAACTTAAGGGGGGATGGGAATATATATGTGCTTATTTATTTAGCATTATATTATTGTTTTAGTTTCTTCCCTAGACCTCCACCAAGCTCCATGTCCGTTCATGGCCAAATGGTTATGGTGCCCAACTCTCCCAAATATACCTGGAGTGAGTCGGTTCGAATCCTGGTCAGGATAACTCTCTCCCAACCTGTCCGACATTATCATTAGTTATGTAATTATGTTATGTTATATTTGTTGTATTATCATACCTCTTCCCTCCCGCAGACACCACTGATCCACCCATGATCCGTGAAGACCCACCTCTCTCCATGCCCACCATCACCACCACCAGCAACCCAGTCTACTCAGCTCGTGAGTTTACATTCATGTATTGCCTTGTGAAACATTATACTTGTATTCTTACACAATGATTCCACTTCACAACGCCTTTTACGGAACGATCACTGTGGGAAGGAGTATTGTTTACAGAGAGTATTCCCATTTATAAAGGTGACGTAATTGTTCAAGGTATATTGTCTATTGACAGGGCCGTTTAAGAATACAAGCACTAGTGTTGTCTTCAAAAGTAAGAGAGGGTTGGTGGCGTTCACTAGGGTGCGCCTTCTCGCAGCGCTCATCTCCGTGGTGTAGCCCTTTGTAGCCTGTGGTATGTGTGTAACCCAGACTGCCACACAGAGGTTACTGCATATACAATCATTCAAGTTACCACACTTTAGATCTCCAGATAGAACGTCACAAATGCAGTTTTAGAAAGATGACGTATCGACAAGTGTTGGGGCAGCCTACCTTTATGTACACACCTTCAAAAGTTAGTTTATGGTTTTATAGCTAATTAATGTTTGAGAACTTCTAATTAACTACAATTGTTTTTTGGCCAGGATTAGTTAGTCTGGATTATTTATATCAGGGTTATCTATCATGGCTTTCGTGTGTTATGAAATTTGTTTGAATTACTATTTTGCATTGCTGTCGTATGTATTTTCCCTTTCGATTTATTAATAATTTAGTAAGTTTAGTTAATATTATATCATGCACCTGTTGAACTTGCCTATATACAGTATACAGTATATATTGTTTATCGTAATTATGAAATTGAACTTTGATAAAGGAACAAAAGGAGCGAGATGGCGAGAGATTGATAAAATATTCGATTGTTAGTAATGAGAGAAAGAATGAGGGTGTGTATTTGTCTGTGTGTGAATGACTGTTTGTGTGTGTGTGTGTGTGTGTGTGTGTGTATGAGAGAGAGAGAGAGAGAGACAGGCAGACAAAGAGATTCATTCACTCAAGTATACTCCTCCCCCACTGCAGCTTACCATTCATTCATACTTCCATGACCCAATAAATGAAATATTACACTGCCCCTACTGTGTGCAAGCACCCCGTGGAGAGAGAGAGAGAGAGAGAGAGAGAGAGAGAGAGAGAGAGAGAGAGAGAGAGAGAGAGAGAGAGAGAGCGAGAGAGAGAGAGATGGGAGGGGGAGGAAAGGAAGGAGAGAAAGATGAGGTAGTGTAAGCGTGTGTGAATGATTCTTCCTGCTTTGCAGGAAGGGAACGTCATCATCGGACTACGATGGACTACCATAAGCAAGTGTGAGAGAGAGAGAGAGAGAGAGAGAGAGAAAGAGAGTAGAAAGCGACTAGAGAGAGATAATAAAGGAGGAGAGAGAGAGAGAGAGAGAGAGAGAGAGAGAGAAACTAAAGTAGAGAGAAACTAAAGAGAGAGGGAACAAGGCAAATAATATAATCCAACCCTACTCCCTCTCTTTAACAGCTTACCCTGAGTGCCTCCTGACGCAAGTAGAGGCCGACCACCCCTACTCCCTGTCAGGCTCCAACGGCACTCGAACCCTGGCGGTCTTCCCCAGCAGTCCGGCCCTCTACCTCCAGGTCAACCTTCCGGAGGAGATCTATAAGGTGGGGAGGAGGCGCTGGTTAACCCTTTCTGTACCGGCGATGCGTTATTCATTTTATGCTAGCTACATTTAGACGATTTCATGAAGCTTAACCCTTTTTTGTACCGGCAACGTCTTTTTTATTTTATTCTCGCTACATTTATACGATTTTATGAAGCTTAAGAAGGATGGAAGGTAGCTAGAAGAATTAAGTGATATAGTATGTGTAGCATTTTAATTGGTAGACATCCATCCTAAGCTAAATTAAATCGTTTAAAAGTTGCCACAATATAATGAAAAGAAAAATCCACAAAAATCATTCAGCTTGTTTCCTGGGTAGCCACCTCCTCAGATTGTTCGCTCTGGTTACACTCGATGGCCAATCGCATTCACTAGAGCAATCAAGATTCCTTGACTGCCTGGGTGAACGCACCCTTGTTCTTTTATATAGCTTAGTTAGTTAAAAGAAGACTTCAGAGGCTATCAAACCTATTGGATTATTAAGCCAGCACACCTAAAGTCAAGAAGAATGTCAGTACTGGAGCTCCTTTTCGAAAACTCCAGTATCTTGCATATAGCTTGATTCCACCTTACCTCTTAAGCTGATCATCAATGAGCAGAGGGTTCAGTTACCATACGCCACCTACGACCTGATCTTAGAGCTAATGTACTCCAAGATATATAGACTCTAAGTTCTTACTCTACTCTTCCAGGTGTTGATTGACGGTAACCGGATGGAGTTGACCAGGTGTGACGCGGAGGGTGAAGACTGTGACCTGGTGGAGGGTAACAACACACCCACTGACGTCCTCACTCCGGGGATGTGGAACTACGTGGAGGTGGTCGTTCTTATGAGAGGCGTAAGTCTTTTTGTTCTTCTTCAGTATATGTGTTCTGTCACTTTTTCTTTCTTCTTCTCTTGTCACTTCTTGTATTTTTTACTTTTTCTTTACGTGTGGCTCTTACTGATCCTCCCTACACCTTGTGGGAGTAAGGACTGGCTACTGACTAAGTGTTCTTTTGTGTATCGTTCCTGCGTATTCAGTGTATGTGTGTTAAATATGTGAATTCAATATATGTATTCAATACATGTGTTAAATATATGAATTCAGTATATGTATTCAATATGTGTACTAGGTATATGTATTCAGTATATGTATGGAATATATGCATTCAGTATGTGTATTATGTATATGTATTGAATATATGTATTCAGTGTATGCATTCAGTTTATGTATTACAGTACTTCTTACAGGCAGCTTTGCCTTTTCTCTCCTTCATACACATAGAAATATATGTATATATATACATATATATATATATATATATATATATATATATATGTGAATTCAATATATGTATTCAATACATGTGTTAAATATATGAATTCAGTATATGTATTCAATATGTGTACTAGGTATATGTATTCAGTATATGTATGGAATATATGCATTCAGTATGTGTATTATGTATATGTATTGAATATATGTATTCAGTGTATGCATTCAGTTTATGTATTACAGTACTTCTTACAGGCAGCTTTGCCTTTTCTCTCCTTCATACACATAGAAATATATATATATATATATATATATATATATATATATATATATATATGTGTACTTTTTTATTTCATTTTTTTGTCGCTCATATGTATTCAGTATGTATATCGAAATTATGCATCCAATATTTCTATTGAGTATATGCATCAAATTTAATTATGTATTCAACATACTGTATGTCTTCAGTATAATGTATTCAGTATATCTTTTTATATCTCCTATTTTCGTGCCTGTCTATTCGGTATATGTATGTATTCAGTATACAGTAAATATTAACTATTTGTATTCAGTATGCAGTGTATGTAATCAGTATATCCTCTATCGTCGTATTTTTATCGTTCCTGTGTAGGCCGTATTCATTTTATGCCAATAATGTTATTCCTGCACTTTTTTTTTGTTTTTCCCTATACACAATCGGTCCATTTTACTAACCCATTTACCGTATTTACGCCCTATTTACGTCCCTATTCAGTATATTCATTACGCCAATTATTTTGTTCTTGATATACACAATCTGTCAAATCTACTAACCCATTTACCCTATTTACGTCCTATTTACGTCCTATTTACACCCTATTTACGTCCCTATTCAGTATATGCCTTATGCCAATAATTATGCTCTTGCTATGCACAATCGATAAATTTGTACTAACCTATTTACCCTAGTTACGTTCTATTGACACCCTATTTGTGTCCCAATTCAGTATATGCCTTTGAGCTGGATATACACAATCGGTTACATTTTGACTAACCCCCGCGTTCTTTCACCAGGTACACATCCAGGTAAACAATGACACGAACCTAATGAGCCAGCGCCCAGTTAGGGATGCCTCTACCATCGTCATCACCGTCCTGCCCGCTCCTATCACCGGCCGCGCTGATCACTACACGGTGGCTGTCAACCCCAAGTGCGATGGTGAGAGCATAGAGAGATAGTTTTCTGAATCGTATGAACACAGAAATAAATAATATAGTAGAATGGATCAATGCTAATAAACTATCTCTTAATATTGATAAAACTAAATATATGATACTTCATACACAAGGAAAATCTGTAGCTACTAACATGAGTGTGGATATATGCGGTAATAGTATACATAGGGTCAACACTCAACAGTATAACATTCTTGGGTGTAGAAATCTGTAGCTACTAACATAAGTGTGGATATATGCGGTAATAGTATACATAGGGTCAACACTCAACAGAATAACATTCTTGGGTGTAGAAATTGACTCCAAACTTAACTGGACAGAACATATAAAAATTGTGAAAAATATGATGTCAAAAGGAATAGGATTAAGGGGAGATGGTTCACTTTTTGGGCGATTTTTGCATGTATTCATTATTTTTCTAGTTTCCTCCCTAGACTTCCATCAAATAAAAACAAATATCCATTAGAGACTATAGATGAATTTGTACATTTTTCGGCAGAAAATGTTTGCGGCCGAAGGCCGATTCTTCCAACATTACAGGCTCACTATCGTTCGCCAGGGAAAAAAATTAGACACCTAAATAGCAAGAAAGGTCTTAATATTGACGAAGAAATGGGGCGAAAGGTCTTAAAATCGGCTAACTAATAGGGCAAACATCTTAACATCTGAAAACTAATGGGGCTAAACATGAGGGAGAAAGTGGTCCAGAAAACCGGCCAATGTTCCCTTAATATGTAAAGCCAAAAAGGTATTGAATATTTCTACACTTGTAACGTTGTATAATTGCTTTATCAATCCATATTTAACCTACAGAATAGAAGTCGGGAAAGGCTAGTGATTGCCATATGAACTATTTCATTATGTTACAAAAGAGAGCAATACGAATTGTATCATCTGCTGAATTTCGAGCACACACTGAACCAATTTTTAAATCTTTGAATATATTGTCACTCCAAAAATTGTATTTGTTTTGTATGCCGAAGTTAATGTATAAATGCATATACTCGTCTGTTCCTGAAGTTTATAAGAATGATACCGTACACTCATATAGTACTAGGCAGTGTAATAAACGTTACGTGGCTTGGGGAAGAACAGCTATGATACAGAAAACATTTATACATCAAGGTGTTCATATATGGAACGGATTATCAGGAATCACTATAGACGATTGATCGTTTGTATTATTTAAGAAGAAATTAAAGAGCTTACTATTGAATAACAAAATACCAATATTTAATGTTTATCAACCCTAAAGAACTATTAATGTATACTAATTAAACCAGAGGTATATTGATATATTTTATAATATTTTCATTTTATAAGTTTGTTCTTTATATTTGTATTTGTTGCATTATTATTATCAACTCTGCGTAAGCTGAGTTTGGTATCCCCCCCCCCTGTATAGTGGGTGCCACACACAAAAAATGTCTGTCGTCGGCGTTGTCGTTGTCGTTGTCGTCCGTCTGTCTCGGAACTCCTCCTAGACCGTTGGACGGATTTTCACCAAATTTCACACGAACATTTGTTGCGTGAATGCGAACGTCAGTCAAGAAAGATTTTTTTGAATTTATGCAATAGTTATGATTTTAGGTCCAAAATATGGTTTTGCCCCCACCACCCCCCCACCACCCCCCCCCCCCCCCCAGCAATAATGGCGTCCTGGGGGCGAAAACATCTCGCTACGTATTTGCTAGGTTAAGTTAGTTTAGTTGGCATTAGAAGTGATGGTAGTAATAGTGGGATTGATGGTGATAGTAGTGATGATGGTGATAATAGTAGTGATGATGGTTGTAGTTGTATTGATGATGTTGACAGTAGTGACGATGATGACAGTAGTAGATATGATGGTGACAGTAGTAGATATGATGGTGACAGTACTAGTAATAGTGATGATGGACATAATAGTAGTGATGATGGTGACAAGTAATGAGAGTTGTAATGATAATAATGACAGTAGTGATGATGGAAGTGACGATGGTGTGAGTATTAGTGACTATGGTGAGTAGTAGTGATGATGGTGAAAGTTGTAGTGATGAAGATCATAGTAATGGTGATGATGGCAGTAGTAGTGTTGATGGTGACAGTAGGATACATGATGGTAATACTTGTGACAGTAGTAATGATGATGGTTATAGTAGTAGTGATGATGTTAACAGTAGTAATGATGAGTGTAAGTTGGTGGTGATGATAGTAGTAATGCTGGTTGATAGTTGTAGTATCAATGCTAGTAGTGATTAAGATGGTAGTGACAATGGTGTCAGTAGTAGTGATGATGGTGAGAGTAGTAGTGATGATACAAATAATAATAATAAATAAATAATAATACTTTATTATTATTATTTATTTATTATTATTATTTTGAGTATTTCACTTCACTCAACACTTGCACTTGCACTCCCTGTTATGCTATAAAATGTTATTATATTTGTATACAAGATAAAAGGACACATATACCACATGGTATCTAGTTTGTGTTTATTTATGTGATGTTAAACGTAGCAATAATTAACAATGTATTACAATGACAATCAACTATTTTGAATTGAATTGAATTGAATTGATGTCTGTCAGATGTTGATTGGGTGGGTAAGTGTTGGAAATTAAGAAATCCTTTATAAATATTGCTGATACCAATTATAGAACAAACTATATTTGGTGCCAAGACATGACTTATTTGGCCAATTGTATATGAAATTGCGAGCATGTTGATGAGTGAGTGAGTGAGTGAGTGAGTGAGAGTGAATATTGTTATTATGTTCCTTTCAACAACCAACTATACTCCTAAATTCGATTATTGAAATTTACAAACACATGTGGCAGTCCGTGGATTCGAACCCAGGATGCTCACACCGAAAATCAACACCTTATGCATCGCACCACGAAGACAGTTAAAGATTGGTGGACACTGCCTACGATTTATTATGCAACTTCGAATCCTGCATATCAATCTAAGCATGTACACACATCCCAACTGCAACTCACGTAGGCTATGCATATGTGAATGGAAAGAGCAATTAATGGGGCCTTAACCACTAGGGAAGTCCTCTCGATAAATTACCCCTGAACTATGTGGGAGGGAGAGTAAGGTGTGACGCCATCCATCTGCTTGATCTTGGGATGTCTAGAACTACATGAACCGTGTCAGAAGAATACCCAGTGTCCTTAAGGGGGGCAGACCGTATTTTCTGGACCCCCTTCTCCCTAATGTTTAGCCCCACTAGTTTTGAGATTATATGACGTTCGGCCCATTAGTTTGGCGATTTTAACACCTTTCCCCCCATTTCGTTGTCAATTTTAAGACCTTTCGTGCCATTTAGGTGTCGATTTTTTCCTGGCGAGCGAAAGCGAGCCTGCAATTTTAAGAGGAACCGGCCTTCGGCCGAGACATTTTTCTACCGAAAAATGTACAAATTTATCTTGAAGGGGGATCTAGGGGGTGTTTTTCTAAGCTTGATGGAGGTCTAGGGAGGAAACTAAAAAAAATATATGAATAAATGAAATAATTGACCAAACAAACGGCCAGTCTCCCCTTAACCTGACAAGCGCGAAATAGACCTAGGGGCTAGGGTAGTTATTTGTGCATTTCTAGCCTTGGATTCTGACAGAATTCGTTATATTTACAATATAGAGCATTATTTGTTTTCGGTATGCTTTTATTTTACATATATGATGTATATATGAACCTTCAAGAGTGCTAAAATAAGTGGGAAAAGCATTTGGGTGGTGAAAAACGAAGATATTGGCCACCCGGTCATAATCTCAGGCGAGAGAGAGCCACAGGCAACCCTCCTCTCTCGCTGCCTGTGAGGTAACTGAGACGAACGGGGCGGTGTGGGCCGGTGTCTGGGTGTTGCATAACGATCTTTTCTGCAACCCACTTGTGCTACATTATCGCGGGAGAGAAAAATAACCGATAAATGATGATAATAAGAGGAAAAATAGGTGATAATTGAGGAGGGGAGGGAGGGGGGAATAAGGTGGGGAAGGAGGGGAGGGGGTGGGTGAGATTTACATGGATGAGTACTGGAGGGGAATTATCTCACCTAGAGACAAATTCCTTTGTTTTGATAGGCCCTTTGGAAGGCTTTTTTTATGGTCTTGCTTCCGTGAGGCCTATCGCGTTCCCTATAGGAAGCCTTCCGTGAGGCCTATCGCGCTTGCCGGGTTAAGTCAACCCACATCAACCTGAGGAACACAATACGCCCTCCCTCACAAGGAACTACTGCTGGCTCGGTATTATGCTCCCACTTACTGGACCGCCTTCCTCGTCGTTACTCCTTGGTTAGGGCTCCTTTACTAATAGTGCCAATCTGGAAAAGACGCATTACGGTGTCAATTGTAAACTGTCATACAGAACCTGGATGAGCTACTACACTTACTGAACAGCCAGCAGTATTATTGACAACGAAATGGGGTGAACAGTCTTAAAGTTTCCAAACTAATGGGTCGAACTTCTTAAAATCTAAAAAACAAAAAACAATAGGGAGAGAAAAGAAGGACCAGAAAAACGGGATGGGAAGGGTACTATGGTTGCCAGAGTGCTACCATATAATATTGAAGCAGTTTGTTTACGATTGGGATGCACTTCCTTTCACTAACCTTCAGCGAATGAAATGGTGTTGTGTTTAAGCTGCAGCTATCCATTTGGGAAATATTAAGAATCCATGTTGGTATAGCCATTTCACTATTACCCATTGATTCTTAGGGAGACCAAAACCCTTCCACTTGGACTCAATATATCAGGATGGCATCATAAATACCTAGTTTGAAATTTGTATTTGCCATTACTAAAGCGAAGAAAACGACATTATTTGAAATATATATCCCGACGAGTCAATGTTCGCCCTTGAATTAAGCATGTGTATTATAATTATTACTGATATATATATATATATATATATATATATATATATATATATATATATATATACTGGGTATATAGAGACAAAAAAAAAAAATAACCACTACTGAAAAATAAATACATTACTAAAGAGACCCAAAACTAAGCACTACCCCCTAAATGCTCTGGGTACTAACCAATAGTCTTGGCGGTGGATAACAAATGCATATATATACTGTATATACCGTATATTACTGTATACTGTAAATATATAATATATATATATATATTATATATATATATATATATATATATATATATATACAGTATTACTGTATACTGTATATATATATATATATATTATATATATATATATATATATATATATACAGTATATATACGGTATATACAGTATATATATGCATTTTGTTTTCTTTTTTTTAGCATCAATACCGCATATACAGTACACACCCAACCAGAACCTAACCTAACCTAACATTAACCCAAGCTAACCGGACTCCCTGTTGTTGTTGTTGTTGTTGTTCTCCAAGCTGCCTGGCCGAACAGCCCCAAGTCCCCGAGCAAGGCCAAGGCCATAACCGAGTGCCCCCACAGAACCCTCCCTGCCGACCACAATAAAGCCTGGGTGACCGAAGCCACTCCATGGCGGGGATCTGAGGAGGGAGCGGAAACGCCCGGGAAACCAAAGCCCCACCCAGGGCCCCGTGCCCCTCAGCAATTATGAAGAGAAAGTTGAGGGGCAAAGGAAAAATGTGACGCTTTGGCTTCCTATCTGGTAGATTGGGAGGTCTATCCACGGAACCGGACTCCCTGTTATCCTCCCCAGTGCCCTACTCGCCCGGCCAGTCCACCATCCGGACGCCCATGGTATCCACCGCCAAGGCTATTGGTTAGTACCCAGAGCATTTAGGGGGTAGTGCTTAGTTTTGGGTCTCTTTAGTAATATATTTATTTTTCAGTAGTGGTTATTTTTTTATTTTTTTATTTAATTTAATTTTTCTCTTTATTAAGTGATTTATGTTTTCAGTGTTCTTGCTTTTCAAGCTTTAAGCACAAACAAACAACCCCTAGCCCCCTTTCAAGATAAATTTGTACAATTTTCGATAGAAAAATTTCCCGGCCAAAGACCGGTTCCTCTTATATTACAGGCTCGCTATCGCTCACCGGGAAACAATCGATACCTAAATGACACGAAAAGTCTTAATATTGATGAAGAAATGAGGTGAAAGGTCTTAAAATCACCAAACGAATGGGCCGAACGTCTTAAAATCTGAAAACTTATAGGGCTAAACATGAGGAAGAAGGGGGACCAGAAAAACGACCCATCTCCCCTGTAAGTCAATCACACTCTATTTATTTCCATGCATAAAGTCATGGAGTGTATACAAATTTATGTGTCGGACTGTTCAATTGAGAGCCAGCTATATGACGGATTTGCACGAGCACTTTTTCACGCAAGTTTTGATTCGCAACTTTATATCTGGCAACATTTTGAGACCATCTTGCCTTGGTATCGGTAATTAGATTGATGTAAGAGACTATTATAGTTGGCAAAATTCTTATAATGGTAGTTTATTCAAGTGCATTGGGGGTTTGTAGTTGATGATTAATGTTAAGAACGGGGTGTTACTTAATTCTATAGTTTCAGGAACTAATGTACAGTATACCGACCCTTAGTGATCTTGGGCCCATTCATTGTTCTTTCCACTCACTAAAACATTACGTTTCCCATAATGCAGTTGGGTCGAGTACATGATTAGATTCATATCGAAAATTCGAAAATGGATATTAATCGTGATCGTGTATGCGACCTTTAACTGTGTTGGTGGTGTAATGGTTTATATGCTTGTGTTCTGGGTGTGGCGTCCCGAGTTCGAATCCCGGGAGGACCATATGCTTTCATTAGTTTATTCAAGTGCATTGGGGTTTGTAGTTGATGAGTAATGTTAAGAACGGGGTGTTACTTAATCGTATACTTCAAGAGCTCCCAGATGGAAAATAATGTATGGAACAAATAGTATAAATCCACCTATAAGAAACGAGCATGTCTCCTGTCCACCTGTTGCTTACTTTAGTTGTTGCCTGTCAAACTTCAGGGGAGGCTGGACGTTTGTTTGGTCTATTAATTCATGTATTCATATATTTTTTTAGTTTCCTCCTAGACCTCCATCAAGATTAGAACAAAATACCTAGACCCCCTATTAAGATAAATTTGTAAATTTTTCGGTTGAAAAATGTCCCGGCCGAAGGCTGTTTCCTCTTAAAATTGCAGGCTCGCTATTGCTCGCCAGGAAATAATCGACACCTAAATGGCACGAAAGGTCTTAAAATTGACAAGGAAATGGGGCGAAAGGTGTTAAAATAGCCCAACTGAAGGGCTAAACATTAGGGAAAAGGGGGTCCAGAAAAACGGTCTGCCTCCCCTTAACATCAACAAGCTAGAGAGAGTGTAATGTCTAGACTCTCTAGAGGGTTGAAATAAATGCCCATTGAGAATTATGAAGCGTTTCGTCAGTTTATTCTGATTATCATTAGACGATTTTATTCAGTTTAGGAAGAAATTTGTGGGAGTCAGAGGGATGATTAAGATAGTTTTTGCCCCTTTGACTGCTAGAGGGCCTTCCAAATATGATTATAATCGCCTAATTATAGCCAGAATAAACTGTCGAAACGCGTCATGATCCTCAACGGGTTAAGGGAAAGGGTATATTTTTTCGTCAATTATTTCATATATTTATTTTGTTTTCCTCCCTAGACCTCCATCAAACTTTAAAAAAAAACATCCATTAGATCCACCTTTCTAGATTAAATTGTACATTTTTCGGTAGAAAAATGTCCCGGTCAAAGGCCGGCTCTTCCAAAATTACAGGCTCACTATCGTTCGCCAGGGAAGAATTCAACATCTAAATAGCACGAAAGTTCTTAATATTGACAAAGAAATGGGGCGAAAGGTCTTTAAATCGACAAACTAATGGGCAAACGCCTTAAAATGTGAAACTAATGGGGAAGTACAAAGGAGTACAAAGGAAGTACAAAGGAAATCAAGCAACAACAGGTCTAGTGACCCTTCTAGGCTGCTTGTCCTCCAAAACACTGAGGATCAAGTGTCCAAACAGTGGTTTAGAGTGGGTAAGGGAACATTGGAAAGGGAACTACTGCCCTGGAACTAATGTCCGTGGCAGGACTAGGAAGTTAGTAGGGGACATATGGGTTAGTAACTGAGGGGAGGATAAAATAAAGTTATTCATTTACAAACGCAGTCAGTCGCGGGTTTGATGCGAAATATTTGTCTAGGCGGAGTTTAAATGAATCAACGGTGCTGCAGTCTATAACGTCTCGGGGAAGCCCATTCCACAAGTTGACAACTCGATTGAAGAAGAAATTCTTAGATTCGTGTGAGTTAAAAGATTTACCAATAATTTTGCAACCGTTTCCCCGCGTGTAATTAGATTGGTCGATAGTGAAGTACTTACTACAGTTCATATTGTCGATGCCTTTGATGATTTTGAACACTTGAATTAAGTCACCTCTTAATCTGCGCTGGGTTAAAGGAAATAGATTTAATTCTCTAAGACGCTCTTCGTATGGTTTGTTCTTTAGGCTAGGTATCATTTTGGTAACTCTACGTTGAACTCGTTCTAGCTTGTTAATGTCTTTTTGGTAATAAGGGCACCAGCATTGAACGCAGTATTCCAGAAGGGGTGGACTAATGAATTGTAAAGGGTTATGATAACGTCTTTGGATTTAGGCTGAAATGACCTGCCTATAAAGCCAATTATTATGTTTGCCTTCTTAACAACTTCTGAACATTGTTGACTCGGTTTTAGGTTACTCGATATTGTTACTCCAAGATCGGTTTCTCTGTTTAAATTCTTAAGCTGAGTGCCATTCATCGAATAGTTTGCTTTCTCATTTAGGTATCCGATATGTAGTACTTTACATTTATCCGCATTGAAACTCATTTGCCAAATTTGGGCCCAATGTGACAATTTATCTAGATTGTGTTGCATATCGTCAACTTGTTCTTTTGAGAGTACGCTATTTGAAATTTTTGTATCGTCAGCAAATTTTGAGATTGTACAGGTGAGACCCTCATCTATGTCGTTGATGTAAATTAGAAAGAGAATTGGTCCTAGTACCGATCCCTGGGGTACCCCGCTACTTACATTGGTCCACTTAGATGCCTTACCGTTTATGACTACTCTTTGCTTTCTGTCGCTGAGCCAATTTGCTATCCATTTCAACACACCGTCTTGTATTCCATGCGCTTTTAGTTTTAGCAGTAAACGTTTGTGGGGAACTTTGTCAAAGGCCTTTTGAAAATCAAGGTATATAATATCTACAGCTTTACTCTCATCGTAGAAGTTGAGAGGTTGAGGATATCATGGAAGAAGTCTAAGAGGTTTGTTAAACAGGAACGTTTTTTACGAAAGCCGTGTTGAGTATCTTTAAGTATGTTATTTTCCTCTAAGTGATTTACGAGTCTGTCTCGACCGTTTCTAGCATTTTACATACAACTGAGGTTAAGCTAATTGGACGATAGTTACTGGGTAGGGATTTGCTGCCTTTTTTTAATATCGGTGTTACGTTGGCTATCTTCCACTGATCAGGCATAGTTCCAGACTGCAAGGATTTATTGAATAGTAATGTCAGTGGTTTGGAGAGCTCATCCTTAGCTTCCTTTAGAACTCTAGGCGAGATTGTATCAGGTCCAGGCGTTTTATTTACCTTGAGCTTATCTAAACAATTCAATACTTCTCTCTCTGTAACGGTGATATTGCTTAGAACATCTGAATTATCAATCTGAATCGGCGATGGTGTAGGGATATCACTGAGGTCTTCTGTTGTAAAAACTGATGCAAAGAAGGTATTGAGGGCATTACTCATTTGTACTTCGTCTTTGGTGTATTCTCCATTTTCATCGACTAACGTCCAACAATTGAAGTAACTACTTTTTTCTTTCTGATATAACTATAGAATTCTTTCGGGTTTGTTTTACTTTGATTCGCAATATGTAACTCTAGGGTCTTTTTATTTGCTTAATTAACTTTTTTTAAAAGTTAAGGCTAAAAAAAAGGCTAAACATGAGGGAGAAGGGGGTCTATAAAAACGACCCATCTCCCCTTACAACTGCCATATCCACGTTTCACCAACCATCCATCTATTACCACCCCTACAGTTGAGTCTAGCACCCCAGCCCCTGGTGCTAGCGACATGTCATCCCCCACCGTGGGCATCGTTGTGGGGGTGTTGCTGGCGATCCTGGCTATCTTGGCCGTGGCCTTAGCTGTCTCCACCTACAAGAAGCGAAAATCAGCCAACATCAACCAGCACACACCCTTACAGGAACAACAGCAGGCGAAGTAGTGGCTGTCACTATGCCAACACCCCTAGCAACACTCTCGACAGTCAGCCAACATCAACCAGCACACACCCTTGCAGGAATAACAGCAGGCGAAGTAGTGGCTGACACTATGCCAACACCCCTAGCAACACTAAAGCCGGTATCACAAGAGAGCTTTTATAGTTAACATTCGATGATCAACATTTTTCTGGCAACATTTCTGGAATATGTTGCACTGGTATCGGAAACTAGCCTGATCATAGAGGAATTTAGGTGGCTGAAATATTTTTAATGTTGACCTCCTAAGCTGCCAGACCAGTGTGGAGGATAAATGTTGAGGGAAAAAGGGCTCGTGTGATACCGGCTTTACTCCTTACCTACATCTATACCTATGGAGTCACAGTAGACACTGTGACTCCTTTAACTATTTTCCCGCTATGAATATTGTGTTCAGCTGAATCCTACAAAGTACACATGCATAAGTAATATAAATGTTATATGTTCAAGCTGATCCGTGGACACTAATTAACACTCTTGTTTTTCTTTTCTTTTTTCTCATGAGTAAAAAAATAATCAGTATAGATCCTTCGACAAAGGAGTTCTAGTTTTCACCAGTATCATTCGATTTAAAGCTTTCTCTCGATGTCTTCGATATTGTTTTGTATATCCTTTCATGCATCTTTTACGATAGGACCTCTTACTTAGTTCGATTTGACTTCCTATTAACATATTTCGACACTTGAGAGATTCTATCATTACCTACATTATTTTGCATTGAACCAGATATTCTTTCATAGAGTTTACCAAATATTATACCGGTTACCACCACGTCTCATCGACTTTCTCAATTACCACAATATATTTGTTTTCCACCTTAACTCCTAATCCCTGTCCCTGTTACTTCTTCCTGCATTTATGTCTTCCTCTACATTTCCCAATTGTGTATCCCCACTTCAGTAACCTGGGTTGATTGTTTTAGATAAGAGCTCTGTTTGTTACGGAGGAGGGAGCGTAGTATTGTAATCACCGTAGCTGTATGTCTGTGTATTCGTGGATGTGTGTGCACACCCTTACTCACAGAAAAAAAATCTTCTTTCGTGGCAGTAGTAATGTTGATTGTGGTTATGGTAGTAGTAGTTATGATGGTGGTGACTGTGGTAGCACATGTGATCATATCTATGTAGTGATGATAGTGATTATAGTAGTGATTGTGGTAGTAGTTGTGATAATGAAGATGATTACAGTAGTAGAGTAGTAGTTGTAGTAGTAGTGATAATGGTGATAGTAGTAGTGACGATGGTGGTAGTAAGCATAGTAGGCTAGTGATGAAGGGGGCAGTAGTAGTGATGATGGTCATAGTAGTAGTGATGATGGTCCTAGTAGTAGCGGTGATGGTAGTGATGATGACAGTAGTAGTGAGAGTATTAATAATGATAGTAGTTGAGATGATAGTAATAGTGATGATGTTAACAGTAGTAGTGATGATGGTGACAGTATTAGTGATTCTACTACTGTCGCCATCATGGCGACAGTAGTAGAATCACTACTACTGTCACCATCATCAATACTACTATCACCATCATCACTACTACTGTCACCTTTATCACTTAAGAGCTCAGTCTCAGATAATAATATCACGACGGAGGCGAAGTTTGCTATTTTCCGGTTGCCTTGTGTTTTAGTGATAGGGTGATCCAAGTTCATTTTAATTCGCCCTACCATGGAGAATCTAGATCCGTCCAAGTTTCTATAAACGCAGAGAATCTGTTTAACCAGTTTATCGGGGATCCCGCAGATGGGTGCTCCTGGGCAGTAAGATGCGCGGGAGGTGAAAACTGTAATGGTGTGGTGATCCAACACTTGGTAGCGTCATGTCACAGTGGCGAAGTGAAGAGGAGCAAACAAACAGCGAAGAAATAAGAACACAACCAGCAAACTAATCTAATCACTCTCTCTCTCTCTCTCTCTCTCTCTCTCTCTCTCTCTCTCTCTCTCTCTCTCTCTCTCTCTCTCTCTCTCTCTCTCCACCCCCCCCCCCCCCCCTTCGAGTTAAATGTGTACATTTGTCGGTAGAAAAATGCATTGCCCTAATGGTGGGTTCACACATTCACGTATATTGCTCCCGTCAGCTCCCGTCTGTTGTAAACGAAGGTATATTGGTAGTTGGCAACCGATTACGTAAAACGTAATGGCATAATACGCAAAACTTTAATGAAATTACGGCCAGTCGGGGGTACTCTCGCATGGCGCGAGTAGAAACGAGTAGCCCACGTGGGTCGGGAATGTTGTGGGTGCGGCCAAGGCCGCGCGGTTGCTGATTCGAGTCAAATCAGGAACGTGGCTCGCCCTCACGTATGTCAAAAGACGGGGAAACTTACGACCGACCAGGCCACCACGGTCGTCTGACCAGAGCATCCTCGTCGGACGTAGCAGCTACCACGTGAGACGAGAGCTGCTCTCGTCAAATCGTAGAAAGTTCCAGTCGAACATGGAAGTATACGTTAGTTAGGCCGCATCTGGCAGAACCGCCGCACTGCGGGTTGGCGGGAAGACGCGGCATCGTTGTACGAGGGGACAACGGGACCAGCGAGGGACCCTCCAGTCACACCTCTCACCACACCGGAGCAGCAACCAACAAGCCAACCCTGCCACCCTCTGCACCCTGCCGAAAACAAATCGTAGCAGCGAAACGACTGCACCTATGGCTTTCATATTTTTACCACATGTACCTTACCCTTTAGGCTACCCACCACAAAAATCCCAAATCCCTCCTCCCACCCACTCGCTGACTGTCGGTCCCGTCAGAAGGAAAAAAAAGGAAAATCTGTGGCGGCGAAACGACTGCACCAATCGGTTCCATATTTGTGTGACAAGTCTCTTACCCTTCTGCCTTCCCCCCACCACACCCCCAACCTCCTCCCACCACCCACTTCTAGCGTATCCGTACGAAGGAAAGGAAAAAAAAGAAAATCCGTGGTGGCGAAACTACCTCACCAATCGGCTTCATATGTGTAACACAAGTCAATTACCCTTCTACCTTCCCCCAACCAACCCACCAACCCCGAAACCACACTCCCACCCATACATTCCGATACCATAAAAGTCTCTGTAGTCTATAGTGTCTTTTCAGCTACTTTCGGGACCATCGGGGACCTGATTTCTGGCGAGGGGAGTGTTTTTTTTACCATTTCTCTCCCAACTTAATAGATTTAGCCAAAAAAAAAAAAAAAATATGGCACTGGCAGAAGCACACCGTCAAAATTGGCTGGCACTCAGCGGGTTACTCCTCCAGGATGAATTCCTCGATGTTACTCCTCCAGGATGAATTCCTCAATGTTGTTCATGGTGCCGATGAAGGACTGGGAATGGGAATGGTGTGGCCATTCCTGCCCTTTTGTAGTTCCCAGATTCCAACCCAGACCTACGTGGTTGACAAAGACTGTCTTTGTCTGTGTTTGGTCAGACGGGGTGTGCCTACGATTGGCCAGAACCGGTCCAGGTACGACCTAACAAATCCCAAGACATGCGGCCTCATCTACGCCGGTCTTGAGGGGGCGTGGCATGGGCGTGGCCTGTGTTCCCGCAAATCGTGCAGCCCATGAGGTCGAACGGGGCTATGCTTACGCACGTCGCAAACACGTACGTAGTTCAATACGACTCCATTACGTCTGACGTAACACTGGCCCCGTTACGCTAAGTCTGTCGGGAAGTGCAATAGACTTGGAAGAACGGGCGTTCAACGGCAGAAACTACTCGCGTCTTTACATAAATTGGCGATACGCCGGACGGGAGCAATATACGTGAATGTGTGAACCCACCATAAGGCCTGTTCCTGCTAAATTTCCTGTTCCCTATCGCTCGCGAGGATAAAATCGACACCTAAATGGCACGAAATGTCTTATACAGTAGTCGCCAAACTAATGGGGCGAATGTCTTAAAATCTATAATATAATGGGGCAAAGCATGAAAAGAGGAGCCAGACCCCCCCCCCCCCCATTATACATGCAGGAGGATACCGGCAAGGGGATAGTCGGGGTCATCTAGGAAATAGAAAGGTGGGGCAGTGGGAATATACAAGGTGAGGTAATAGGAAATGGCTCTGTAACTGAGTGAATGATTGAACTCTAGCTAAACCGAGGGATGTCTTGTTTTTCCCCAACCCCCTTTTCGTACCGTTAGTTTGGCGATTTTAAGATGTTTAGCTCCATTATTTTGGCGATTATATAACGTTTCACCAGATTCAGATGTTGATTTGTTTCTGGTCGAGCAAAGGGCCGGAATAGTGTCTATGTCTTGCCGCCTATTTAGAGTTTTTTTTCTTTTTCTAACATTTCAATAATTGTACAAAGCTTAGAACAAATATTTGGGAGTTAAATGGGTTTGGTGGGAGAGTTTTTATCCAGTTTCATTCCCAGCGGTCCTGCCTTAGCTGAATGTAATCATCTGAAGTTAGCCTTGATGCAAAGAGAGTTAAAAGAACTAGCATGCAATTAATAGGGTTATCATTATTTAATATTATATTTATCATTAGTCATTATTATTATTATTATTATTATTATTATTATTATTATTAGCATGTTTTATGGGTCAAATATGTGAATGAGGGTTAAGGAAAGTGAAAGTCAGACACACATCTCAGAAAACAGAAATACACCAGAGACTAATGCAATATTAATAGAGTAAACAAAATAATAATCAATAAAGTATTAAAATAGGAAGTATGCAAAATAGAAAACGGAAATACAACAGACACTAATATAATGATAAATAAATTTAAATAATATAAAACAAAGTAACATAATAATAAGTACACAAATTATATTATAAAATACTATTTTAATCCCCAGTAGCATTAAACACAACCACAGTACGTCTCTCCTAAGCAGAATAAAATCGCCTGAAGATAGCCTTGATGCAGGATACAGGAAAGTGAAAGTCCTGCTCACCTCTCAGAAAACGGAAATACACCAGAGACTAACGGGAAATGGTTATAACACTACCCGATCCGACCGATTGAGGGTTATTATGATATTTGGTTTAAGTATTTTTTAAGGATTTTACTTGTTCTTGCTATTTTAGAGCACTGTATTTAATTTTGCCCCCTTAGGCTAACAAATACGTTTTCCCAGACCCCCTTCAAACTTAATTTGTAACATTATCGATAGAAAAAATTCCTGGTCGACGGCCAATATCTTCTAAGTTACAGGCTCGCTATCGCTTGCCCATAAATATATTTACACCTAAATGGGGTGAAGCACCTCGTTATCGTCATTCTTAAAATCTCCAGACTAATGGAACGAAACAGGGGAGGACCAAAAGGACCCCCTTTGTAGCGAATAGGGTTAAACTAGCCAGATGATCGAGGATGTGAAGAAGGATATGGAAAAGAAAACGAAAAATCAGGGTCACACAGAAAACGTGATGGTCAAAGGAAATACGGTATAGGCTAGTGGGAAATGACTCTAGATACTGAGAGAGAGAGAGAGGCTATCTGAGAGGAGGACTGTGTGAGTGCTTATAGTTTTTACTGAGGAAAGTCACTGGGGAATATACTGCAGAAGGAGTTAGAGTTAGACAGTCACGCTCATAGATAAGTCGATAGATATAAACAAACAGACATACATTAGCTAAAGTATATATATATATATATATAGAGAGAGAGAGAGAGAGAGACTAGTTTATCCTCTAATCCACTCAACCACGGCGTGATAAACCTAACCATTTTCTAATTATAATTAAGATGCGGGGAAATCTTACCTGGAGAAAATATTCAATTCCATACCAAGTTTTAGAATCCATTATTCAGATTACACATACAAGGGATTTTTACAGCTAGGCCCACGAAACTCGGGTTGAATTGTTTTTATCTAATTTTCCTCAGGCTCCATTAATAGGATTACATTAATATGAAATATATCTCACAAATACACGAGAGCCTTGTGTGTGTACTCTGAAAAATGGGCCCGAAGAAGACTGGGTATGGAATGGAATATTTCCTATACGCTGGATTTCCCCACCTCCTAAAAAATAATAGGAAATGGTTAGTTAAGGTTATTCCGTCCGGCAAGACTTTCATCCTAACTCCGTGATTTGATCCTGAGTGAGGGTAGAAACCTGTGTGTGTGTGTGTGTGTGTGTGTGTGTGGGGGTGTGTGGGGGGGGGGGGGGGGGGGGGGGTGAGAGAGGGGGTGTGTGTATGGGGGGGGGGGGGTGTTTATATATGGGCCAGCTTGTTTGAAGTTCGTCGCCAAACTTTATCTCAATTTTCTCTTCCTATGCCATCAAAGCGATTCCATATCTTAGCCCTATTGTCTCTTATGAAACTTATATTGTAACTATATGTTCCATTGTTTAACACTTGGCAGTTTATTTATGGGGAGGATTTTTTTTTCTGGACCCCTTTCTCTCTCGTGTTTATTTACCGCCCCTCAGAATGGATACAATTATTATTCGTGATAGAGAGTGAAAATGAGGGAGAGTGTGTGTGTGTGTGTAAGGGTGCCTCGGTAGATGTTATGAGGTTGAAGGTTAAAAGTGACAGGATGAGGCCAGTATCTCTCTCTCTCTCTCTCTCTCTCTCTCTCTCTCTCTCTCTCTCTCTCTCTCTCTCTCTCTCTCTCTCTCTCTCTCTCTCTCTCTCTCTTTCTCTCTCTCTCTCTCTCTCTCTCTCTCTCTCTCATACATATACTGTATACGTTCCTCACCTATAGACCAATCAACAGTACCGTGCTTTGTTTACACTCCATATGTTTGTTCCGGAGTGTGTACAGTAAGTTGTGGTTTGGCTTATGCTTTCATTAATTTCATTGGAGGTGTTTGGTGTTGTGGTGAAATTAATAAAATATAGATTATCCCACTAAATCTCCGGTCACCTTTTGAGTTAGAAGGCTGATATTTAAGCACCATACGAATTAAAAGGTAAAAATAAATAAATTAATGAAACAAAATGGGGATTATATGTCGAGGCAAAATTGGTGGCTTTGCTTACCCTAATAAATTAATTAATTAATTAAATTAAAACAAATGTGGATTATATGACGAGGCAAAACAGGTGTGTGCTTAGCCTTACCCTAATTGTACGTACTCTAATTTTATTTGCAGGAGTTAGCAAGCTCGTTAATTCCCACCTCCAATCACAAATTTATCATATCTTATCTTGTGTGTGTGTGTGTGTGTGTGTGCGTGTGTGTATCTAAAAGGGTTTACTTGAGAATGGGAAAGGGATGGGAACTTATATTTTGTTTGAATTGAGATACAAAAAGTGTGTGTGTGTGTGTGTGTGTGTGTTCGATAATAATGGTGATATACATAGTTGTTGACTCATTATTCACTAGCACCCAAAAGGCTGAAATTCTACAGAGCATTTTAACCTAGAGACTTTCCATGAGTCCCTTGCCTACAAAATAAACAACATACATATTTATAATGCCTTGTTTCGGCCAGATGTTTTCGGGACACCAACAAATCTTCAGCACCCATCATCCATGAAATTGGTGAAGATTGCCGCCGCCTTCCTGCTCATGCTCCTCATCCACGGCGTCGCCTTAGCTCAAAATCCAAATGTGCCCGATGACACCCAGCTGACGCGTAAGTACAGCTATAGTCTATTCGCTGTAAGAAGGCAAGAAATCATGGCTTCTATCCTCTGTAACTCAGAAAGGGCTAGAGCAAATTGTCTGTAGATTTCCACATCTATTCCTTGACTGACTCTTCCCAATTGGTACACATATTAGCTCGATAACCCAAGTCGCTTTTGAGTTACAGAGGTTGGAGCTCATGATTTCTCGCCTACTTAAAGCGAATATACTATATAGATCAAGGCAATATCAAAACCGATTCGAAACCCGCGGTCTACCACTAACACAAGAGAGAGGCGACAGGGCTTACCATCAACTTTATAAGCTTAAAATATCATACATGGCTTTGTTTACTATTTTAGAATAATATTTATGGCAAACCAAGACAGCTGTGCAGTATCGATGATGCTTGAACATGCTTTAGAGTTTAGACAGTGATAAAATGAAATGGGATATGTCATGAGCTATGCCCTTTAACCCCTTCAGTACCATGATGCCGGTTTACCTTTGGTTCAGGATAAAACTGGAAGATTGTATACAGTTTAAGAAGGACCTATATTATTAAGAGGGTTTATTGAGATCGTATTTACCCATTTGAGTCGTAGAGATAGATTATAAACTAAATAAAATCATCTATTGGTAACCAGAATATGATGAAAATTACGTAATGGTGGTGAAGGGGTTAATCCCTTGAGGAATATGACGCGTTTTGGCAGTTAAATTTGGCTATCATTACGATTTCATTCAATTTAGGAAGGATCCGTGGGAGTCAGAAGCATAATTGAGTTAAGTTTGACCCCTTAGACTCCTAGAGGTCCTTCCTAAACCGCTTAAACTTATCTCATAATCCTCAAAGGGTCAAATGGCGACGCACTCATTTGAATCTGTATCGAACTCGAACTCGAACACAGTATCGAACTCGAGATTCTAGGCGAACTCTTGATTTGGGCTTTGCGTCTGTATATCCCTCTTGAGTTATTTGCTAATCATGTACAATCACGCTAATAAGTGATGTCTCGGCACCAAGTATGTTTTGATCAATAATTGGTATCAGCATTATTTACACATGATTTCTGCTTTTTGAATGAGATATACAAACAGGTTCCTACACTAACCCACCCTATTCAACATCTGACAGACATTAATTTATTAGTGGCCCCTCCATCATTGACGAACATGCCTATTACATAAGGCATCCTCTTCAAACACTAATCCGCCGTAGTTTGAATCTACCGCGCAGAGCATTTAAAAAACTGAGGAGCCTTCATCATGAGCGCACGCGACCTCACTCATGGCTTCAGTCATTATGAATTGGGTTCTCACTACGAAAAAACTTCGTAAAAAATAAAAACAAAAAGAAAATAAGAATAACTATCCAATAAGCTTTCCATCATATCGTGGATGTACTTGTGTGGATTTCTGACCAGACGCTGAATCAGGCGTCATTCCTCCTTCTTTGCTCTGCGCTCAGCCTGCCCGGACGTACCTTTCAGGCTCCGCTGGTTCCGCATTCGTGGCGTCCCTAGTGAGTTTTTTCTCATTTGTTTACTCTGGGATGTATCGAGTAAGGTTAGGATAGGCGTAGCAGGAGTGTCCTGGGCTGGTTGCCCGCAGTGCAATGTATTTTGGGTCGTATGTATGGGGCATCTATTTCGGATGTACCCTCGTGGTCCTGTTGTGGTCACGTGAACTTTTCACAGTTGGGTTAGTTGGTGATGCAGGCGGCTTTCATTACGCGTTAATTATTGCTGCCTTTTATCCTTCTGATGAGGTAAGCTGTGTGTTTGCTGACGTTCCCAGCGTATTTTTCTTCACTTAGTGAAGTTTTTTCTGGGTCCGTGTCAGGCTTCCCGGGGTGGGAAGTTATCGCTTCGGTGGTGTGTTGGCGGTGGTTCCTGTTGTGATATTCCAGTGTGTGTTTATATTTCAACTATTTTCATGCCGTCTACCTAGGCCTAGCCAGCCGCTCGTAGCTTTGCCACATGTCTAGTGTTATTATTTATTTTATAAATATGCCCTACTGTGTCATGTGTATCCGGGTTTTAGTTGTGTATTGGCTAATTCCTCGGACTATATTTGTTTCCTGGTTTAGTTGTGTATTGGCTAATTCCACGGATTATGTTGTGACCTTGGTTAGTCGTGCGTGTCTCTCCTCGTGTCGTATTGTTCAGATGGTGTCTGTTCAGGGTGGGGTTTGCCTTCCGGCGGGTTTTTCTCGGTTTCACCATGAAAAATCCTGACCGATGAGCAGTGTTGGGCCACACGTGGTTTTTAACACTGGCTGGTTCCCCGGCGAGGGGAGGTGTCTGTGGCTCTCCAGGACTGCGTCTCTGTGGGTGCCTGGTTTCAGGCCTCCTTTAAAATTCCCGGCGGGATGGCTGTACCCATCCTTACATATATATTTAGTTATATATAAAGAAACGACGTTCTTGAGAACACTCGTTTTTTTTAGGTTTTTCTACCTGGTTTACGACAACCACGGGGAAAACCTAGCTGTTGTTTAGGCGTTCCTCCCCGGCGATCTTTTACAAAGAAGTGGGGTCAGGAACTTGTGGGGTTAACTTTTAGACTTCTCACCCGGCGGGTGCACCTGAGCAGGGTGGGATAAAACGACTTAGGTCTCTTATAGTTAACCAATCCATTTGAGTGATACTCTGTGTATCGCTGCCTTTACTCTTACGGCAATTGAAGGATCAGTGAGGTTTAACCAAATCGATTTCCACACCCGGCGGGTGCCCCTAAGTAAAGGAACTAAGGAATTTATAAACAAATTCAATTTCGATTAACCTTAATTGGGTGATACTTTCAGTATCGCCGCCTTCTATTTTTACGACGATCGTTTGGGACAATTCGTTAAAAAATCAGATCTCGTATATTCCTGCCCTGGGCTATTCTACTAAAATATTTCAAGGGCCGGCGTCTTTATGAGGGGGGGCTTTGTTACAAAATTGAATCTTGAGACAGTCACCACCTCCTACAGACTATAAGTGCCATACTGGACCATTATATCAGAGGGTATTCTTCATGTTCTTTAGCTAAGAAGATTTGTTTAGCCTCTTTACACCCAGCCGCGTGGCGAGATGTGTTAGCTGTGTCTTTGCATCCCGTTACCCGGCGGGTTATTAACACTTGTATGCGAACACTTGGGTTAACCTTATGAGCATTAATTCCTGGAAATTTTTCTTTATTTTTCCAGAGCTGAGCTCCGGCGGACCAATACAGACCCGGCGGTAGTTCCTCACACCAGTCTCTGTCATGGCTAATGTGACCCCAGTTTTTGCCCTGTGCATTACCCCTACTTGCGCGGGTATCCCAATTTTTTGCACATACCCTTTGCATAAGGTGTGTTAGATGTCTAGACCGTTCAAGGGGTCTCTGGGTTACACTTAATTGTTTCATTTTGCTCCCAATTAGCCAATAAAGTCCTGTGTGACAATGACAAGACCGCGGCGGTAGCGTTGAGAGAGGTCAGACAACAAATGTCGGCCTACACTACCATTGTCGCACATAAGTCACTTCAATGTGACAACGTCCCACTTTGGGATAAGTTGCTGTCAGAGCACCCTCCCCCTAAACGTACCTCTAGAGTAAGGGGTTTTAAGCCGACAGAGACTAGCCAGGGTTCTGTATCGTCTGTGGATACGTTTAAACGCCCGAGAGAGCCTACTCCCCCGGCAGCCACCTCCTCGTCGCAGGCGAGATCGAGGTCAAGGTCACCCCTCAGACAACGGTCTTCAAGTCGGGCCTCTTCCCCGGCTAGTAAGAAGTGCAAGACTGAAGCTTCCCCCAGTGGCCATGGTGGTGATTCTTCCAAACCTAGGTCTAGTTCGCGGTCACACCGTAGCCACAAATCCTCCAAAAAGGATTCCCATAAGAAGTCCTCTCGACATTCTACTAAGTCTAGTGCATCTCATCGTACCTCTACACCTGACAATGTTTCTGTTACAGCCTCAGAGTATAGTGAAGCGCCTGTCCCTAAACAAGATTTACCTATTGATATTTTAACCCTAGAAATGGAAAGTTCAGGATATTCAATAATTGAGAATGTTTCAGACTCTCAAGAGAGCGTAGGCCAGAGCCTCGGTGTTTGGCGGTTTGCTCAGCCAGGGTCTGACCATCCACGTCCGACTCATACGAGTCACACAGTAGCCGATGTCCACAGGGACCGGGCGACCCCATCCTCTATCCCTGATTTATCTTGGAAACAAGGTGCCCCTGCCTCGGCGGGGTCTTCTCAGGAGGATCGGGAGGAACAAGATGAAGTGTCATTAATTTCAGATAGGGAAGGACAAGGGTCAGGCTCAGGCCTGGACGCCGCCCATGATAATACTAATTCACCTGAAAGTTCTGCACCTAACCAGTTTGTTACAGCACAAGAAATTGATGGGTTACTTACTCATGCTCTATCAAAATTCTTTAATCAACAACGAGAAAACCCCACAATGGACTTGGGGGCTCCCTTGACAGGTTCTGCGGTACGGCCTCTGATAACGTCAATCGATTTATCTAAGATTCCTAACCCTCCTACTCTGTCACCGGCAGGGAGCTCTAAGCCAGCTACGGCGGCATTCACTACGTCAAATGTCAGGGTCATTACGGATGTTAATCCACCCCCTCTAGACAAAGCGCCTCTTAGAAAGGTAGCTATGCCCCTGCTTTATGGGCCAGACGAGTCATGGGTCCCTTTGAACCCCTCTAAGCCAGAGCTTGCCCAGCCTACCTTGTCAGGGGAACTCCCGGTACCACGTGAGTGGTTTATCCAGGGAAATAAGTCTAAGAAATTAAGGGCATTGGATGCCTTGGGTAATGTTTTGGACGTAAATATCAAGGCTATACCTAGTTATTATCATCAGGATTATTTTGTTTATGCATCTAAGCCTGCTTTACCCCCTGCCTCAGCTTCAAAACTTTTTTCAGACTGGTCTAAGCTGGATGGGTTTAATGATATTAAGGCTCTGTCGGCTATTACTCCTGAACTAGATTTACAGACCGTCACAGACGAGACAGCTAATCCAGTGTTGAAGGTGGGACAGTTGGGACCAGGACCTTGGGTGGATTGGGAGGTAGAGGCTCAAAACTTTGCAACCACTTTCACTTCTAAATCTTCCCACCAGATCCCTCAGGATACACATTCATGGTTCTCAATGCCGGTAGGTTCTGCCGGCGGAGTTCCGTCAGCTTTATTTTCTTTTTAGCTGCCCCTAAGATTAATCTTTGTGAACTAAAGGAACCATTCATTACCCCTACCCCTTCTCACCTAGACAGAGAATTTAGGCTAAGGGGAAAAGCTTTCCGCCTGTTTTCACAGTACATAGTTTCTCAACAGGTGGCTAAGTCTTTACTCAGGTCTACTCAGGCAATCGCAGACGCGGATGCTCGAAGATCAGTTGAATTATCCCGGCGTCTGATTCTTCAGTCGTCAATTCAATCCTTAGGTGACATACGCACAGCCTTACTTGAGGCGGTGCGAGCACGACAGGATCTTAGGATGTCCTTAGTTCGCAAGCTGCCTGATCGCATTGCTAACCAGGTGGTAATGTCTCCAGTACTTACACCTTCTTTAATGTCCCCTGATGTATGGCGAACAGTGTTTAACATGGCACAGGCCGTGAAGCACAGTCCCGCACAGGCTAAGAAACCCGCATTTAACTTCCCCAAACCTAAGCCTCCTACTAAAGCTCAGCCAGGGGGTTCTAAGCCGTTTCTTCCGCCTAAGTCCTCCCAATCCCCCCTGGGTCAGTTCAGGCATAGACAGAGAGGGTTTTCAGGACAGAGGGGACGCGGCCAGTATAAGCCGGGGCAGGGCCAGTCTTCGGCCCACACCAGCCAGCCGGCGAAGCGTCCAACACCACCAAACCCACCATCAAAAAACTAAAGTCTTTCTCACTCCCAGTGCCTACCTTAGAGCCGGAGGAACCGAGGGAAGTACAGCCGGCGAACCCTTGTCTGCTAACTGGGTCGTTCCGAACGTGTCACCAAGCATGGCCGTTAAAAACCTGGGCACGGATGGTGGCACGCAAAGGCATCACTTGGCAGTGGCTCCGGCGACCTCGCTTACGTCAGCCGACAACGGCAAATTGTGTTTCATTAGAGGTGGAGTTGCTGGTCCAGGAGATGATTGCCAAGAATGTCATCATCCCAGTACCCCCAGATTACCCTGTATTCACGTCAAAACTGTTTTTGGTTCCCAAACGGGACAGTGTTCAGATGAGGCCGGTCGTAGACCTGTCGTATCTGAATCTTCACATTTACAACGAGTCTTTCAGAATGTTAACAGTTCATCAAATCAGGCTAACACTTCCTCCGGGTGGCTGGATGTGTTCCCTAGACCTGACAGACGCCTATTGGCACGTGTCGGTCAACAAAAGATTTCAAAGGTTTCTGGCCTTGAGGATCAGGCACCAAAATTTTGTTTTTCAGAGGATGCCGTTCGGTTTGAACCTAGCACCTCGATTATTCACGAAACTAGTCCGGCAAGCCCTGATGCCATTGTTAAAACAGGGAATCAGAGTGTTGTGGTATCTAGACGACTGGCTGGTGGTGGCAGAGACACAACAATTATGCATAAAACATGTCAATATCATTTTAAATCATGTCAAAACTCTAGGCTTCAAGGTAAATCTGGTAAAGTCAAACCTTGTTCCCTCAAGAGTAATTCAGTGGATAGGGCTGGTCTGGGACACCGCCGCTCTCACTCTGAGTCAGAGTGTGGACAATCGCAACAGGTTTCGCAGGAAACTGTTCAGGTTTCTTCACAGTCTGACTACGACACGAAGAGTCTGGGAGTCTCTGGTCGGCTCTCTCAACTGGATTCAGCTAACTGTCAAGTTGGGCCGGTTGAAAGTAAAACGATTAATATTGGAAGGCAACAAATATTTCCCACTCTTACCGGCGGGAAAATTATGGCCCATACCAAAATTAATCCACACCTTACTAGCGGTCTGGGCGAAGAGGGAAACATTGCATTCAATCATGTCATGGACCTCTCCTCCTCCAACGGTATGGGTAGATACGGATGCGTCAGGCACCATAGGGTGGGGATTTCAGTCAAATCAGGGGCACCAGGGTCAGGGACTTTGGTCCCACTTAGAAATCTCACATAAATGTCAAAGAGTTACTAGTCCCCTTGTATTACCTTCAGGCTCACGGCCCGGCGTTACGGGGCAAGTCAGTGGCCTTCAGAATGGACAATCTGAATGCAGTTCACTGTATTCAGAAACAAGGGTCAACGAGGTCAAGGAAGTTGCTACTCGTGTCGGAAGAGATTTTTGTTCTAGCCACCAGTCTAGATATTTATCTTCACGCATCTTATCTCCCAGGCGTAGCGAACGTCTGGGCAGACGCTCTGTCCCGGAGACAGAGCACGACAGTAGAATGGGAGCTCAAGCAACCCATTTTCGACCTAATGATTGCGGAGCTCTCCCATCCACAAGTGGATCTTTTTGCGTCCGAGGAGACTCACAAGCTCCCTCTATACCTCACCCGCCGGACGATAACGCCGGCAGGGGGGCCAGACGCCCTAGTGACAGACTGGAACAGATGGAGCTCCATCTATCTGTTTCCGCCGCCAGATGCGTCACTAATGTGCCACGTAGTGAACAAACTACGAGTTTATCGAGGCTTAGTCTCGCTAATCGCGCCCCTGTGGCCAGCGCAGGTGTGGTGCCAGCAGTTAATAATGTGGTGCCCGGACCCGGTATCGCTCCCGGTCCGGTACTTCCACTTAGACACGATTGGCAACCTAGAGACCTCGCTGACTTTTGCATTATGGACATTCAGGAGGCCAAGTGGCTAGCACCATACGGTAGGGATGTGACCAATAAATTGCTCAATCAATATACTCAGTCTACTAAGCGACAATATCAATCTCATTGGAAAGCTTTTACTCCTTGGATTGTTAGAACGGAACAAACTGTACCCTCAGTGGCATTGGTTTTTAATTACTTGAACTATCTGTTTGAGCAGAAACGTTTATCTGTGGTTACTTTGAAGAATCACTTAACTGCGATTAGAGTGCCCTTTTTCGACCTTACAGGTCTATCCATACCGGTGGCGGAGGAAACAGGATTTATGAGAGCGTGTTTTAAACTCCGCCCACCTCCCCGTCAGCTCATGCCTACTTGGTCTCTGGACAAAGCTTTGTCTTTACTTCATTCTCGTCTGTATCAAAATACTGCAGACTTTGCTTTAATCTTAAAGAAGGCAGTTTTCCTTTTGGCTTTGGCCACCGGAAACAGAGTGTCTGAGCTGGCGGCGATGAGCAACACACCTAATTGTCTTAGGTTTGGTTGACTTAATGATTCAATTTCCATTGCACCCTCCCCGGCGTTTGTAGCCAAGAATGAGCATAGTGCACACGTGTTTTCTGAATTCACCCGGTGCCGGCGTTAAAAAGGGGAAAGGTGCATCATTATTTATGTCCAGTGCAAGCTCTAACCAAATATTTAAGAATAGCTCCTCATAACCCCCAAGGTGCTTTATGGGTAGCGAGTACGGGTAAACGCTTACTTAAACGGCGATTAGCCTCTCTTCTGGTAGAAGTCATTAAAGAGAGTAATCCCGGCGTTGTGGGTAGGGCCCACGATTTACGCAAGTGGGCGGCCTCTTTACGTTTCCTGAAAAACTTTTCAGTTGAAGATATTGCGTCCACACAGTTGTGGGCGTCTAATCATACGTTTCTCTCTAGATACTTGTCAGTTGCTCTAGACAAACCTTCCTTACCATGTATAGCTTTAAGGCAGAGGGTCTAGGTGGCCCTGCAGTCACTTATGTTTATTTTCAAGGAAGGGGGGGGGGGGGTGCAGTCAGTTGACATAGGACACCCTAGACCCCGCCGGAGTATGAGAGCTGTGATACAATTTAAGGTTGAAATGTGATATGAAAATTTCTCTGCGAGAATTTGTGCTAGTACAAAGTTTAGTACAAGACAACGGTGTTGTTATAGTAGTTTTAGCTGCGAAAGCAATGTAACATTAGTTCAATGGAGTTCATTAGCAATTGATCTCCACATGTATTTTGGGGTTTATGATGTGCACATATAAACTTATAACTTATTATTTTTGTCACCACTCGTTGAGTGGGGTGCCTTTTGTAACTACAGATCTGTGTTCAGAATCTTCAGGGTTACCTATTTTTGTCAGGCAGGCTTCTTTGAAGCACGCACCTGCCTGAACCCCCTTTTTCTTGTATATTTCCGGCCTACGCCGTATTAAATACATTTTTCAAAAGTAAGAATACTATGTGGTTGTTTTTATTATCTGCTTTTCTAGAGTTATGATATGATTACGAATGTCCCCCTCCAGTCTTAGATATCAGGCATGTTCGTCAATGATGGAGGGGCCACTAATAAATTATAGGTTTGACTCTGGAAAGGAGAAAAAGAAAACCAAATTTTTAGTAGTGCCCCCGTAATCATTGACGACTGGGGCCCTCCCGACCGTCCCCTTCCCATTCGTTGATGTATTAAGGATTTTGGTTTACTTGATATGTCAGTGAAGGAGGAATGATGCCTGATTCAGCGTCTGGTCAGAAATCCACACAAGTACATCCACGATATGATAGGAAGCTTATTGGAAAAGTTATTCTTATTTTCTTTTTGTTTTTATTTTTTACGAAGTTTTTTCGTAGTGAGAACCCAATTCATAATGACTGAAGCCATGAGTGAGGTCGCGTGCGCTCATGATGAAGGCTCCTCAGTTTTTTAAATGCTCTGCGCGGTAGATTCAAACTACGGCGGATTAGTGTTTGAAGAGGATGCCTTATGTAATAGGCATGTTCGTCAATGATTACGGGGCCACTACTAAATATTAGGTTTTCTTTATCTCCTTACAGGAGTCAAACCTATAATATAGCACAGAGAAAGCCAAAGGTAATGACAGCTGGGACATGACTTATTCGCGCGATACTCTATTCATTACAACCAGGCTAAACCTCTTATTAGCCCATACTGCAGACATTCTTTGCCTTCTTACGCATCAAATCAACCAAGCTACAGACCAACATGGTGAAACACATACAATAGCACTGGATATATCAAAGGCATTTGATAGAGTCTGGCATCAATCCTTATTGTCGAAGATGTCACACTACGGCCTTGCATCATTAGTTCCACTAATTTCTTCTTATCTTCATAACAGAAAAATACGTGTAATGGTAGATGGCCTTTATTCTCAATTTCACTCAATAAATGCTGGTGTTCCCCCGGGATCAGTTTTGGCCCCAACTCTGTTCCTCATTCATATCAATGATCTCATATTACCCACTCATTAATCCAATACATCCCTACGCAGATGGACTCAACGACTCCACAGATTCCGTAACATTACCAATTCTTTCACCCAACCCGATCTTATAAATTCAAAATAAACACTGCAATTTCTCTGAAACAGGACCTTTCTAGAATTAATGAATGGGGACCAAGGAACTATAGTTGGGTCCTTTAATGCACAGGAAAACCAAAGTACATTCAATTTCTAACCGACAGAATCTCACGGACTCCCATATATTTTTTAATGATGTAAATATTCACACTCCACCTAGTACTGACATTCTCGGTGTAACATTAACTACTAACTTGAGCTGGACACATTATGTTAGAGGCAGTGCTAAGAATGCCTCTAAAAAACTGGGACTCCTGTACAGAGTTCGAGGAATTCTTCACTGACGAGCAGTTGGCCGTAATATATAAAAGTCATGGTGCGCTCTCAGATGGATTACTGTTCACCTCTGTGGGGTGGGGAAGTGGAGTGGTTGCATTGAGGCAGTTGGACAAAATTCAAAATAAAGCTTCTTAGATTAATCAAGAACCCTGCAATCACACAGGACCTTCCTACATTAGCCATACGAAGAAACGTTGCATCCCTTCACTGCATTCTTCTCCAGATATTTTCACAGCAATTGTTTCCGAGGAGACTTGCTTCAATTGTGCCGCCTCTCCACCTCTTTCCCCGTTAGAACTAGGGCAGCTGAGAGCGCCCATGAATTTACACTTTCTCCTCCACAATGCAGAACTTCTGCTTATCAGAATTCATTTATCCCCAGAGCT